>CM057339.1:490484855-490809298 GCA_030015575.1 Agapanthus africanus | reverse complement strand
CAAAACGACACTCTGAATCGCTCAAAGCGCCACGGAACCGCGGCCAAACAAGGGTATTGGCGGCGGTTCCGCGGCCGTACCTGGGGATTAATTGTTAGTTTCTGCACAGCAATAACCGTTGGTACTTGCTGATTCTTCTGGGAATTTTTATTTTTCACTCAAGTGTTGAGTTTTCTGGGTTGTATTGGGGATTTAATGATTCGATCGGATATTTTAACTTTGTTTAGATAGTTTCCGGGTAATTTAGAACGTGTTAAAAAGTTCGACCGGATATCAATATCTCATTTTTTCCCCTGCCGGAAATTTCCGAGTGTTGGATTTTTCCGTTGTTTAAGAACGTTCTAAGTAGTGCAAGTAACGTGATGGACCCTCTAGAAGACAACAAATCTTAACTCGATTATGTTACCGTCTTGAACTGCCTTTTGAACCTTAGGGTTTGGGGCAGTACGGCGTGCCACATATGAGGCATTGGCTTGACCCTTCTACGGTTGGACCATTGGTACTGTGAAATGTGATGGATGTTTTTAAACTGATTTCAAGTGTTGAGATATATTGGGGAAATCTTGGGTGTTTGATTATTCGATCGGAAAGTTTAACATTGTCTATTTATCCGGAATGTGATACAATAATTGGAATCCACATGTAGTTATGAGATAACTAATTTGAATGTTATAAACATAGCAGTTTAGTCTCAGATGATCGGTTGCCACGGAATTTTGATGTGATCAAAAGTCCGTCGCAATCACGTAGCGTACGCGGATATTCGCCGGGTAAACTTAATAGACATCCATGCCCCATAGCCCCGACCAAGTGACTGTAGGAGAACCCCGTAGCCAAAAGCATCCGTTCGGGTGCTCGCGGCAGCAGTGTTCCGCCTTAGTCACTTCATCGACGGCATCTGGGGGTGCGGCCGTCTGCTAAAGTTTGCGACGAGCATTCGATCAGGATGTCGGGAATCTTGTTTAATTGCCCGAGTTGATATTGAAAAGAGTTTTCGATAATGAGACTAAAATGTGGGGTTTATAATTGTTAGGCATGCGATGTCTAAGGAATTCATTTGGTTAGGCATGCGATGTCTAAGGAGGTTGCGGATTCCAACTGTTGTAGTTTTACACTTTCTTTTCTGTGTCCGTAAGCGTAGTATGTGGTGTATCGCCGGCTTCGTTTTTATACATCAACGACAATCGGGATACGCATACTTGCTTACGTTGATGATATGAGATATTATGTGTTGCTGTGATATGTTATATTGGATCGTCGCATTCTGAATAGCCGGGGGTTTTATGTGAGATGAGAGTTTTTCTTTTTCAATCATGTAAAATTCTTTTGTATGTAATATTCTTTTATTGGGGCACTTCCGGGCTGAGGATGATGTCACCATTGTATATTATTTACTTTTCCGCATTAGGTAGACCTAAGGCGGGGAGCACAAGTAACCGGGTTCTAGGGTCCAGTGGGAGACCATCTCGAGGAGTCGAGACCGGGTCTCCTAACCCTAGAATTGGCAGTGTTGCTTGCCGCTCTCGTAGGGGTCTAGGGATGTGGGTTTGGCTATTCATCGCGACCGTGGAATCCGTGTTTTATACTGGCTCGTATTGAAAACACGGACATCCTAGTATATCCAATATTTCATATATGTTCTTCTGCTGCAATGTTCTGTGATGAGATCATATTATTGCCTGAGACGAATGTGTATATTATATATATGAAATATATATTATATATTGTTGATTTCGTTTCATATCTGATGCTTGTGAAGCATATTAAAATGGGACTTCATTAATGAGATTAATGAAACTAAAAGAAACCTAAAGATGTTGTAGAAACTTGTTTAAAAACTGGTAGCTCTAGTTCTTGCTTTGCATAGCGGTGTTCCTTATAGAACATCCAGCACCTTATTCGATAAGGAAAGAGCCGAGATCCCTTCACCGGGAGTGACCTTTTTAGTGAAACTAGCAGATGCTACAAACTCGGTTTGTCTTTTGATTGCTTCTACAGTTCTTGCTTTGCATAGTGGTATATATGATATATCCTGCACCTTATTCGATGAGGAAAGGGCCGACGATCCCTTCACCGGGAGTGACCCCTTTAGAAAAACTAGAAAAGCCTAAAAAACACTCCATTTAAAAATCACTCGATTCTACAACGATATCAAGTTCATTACGCAAAAGATTTTCTTAAAAACCTGTCGTAGCCCTCCGTCATTTCAGATAAGTACTGGTTAGTATTCGTGCTACGTTTGTTGACCTTAGCCAAGGAGTAGTGTGCGGTAGCTGATTAGTGCTTATCTGTATAAGCATATGATGCGATTGAGTTAGGGTAGTCGTGCGACTTTGTTGACCTTAGACAAGAGTCGTGCGGGTGGGTTTAATTCAATCGGGAAATGACGGGTTGAACTTGGCTAGCACTTATGATTTGTTGACCTTAGCCAAGGTCATAAGCTGCTAGGGGCAAAATATTATCGGGAATTTCAAGTGTTGAAATTTGCGATGAGATTGCATACCTTCTATATGATAGTTGGATCCCGATACCCGCTGCGAGTAATTGTTACTCCTGGGAGAGTTTTACACATTACAATTAGCCGATCAAGTAGGTGTCTAGAAAGGTGTCAACGGGGTTACGCCTTTGGGAAAACGAGGTTTACTTTAATTAGGTCCGTGCGAAAGCACGGGAAACCTCCCTCAAAGTACCGACACTGGCCTGGCTGAAAGATTGGTGAACTTGTAGCGTGTAATTAATCCCGGCTAGTCTTTCCTTTTAGGGTTTGAAGGAAGATTTGATAAAAACAGTGGGAGCCATCCTGATTAGATAAAATAATAACCAATCTGATCTTGCAAGAGAATACGCAGAGTGTTTTCTTCTCTCTCTCTCCAGGTAGCGACCATATCACGCCTTAATCAAGATAATAATACGGATGAATTGACCGAACCCGCTTGTTATACTGAGCTGGGGAACGTTAGTCCCGCTCCAACTTATAATTGTTATAAGACTGAGCAGGAAATTGGGGAATACCAGATTTCCCGTGCCGCCTAAATGAAGAAAGTGCATGCTGATGCATCATCTTCGGGTGTGTTCATTACATAGAACCGTTTCTCAGTATCCTTTACATCCTCGGTATGAGATACCGGATCAGGATCCCGCATATGTAATCTGTTACATGGGCTACAGATAGGTAGAGAATTGAGAACGGGTGATAAGTTTCATGAGACAGAAAACGGTGCAAGTGTTGCAGCCAAGTCTGTTGGTCACTGTCACCCTGTATTACCAGAATACATTGATTCTGAACGAATGTTATTAGATACCGAACCTGATATACAAAATCATATCAGTCTCTTTATTAGAAAAGAAGGATATAATTTTGTATTGTTGGATAATGTTTTGAACATTTCCTATATCAAGAGTTGATCGGTTCAGGCACGTTATCTAAAAGCATTGACGTTCCAAATCAAACTACAGTTCCTAGTATACAGAACACACACAAGAGGAAGAGTTCAGAAATGAACGGATCTTTCTTGGGGTATTGTAGACTAGGTCATATCAATGCTACCCGACTAGCTAAGTTACACATAGATGCATATTTAAATCTATTTGAATTTACATCTTGTGAAACTTGCCGGTCATGTCACAGAGATAAGATGACCACAGCTCCGTTTATTGGAAACAGAGAAAGAGTTAGTGAACTCTTGGGATTGATACATGCTGATGTATGAAGATCCCCTGTCTACACATGCCAAGACCGGTTCTTTGTACTTCATTACATTCTCTGATGATCTCTCAAGATTCAGACATATATTCCTGTTGAAATACAAGTCCGAACCTTTTGAGATATTCACAGAATATAAGTTAGAAGTAGAGAACCAAATAGGGTATAAGTATTATGTCCTTTGATGTGATCAAGGAGGAGAATACTTGAGCACGGAATTCCTGGATTATTCTAAAGAAGAATGAGATTCTCTTTCAGCATTACTCCTCCGTATACACCATAGCACGATGGTATATCGGGGCGGAGCAATAGCACCCTATGTGATATGGTGTGCTCTATGATGAGTACTACTGAGTTTCCTGTTTCCTTTTGGGAGTTATGCACTTGAGAAGCTGCATACCTATTGAATAGGGTTCAAATCAAATTAGTTGCCTACCACGTCATATGTGATATGGAAAGGGAAGAGCCCATATCTTAAGTTTGTTAAGATTTGGGGTTGTCCGGCCTATGTCTAAAAGCAAAATCCAGACAAGCTCGAGGCAAGGTCTGTTATGTAGAACTGGAAAGGTTCCAGCTATACAAACTGCAGGTGATGATTTGGTAGAACCAAAGGATTCAATAGTTTCTAACGAACCTCAGCCTCTCCGCCGATCTAGTAGGGTTCCTCACCCACCTGAGAGATACTTCGGTTTTCTCTATGACAGTGGGAGCGAGGATTGCATCATGAGATGATGACCCAACTAGTTTCGAGCTGGCCATCAGGAGTGGGACTCTGTAAGAATGGCTGGATGCTTATCGATCTGAGATGGAATCCTTATACACCAACAAAGTATGGACTTTGGTTGCTTTATCTGAAGGGTTAAATCCCCATCAGGAGCAAGTATATCTTGAGAAGATTACTTGGTGTACATGGAAAAGTTGAGACATTCAAAGCTAGACTTGTTAAAGCTTTGCATCATTAACAAGGTATGGATTATGATGAAACCTTTTCTAAGTAGCTATGCTTAAGTCCATCCAGATCCTACTTGCCACGGCTACATACCATGACTACGATATCTGGTGGTTGGGTGTCATGACTGCTTTTCTAAATGATGTTTTAGAAGAGAGCGTCTATAAGTACACAGCCAGAGGGTTTCGCAGACAGTGGAAGCAGCGGAAACGTGAGCAAGATGTTTTATGTGATAAAATAGGTATCGCGGAGTTGGAACATTTTTTTTTGATGTGGTAGTCAAAGAGTTTGACTTCATCAAAATGGTAGATGAACCTTGTATATACAAAAAGGGTAGTAGGGAGTATGGTGGTAATCCTCGTAGAGTACGTGGATGACATACTCTTGATAGGGAAGGAGTTTCCTATGCTACGCTCGGTCAATCACCGCTTATCACAAGGATTCTCCATACAGGGTCAAAGTGATACGTCCTAAATCCTGGATTTTGGATCTATGAGATAGATCTAATTGGATGTTAGGATACTCACTAGTTGTAGTGAGATGGTATCAATCGATCCTGGGGAGAATCACTGGAAAGGTTCCAGGGTGATAAGGACGACTGAATGTCAGTCGCAGGCATTGTCTATACTCTCAGTGGAGGGACGGTATGTTGGAAGAGTTCCAAGCTAGATACCGTGACTTACTAGACGATTAAAGGCAAGATACATCATTACCAAGGATGCTACCAAAGAGGCAGTCTGGATATATATAAGTTCATGAGATGAACTTCGTTCCTACCATTGTGTGACAATGGAGTTGTGGCTTTGGCCAAGGAACTACCGTCCCATCAGAAATCCAGATATAATTCTGAGGCAGCATCACCTGATCATGTACATAGTTGATCTCCAGAGTGATCGAGGTTAGGAGAGCAGACACAGAGGACAACAACGCGGATCCACTCACAAAGGCCTTTTCCCCAGTAGAGACTTTTATGGGATGGTTGAGTATAAGATACTTCAACCACAGCTAGTTATTGGGTATGTGATACCACAACAGATGGCCCTAGTGAAAGTGGGAGATTGTTAGTTATATGTATGCCCTAGAGGCCATTACTGTACATACGATGTATATTGTAGTGGATGCTTGGACATATATAGGAAGGACTTTCTTGCTCGACATGATAGTACGCTATCTGGTTGCTCTTTATCTTAACGTGTACTCTGTTTGTCTCTATGTTACATGTTGATAAAGCCCTTAGGATATGTACTCGACTACTGGGACTATGATGAGATCATACTAGTGGGGCCACGGTAGTCGATGAGTACATCCTATAACTGTTCCTAGTCGAGGGTGTATCGAGACAGGGCATCGATACACCAGAGTAGACTAGCGCATACGCATCTTGACCCATATGATGGGCGATGGATGATCCCATATCCATCGGTGTTTGACATCAAGGATGGTGTACGGGTGCTCACTGGAGACTGGGTACACTGGACGGACTCGCCGAGAACTCCCAGATGGTATTATACCTCACGTCAGATGGCAGTTCTCCGGTGACACTGGTACAGAGTAGTCTGTTGACCCGAGATCGTCACAGAGTCTTGTGTGATTCCCACTGTGCTTTGATTTCCACCTTACCACGTCCAAGAGGGCGTGCAAAACGGTGGTTTTTGGGTACAGTCTCGAATCACATGGAGGCAATGAGCGATAGGAGGGGATTCGTCTCTCCCGGTATAGGGAGTTGATATTGTGCTGTGTTCGATTGTCTATAACCGGAAATCCCTGGCCAGGGTTGCTGAGATTTACTGGTAAGTGTTACCAGTAGTTTCTCGAACTGTTATAGACCTCAAATCGACACGACTTATCAAGCTACTGGGGTCTGACGTTTACCACACCTAGGCGAGATATGCGACATATCATACGACGAGACCGGACTATACGGTAGTGTTACTGATTGGATTCACCGGAGAACTAGCGGGCTTGCTTGTTGATCTTCTGATCGCTCAATACCCGGGTGGCCGTTACGCTTAGCACACCGCTTGCGGCTTGTGGGTGTTTGATATGATCATCACCTACTGCCGGCGTATTGACGAGTCTTTAGAGTCCTACATAGGGGTTTCCTGGCTCAAGCGAAACGGAGTAGGAGCACATATGTGATATGTGCGGGACCGAGATTAATATGATATGAGATACCGTATTCTATTCTCGCGATTTGTAACATTGATCGGTTGTATGCGATATAGCCGGGTTATCGGATCAAGTGTTGATTCGATAAGTTGTTACTTTTGATATTAGTCGGTTATAGCCGGATTATTAAATCAAGAGTTGATTTAATAATTTAATGCATAATTATATATTTGATAAATTACATTGCATTAACTAGTATTAGCTCACTTATGATTTATTTTCTCACTAGTTTGTGCACATTGTTTATATGTGATATATGCAAGTGTACATGTTTGTATCATGCTTGATGATACACACAAGATGAGTGTATGAGACTCATACCAAGATTAGGGTAAAGATTAGGGTTATTGTTTTATCTTAAGATTTAACAAAAGGGTTTAACTTAGTCAAAGTAATCAAGCTTGAAGAAGCTTGGAGAAGCTTTGACAAAGTCCACTCTTTTGTCATTTCTTTTGATATTCTTTAACCAAGCCTTGGTTAATTCTCTACATGAGTTAAGCATGAGGGCTTAACTCAACCATGGTGCCATTATTTATTTGGATAAGTTTTCATTTGGATAAAAAAAATTCTTTCTTCTTCTTCTTCTTCTTCATCTTCAAACTCCATCCAAAAGCTTACTAGCTCCAATGGTGCCATGAGAAAAAGAGTGAGAAAATCAATTCTAAAGTGAGCCCACTTCCTACTTCTTCATCCTCAACCACTTGCCATGTAGTAGAGTGTGTTCTCTTCATAAAGTTCATAAAGTTTATTCCTCCATGACGTAGACCCTTGTGCACTTGCCTAGCAACCCTACACTAGGCATGCGCACAAGGGTCTATGAGGTATCAACCATGCCCGATTAAAATTTTAGTCGTGCCGAACAACTCTAATACGGATCTTTAAACTAGGGTTTAGGCGAAAACTTTCATGTTAACTACTTTAACTACAAGAGAAAGGGATTACAACCTTTGTAGATCCGGTCCTTCACTTCATTAGCTCCATGTAGACGTCCCCATCGCTGTGATCGTGAACTCCGGACTCTAGAGAAGCTCCACGAGAAGAACGAACGTGCTTGCTACGATGACTTCGAGGCCGAAGATGATCTACGTCAGGGAGACACTAACTCAAGCTATTCCTTCACTAGGTCATAAACTTTGTGAAGAGAACACACTCTACTACATGGCAAGTGGTAGAGGATGAAGAAGTAGGAAGTGGGCTCACTTTAGAATTGATTTTCTCACTCTTTTGCTCATGGCACCATTGGAGCTAGTAAGCTTTTGGATGGAGCTTGATGAAGAAGAAGAAGAAAGAATAATTCCCATCCAAATGAAAACTTATCCAATAAATAATGGCACCATGGTTGAGTTAAGCCCTCATGCTTAACTCATGTAGAGAATTAACCAAGGCTTTAGGTTAAAGGTTAGGTTAAAGAATATCAAAAGAAATGACAAAAGAGTGGACTTTGTCAAAGCTTCTCCAAGCTTCTTCAAGCTTGATTACTTTGACTAAGTTAAACCCTTTTGTTAAATCTTAAAATAAAATAATAACCCTAATCTTGGTATGAGTCTCATACACCCAACTCTGATGTATCATCAAGCATGATACAAAGATGTACACTTGCATATATCATATATAAACAATGTGCACAAACTAGTGAGAAAATAAATCATAAGTGAGCTAATACTAGTTAATGCATTGTAATATATCAAATATATAATTATGCATTAAATTATTAAATCAACTCTTGATTTAATAATCCGGTTATAACCGACTAATATCAAAAGTAACAACTTATCGAATCAACACTTGATCCGATAACCCGGCTATATCGCATACAACCGATCAATGTTACGTATCACGAGAATAGAATACGGTATCTCATATTGTATTAATCTCGGTCCCGCACATATCACATATGTGCTCCTACTCTGTTTCGCTTGAGCCAGGAAACCCCTGTGTAGGACTCTAAAGACTCGTCAATACGCCGGCAGTAGGTGATGATCATATCAAACACCCACAAGCCGCAAGCGGTGTGCTAAACGTAACGGCCACCCGGGTATTGAGCGATCAGAAGATCAACAAGCAAGCCCGCTAGTTCTCCTGCGAATCCAATCAATAACACTCCCGTACAGTCCGGTCTCGTCGTCTGATATGTCGCATATCTCGCCTAGGGGTGGTAAACGTCAGACCCCAGTAGCTCGATAAGTCGTGTCGATATGAGGTCTAGAACAGTTCGAGAAACTACTCGTAACACTTACCGGTAAATCACAGCAACCCTGGCCAGGGATTTTCGGTTATAGCCAATCGAACACAGCGCAACATCAACTCCCTATACCGGGAGAGACGAATCCCCTCCTATCGCTCATTGCCTCCATGTGATTCGGGACTGTACCCAAAAACCACCGTTTTGCACGCCCTCTTGGACGTGGTAAGGTGGAAATCAAAGCACAGTGGGAATCACACAAGACTCTATGAAGATCTCGGGTCAACAGACTACTCTGTACCAGTGTCACCGGAGAACTGCCATCTGACGTGAGGTATAATACCATCTGGGAGTTCTCGGCGAGTCCGTCCAGTGTACCCAGTCTCCACTGAGCACCCGTACACCATCCTTGATGTCAAACACCGATGGATATGGGATCATCCATCGCCCATCATATGGGTCAAGATGCGTATACGCTAGTCTACTCTGGTGTATCGATGCCCTGTCTCGATACACCCTCGACTAGGAACAGTTATAGGATGTACTCATCGACTACCGTGGCCCCCCTAGTATGATCTCATCATAGTCCCAGTAGTCGAGTACATATCCTAAGGGCTTTACCAACATGTAACAGAGAGACAATCAGTGTACACGTTAAGGTAAAGAGTAACCAGATAGCATACTATCATGTCGAGCAAGAAAGTCCTCCCTATATCTGTCCAAGCATCCACTACAATATACATTGCATGTACAGTAATGGCCTCTAGGGCATACATATAACTAACATCTTCGACGAGAGAGACCGGAGAGCGAACTAATTCGAGGCCGCCGCAACGAGCTCGGGACAGAGGTCGAAGACCGAAGGACACAGATCGATCGGTATAACCTCTCTAAACTCTTTACAGCGAACTAGTATAAGGTTAATGGTACGATCCGTCGATTAGGGTTCCGTTAGCGCCAGTTTTATAAAGTTTTTGTTCCGCGTTTGGCCACGAATTGATGGCTGGGGCGCTGGCGTAGCCTTACACCATGCAGGCCAGTTCTGCATAAAGTCGTAAACAATATACCACAAGAATCATTGAATTCAAAAAACTTTTACATTTCTTGCATTTCTAATTTTTTGAATCTATCCTAACCTATCTTTTATATCAAGATGATGGAGTCTCCAAACAACACCAGTACTAACGTCAACGACAATGCTCCACTTCCTACATTACCACCAGCATCTACCATTGCAGCTCCTATCAATGAGCAAATGGTACTTCTGGAGGCTATCAAGAGCCTATTGGAAGGTCAGCAGCAGCAAACTGCTATCCTTATGCACCGCCCCGAAGCCGAAGCACCCGGAGTTAAGCAGTTTCGGGTACTGCACCCAAAGAACTTCTCGGTAAGGATAACCCACTTAAGGAAGAAGAATGGGCTCAAGCGATTGAGGATAATCTAGCAGCAGCTTAAGTGCCAGATATTGCCTGGGTGAGAGTTGCTAAGTTGCAACTGACCGATAATGCCAGGGTATGGTGGAAGGCTGAGGAGAGCCGTCTCGCACAACCAATAGAATGGAGAACATTCCGAGACCTCTTCGATGCCAAATACTTCCCAGAGACTGCCCGCTTTGACATGGAGCAGCAATTCATCCATTTACAACAAGGCTCGATGTGGATCAAGTCTGTGGATGAATATGGTGCTGAGTTTACCATGCTCAGCAGGTAAGTTATACTCTCAAGTTGAATTTTTCTACCTCACTTATTACACTGCTAACACAAGGTCGTAACGGGTTCGCTGCATACCTTATTCCCACTGCTGAGATCCGGGCACGACGATTTTAGCAGGGGTTGGACCCTGAAATCCAAGATGCACTCGCTACATGGGATTTCCCAACCCATGAACTTGCTTTGAAGGCTGCCCGACGTTATGAGGTAGTTGTAAAGAAGAAGGGCAGGCCGCAAACTGCCTGTGTGGAACGTCCTGTGCACCAGATCACGGGAGGGGCCTCTTCCAGGCCAGCTTTCAATGGAACATCTAGGAGGCCAGTAGGTTTGTTTGCCAACAGTAGGCTAGACTTTTGCACCTACTGCAAAAGAACTGGGCACCTTGTGAAGAACCGTCGCGGGGAAAACAACTTGTGCCTAATCTGTGGCTCTTCTACTCAGGCCATTGGAGTGTGCCCCCAGAACCGAGGACCTAACAACCTTCCAGCTAGACCGGCGATCCAAGCTCCTCCTACCCGGTTAGCTCTTCTAGCTCCAACTCCCCGCACCCATACCGCTCAACCCCAACGCTGAGTGTTTAACCATTCACAAAAGAAAGTGCCACAACGCCAAGCCTTCACTATGTCGGTAGAAGAGGCCGAAGCTACAGGTCAAGTTATCACTGGTAAATCTCTTCCCTATTCTCTTTCCAGTCCTTTCAATTCATAGCCACCTTATATTTGCTATACCTAAACCTATCCTACGCGACTTAGGTACAATCTTAATAGCCACCCTTCCTGCACTCGCGCTCTTTGATATTGGGGCATCACATTGTTTTATGTCGCAACAGTTCTTAAGAACTCATGCGATCCCAGTTAAATTGCTCGTATCCAGCTAGAATGTTAGTTCAGGGAACGGCGTTTTAAAAGAAACTTTGGGATACGTTCTGTGTCCAGTGGTCATCTGCAGTCGAGAATTCTATGCGGATTTCAAGGTGCTAGACATACCGAACTTCGACGTAGTCTTGGGAATGGACTGGCTGGGAACTTTCTTCGCTACCATCAACTGTCGCCAAAGGAGGGTAGTATTCGAAATACCAGATCACCCAGTGTTCTACTTCAAAAGTGGAGACCGGACCTTGGAGCCTAGCATCTATCGAGGAAAACCAAAGAAGGTAAAGATTACAGCGTTGCAAGCTGAAGGATCGAAGCCAGAGGTAGCTCGAGAGTTCGAGGATGTATTCCCGGAAGATATATCAGGTTTGCTTCTCGATCGAGATCTTGAATTCAGCATTGATTTACAACCTAGTGCACAACCTGTAATCAAAGCTCAATACCGGTTGAGTCCGGAAGGATTAAAGGAGATCTGTATTCAGTTGGATGAAGTACTGAAGAAAGAATGGATTCGACCCAGTACTTCGAATTGGGGATCTCTGGTGTTACTAGTAAAGAAGAAGGAAGGTACCTACCGGATGTGCGTGGATTATTGAGCTTTGAACGATGTGATAATTTAAAAGAAGTATTCGCTACCTCGTATCGATGACCTTTTCGATTAGTTAAGTGGATTTTGTGTCTTTTCAAAGTTAGATCTTCATTCAGGATATCATTAGGTGAAGGTCAAGGAGTCCGACATTCCGAAGACGGCATTTAAGACTCGTTATGGTCATTATAAATATCACGTAATTCCATTTGTAGTGACCAATGCATCTGCCATCTTTATGAACCTGATGAACCAAGTTTTCCGAGAGTACTTAGACAGGTTTGTTGTTATCTTTATCAAAGAAATCCTGGTTTATTCAAAGAATCGGAAGGCGCACGCCGAGCACATACGGATTTTCCTAGAGACATTACGACAACATCAGCTCTATGCCAAGTACAACAAGTGTGAATTTTGGCTAGATTAAGTCAGATTTCTCGGACATATCGTTTCAGGTAAAGGAATCTCTGTGGATCCAGCTAAGATATTAGCTGTCAGCGAGTGGCCGACACCAAAGATGGTGAAAGATATAAGAAGTTTCTTAGGCTTAGCAGGATACTACCGATGATTCATTGAAGGTTTCTTAAAGATCGCAACACCCTTGATCAAGCCCACACGTAAAGACGAAGCATTCGTATGGTCAGAAGCATGTGAGAAGGTTTTTGTAGAACTCAAGTCGAGATTTACCTCTTCAACTATTCTTGTAATACCGGATCAATCTGGAGGATTTGTTGTGCATTGTGATGTGTCCGGTAAAGGATTAGGATGTGTTCTACACCAGCATAGAAATGTTGTGTCTTTTGAATCAAGACAAGTAAAGGTTCATAAGCGTAACTATCCAACACATGATCTGGAGTTGGCAGCCGTCATCTTCGCACTTAAGATTTGGTGCCACTATCTTTTAGGAGAATGAGTGGATATATACACTGACCACAAGAGTCTGAAGCATATATTTACTCAGAAGGAACTCAACATGCAGTATAGAAGATGGCTAGAACTCATGGCGGATTTTGACATCAACCTACAATACCAACTTGGGAAGGTGAACATAGTTCCTGATGCCCTTAGTTGCCAGCCATTAATAATGAACCTTACTGCTCAGTGGAGACTACAGAAAGAATTGCACGGAATGGAGATCTAAGTAGATATGCCAAGTAACGCTTCATATTTGATGAACTTATAAGTATAGTCCGCTCTTGTAAATCAGATCAAGGAAGCTTATGCAAATGATGCCAAACTGCAAAAGATCCGAGAACAAGTAGAAAGTGGACTACGAACTGACTTCATCATTCACGAATGAAGGTTACCCTAGCGCCCCGGCCAACTCCCGTGGCCAAATGCGGAACAAAATTTTTATAACGATACGAAACTTGGCGCTAGAAGAAACCTAAACCGGATCTTACCATAAACCTAACTAGCAAAAGTAGTAATGCTATCTACTATGATAAAGAAATCTTACAAAGAGATCCAAGTCCTTCGGTCTTCTTTCCTCGTCATGTGCTCCTAGTGGCCACCTTAAACATGCTTGATCTCCATTTCAGACTCCATCGGTCCTCCGGGATCGAGCTTGTTCTCCGGCCTTCCTTTGTCGTAGATGATCCACCCAAGGGATATGATCCATGGCTTTAGCTCCTCATAATATGTCAAATGGAGCAACTAGAGAACTTGGGTTTCTAAACCAAGTAGTCTAGGATGTAGTGTGATGATCTAAGTGTTTGCTATCTCTTTCTAACCTCTTTACTTGTTTCTCAACTCATGAGAATGGTAGTGAAGAGGAAGGAGATGAAGGTGAAGGAGATGAAGGTGAGGGAGGAGATGAAGAGAAAATGGGAGCTCAAGAAAATAATGAAGCATCATGAGAGAGAAATTACACACAAAGGTTTTGTGTATGAATTTCTTGAATAAACAATCAACAACCATGCTTCAATAGTAACTCCAAATGAATTAAAAATTTATTTGAAGCATGGTTATTGCCATTCCTCCCATACCTCACACTTTACACCTCATTTCCATTTATCAAATAAATGGAAAAGACATAATGAGGTGGCCGCCTTCTAGAAGGTAATCTGTAATAAATACGGATTACAGTCTACTGTATATATATACCTGCATTCGGATAAAAATCCGAATGCCCAAAGAGATAGAATAACACGAAGAACGTAATACTAGAATATACATATCGAAATACATATATGTAAACTATTAAATCAATACCTGATTTAATAATCTGGCTCATACCCGAGCCGGCTAATATTACTAACTGTCCGATCGAAAGTTCGAGTATAAAGTACATCAATCGATCGAGACCCTGCACGTATCCAATACGGATACTACATCATTTCTCCTGAACCAGGGAAACCCTCTGTGTGGGACTCTAAAGACTCGACAGTATGCCGACAGTGAGTTACTGGATAAATCCATAACCACAAGCACATCAGCGGCACTAGCTGTACGTAACGGCTACCCGGGTACCTGTTGAAAAGGAAGGCTGATGAGCAAACCCATCCGGATCCCTACTGAGCCTATCTGTGACAATCTCCGTACAGTCCGGTCTCTTAGTCTGAGAGTATCGCATACCGGGTCTAGGGGGTGGTAAACGTCAGACCTTAATAACCCGATAAGTCGTGCTGATGTGGCTCAGGACCAATCCGGGAAACTACTGATCAACCTATCAGTAAATCCTAACTGCCTTGGCTAAGGTCTTATGGTCCTGACCAATCTCATAGTGCGATATCGACTCCCAATACCGGGAGAGATGAATCCCCGACAATCGCTCACTGCCTCCATGTGGCTCGGGACTGTACCCAACCAAAACATGTTTGCACGACTCAGTAGAGCCGTGGTAGAGTAGTGATCAAAGAACAGTGGGAACTCACACGAGACAAATGCCGATCTCAGGTCTGAAGACTAACCTGTACTCATGTCACCTGAGAACTTCCACCTGACGATAGGTATAGTACCATCTGAAAGTTCTCGGTGAGTCCGTCCGGTGTACTCACCTCCAATGAGCACCTGTATACGATCTTAGGTGCGAAAAACCAATGGTTGCGGGACCAAACCATCGCCCCTCGTCAGGGTCTAGAAATGTATACACTAGTCTACTCTGGAATATTGATGCCCAGTCTCGATATTCCCACGACTAGGGACCATTTAAGGATGTGCGTACCGACTACCCAGCTCCCATAAGTATGATCGCCATCACAACGCAGGTAGTCTAGCATTGATCCTACGGGCTTTATCAACATGTATAAAAGATATGTAATAGCATGTAAAACATACACATGTTAAGATAAAGTTAAACTAAATAGCATACTATCATATCGAGCAAGACTGTCCTGTACATATATATGTCCAAGTATCCATATGTATACATATACAATAATGGCCTCTAGGGCATACATATCCAACAATCTCCTACTTGCACTAAGGCCATATATATTGGCGTACCGAGTATCCAACGTCTGCTCTAGGGCCAACTGTTGGCGTACCGCATACCCAACATCTCAAAAAGTCTCTCGAACTGTGCTTGAGGAAGGGCCTTGGTTAATGGATCCGCAGTGTTGTCTTTTGTATCCATTCACCGGACCTCGATCTCCTGGAGATCTACGATCTTCCTGATCAGGTGATACAGCCTTAATATGTGCCTGGATTTCTGATGGGACCGTGGTTCCTTCGCTAAAGCTATAGCCCCATTTTTATCGCAATACAAAGGTATTGGGTCAAACAATGGACGGAACGACCTGAAGTTCATTAATGAACTTCTTCTTCCAGACCGCCTCTTTTGCGGCATCGCTTGCAGCAATGTATTCATCCTCCATCGTCGAGTCTGCAATGGTATCCTGTTTGGAGCTCTTCGAACACACCGCCCCTCCGTTGAAGGTAAACACAAAACCCAAGACAGACTTGCTGTCATCCTTGTCACTCTGGAAGCTTGAATCGGTAAAGGACTCGATCTTTAGATCTCCATTACCGTAAACTAAGAACATCTCCTTAGTCATTCTCAGGTATTTGAGAATGTTTTTTACTGCTATCCAGTGGTCCTCACCTGGGTTCGACTGATACCGGCTCACCACGCTTGGCACATAAGCTACATCTGGCCTTGTACATAGCTTCACATACATTATAGATCCTACCGCCGAAGTGTAGGGTATAGTGCTCATGCGAACCCTCTCCTCGTCAGTCTTGGGAGACATCTCCATGGAGAGGGTGATTCCGTGCAATGCGGGTATGTTACTGCGCTTGGAATTTTCCATACTAAATCTCTTTAGTACGGTCTTTATGTACCTGGACTGTGAAAGTCCCAGTAATCTCTTGGATCCATCTCTATAGATCTTAATCCCCAGAATGTACGAGGCATTGTTGGAGATAGTGCTCTCAGAGTCAATTATTGGATCACAGGCACGTGATTGCAATGATTGAGGGAGGACCTATTCCGGTAGGACAGTCTTACTCAAGATGATAGTATGCTATCTGGTTTATCTTTATCATCGTGTATTGCTTTAGGTGACCTGACATGTCACTATTGCACGTTGATAGAGCCCTTAAGATTCTTTCTTGACCACCAGCAGTATGAGGGCGATCATATACGTGGGAGCTGGTAGTCTATAAGCACATCCTTAAAAGGTCCCTAGTCGTGGGAGTTTCGAGACAGGGCATCGATACTCCAGAGTAGACTAGTGTATACAGTCGAGACCCCGACGAGGGGCGGTGGCCGGTCTCACAAGCCACTGGTGTCAGTTGGTTCACCTAAGATGTATACAGGTGCTCATTGGGTTATGAGTACACCGGACAGGACTCGCCGGGAACATGCTAGTTGGTCTTATACCTGACGTCAGATAGCAGTTCCCTGGTGACATGTGTACAGGTTAGTTCATCGACCTGAGGATCGTCATTTGTCTCGTGTGAGTTCCCACTGTACTTTGATTACTACCCTACCACGCTCAAAGGAGACGTGCAAACAGGTTTTAGTTGGTTACAGTCCCGAGCCACATGGAGGCAGTGAGCGGATCTTCAGGGGTTCGTCTCTCCCGGTATTGGGGGTGAGGTCGCGCTGTGTCTAGGAGAGCCATTACACGAAGCCCTCGGCCGAGGCAGGAGATTTACTGGTAGGTATTCCAGTAGTATCTCAGGGTGTTCTGGGCTACACTCCAACACGACTTGTACCGCTTTTGGGGGTCTGACTTTTACCAACCCCCTAGGCCCGCCATGCGATGCTCATAGACGAACGGACTGGACTGTACGGATATTGTCACTGACAGGCTCAGTAGGGTGTCAGGATGAGTTCACTCACAGACGTCCCTTTTTGTCAATAGCTGGTGGCCCGTCATGTATGGCTAATACCTCTGACGTGCTAGTGGTTAAATCCACAGCCATAGTATTGACGAGTCTTTAGAGTCCACCACACATTCAGTTACTCAAGCTTTCGGGCGAAAAGCTGTAGAGGCCGTATGAAGATATGGCAAGGTCCGATCAGATACGTGCGGTATTGCACGGATCAGGATCGGACAGTTAGTACTAGAGGCCGTATGGATATATGGCAGGGTTCGATCAGTTACATGCGGTATTGCACGGATCAGGATCGAAAGGATATTACTGGCCGGCTTTGGTTTAAGCCGGATCCTAGTATAGTACAGTGTAGATTTTGTCTCATTGCATTTGTATTTCGGTCAGAATACTGATGCGGGTGTGTATACACAGTATCGGGGTTTTCCTGTAATTTATTACGGGACCAGTTTTCTGGAGTTGCCAGTTTGCTTTCCGTTTCGGCCATTTTCATTTGTATCTTTCAATGGCCGAAGTTTGGTGGAGGAGGGCTTATTTGCATTTGTGCAAATAAGCATTTTGGAAGGTTGTCTTTGCACATTGTGGTGTCATGATGGTTGAACCATGACCTTGACTTCTTGACTTCTTCATGATGGCTTGACTTTTTGAAGTCATAATGCTTGATGATGGTGGCTTGACCTTTTGGAATGATTGGTTGGTTGTGTGTGGTTTTTGTTTGTAATCATGTTCTTTCATGATATCATTTGATTCCCTCATGCATTATTGTATGGCCTCTCTCATTTTTGATACACACTCTCCATTCTCACTCTCCCCAAGTGCCATGGCAGGCCACTTCTCTTTGGGGCTGTCCAAATATTTTGGTGGGGGATTTTTGCTCTCTCATGCTTGCAAAAATCCCCAAGTTCCTCCACAAAAGTATACATACATCATTCCTCCACCATATGGCAATTCCTACAACCCCAAAATGGGACATGGTTCTACACTATATTCTACAGCAAATCTTGGGCACGTCGACTCGCCAGCTTCGTGCCCGAGTTGCCTCGGTATAGAGGCGGGAGCCCGTAAAAGATGCAGGCGATGTGGTGCCCTTCCGGCGACGTAATGGAGACCGGAGATTCCACGAGAGATCGGGACGACGACGAGAAGACCGGAGGACTCGGATCACTCGGTATATCTCTCTTCCCCATCTTGTAGTTAGCTAGGACTAGTTAATGGCACGATCCGGGTTTTTAGTGCGCGGTGGTGCCGGTTCAAGAAAATTAAAGTTAGCCATCGCTTCCGCATTTGGCCTCGGGATGGAGGCCGGGGTGCCGCCGTGTACTTACAGGCATCACCCAGGTCCTTCATGGATAACCTTTGTGATAAGAATAACTTGACCGATTGTAGCATAGGAATGCCATTTCCTATCAAAAGAATGTCATCCACGTACAAGACTAGGAACACGACAGTTCGTCCTACAATCTTCTTATAAGTACAACGCTCGTCCTCGTTCTTGATGAAGTCAAATTCCTTGACTGTTTCATCAAAATAGATGTTCCAGCTCCGCGATGTCTGCTTTAATCCATAAATGGATTTAAGCAACTTGCACACCTTCCCGCTGTTTCCACTGTCTATGAAACCTTCAGGTTGATCCATATAAACGCACTCTTCTAAACTTCCGTTTAGAAAAGTCGTTTTTACGTCCATCTTCCAGATCTCATAGTCATGGAAGGCAACAATGGCAAGTAAAATCCGAATGGATTTGAGCATAGCTACTGGAGAAAAGGTTTCGTCATAGTCCACTCCTGGTCTTTGACGAAAACCTTTTGCAACGACTCTAGCCTTATAGGTTCCCACCTGCCCATCTACACCAAGTTTCCTTTTGTAGATCTATTTGCATCCAACGGGTTTTACCCCAGGTGGAGCAATATCCAAGGTCCACACTTTATTGGTGTACATGGACTCCATTTCAGATCGCACAGCATCCATCCACTTATCAGAGTTCCTACTGATAATGGCCTGCCTGAAACTAGTAGGGTCATTTTCTTCCAAGATGTAATCCTTTCGGTCCCCGTCTATGAGAAAACAGTAGTATCTCTTGGGTGGATGAGAAATCCTACCAGATCTGCGGAGTGGCTGAGGTTCGTCTGGGACCATTGAATCTATCGGTTCTACTAAATCTTCAGTTATAGTTTGTCCTTCTGGAATTTCTTCTAATTCTATCGTGCCCCCACTTATTTCTTTTTCAAGAAACAACCTTTCAAGAAAGGTGGCGTGTCGAGAAACAAAAACCTTTTGTTCATCGACATGGTAGAATAGATATCTATTCAAATGCCTAGGATATCTTACAAACTTACATAAAACTGACCGTGCCTGAAGTTTGTCCGGATTTTGGTTTTTCACATAGGATGGACAACCCCATATCTCAACCCGTTTAAGACATGGTCTATTATTACTCCATATTTCATATGGAGTTTTAGGCATAGATTTAGATGGAACCTGATTCAATAGATACGCTGCTGTTTCAAGCGCAAGCCCCTATAATGAAAGAGGCAATTCAGCATTACTCATCATGGAGCGAACTATGTCCAATAGGGTACGGTTTCTACGCTCTGATATACCATTGTGCTGTGGTGTATACGGAGGAGTAAGCTGAGAGAGAATAACATTCTCTTTCAGAAAGTCCCTGAATTCCGTAGTTAAGTACCCCCCCACTATCAAATCGGAGGATCTTAATACTTTTGCCAGTCTGGTTCTCCACTTCGTTTCTGAATTCTTTGAATTTCTCAAAATCTTCAGATTTGTATTTCATAAGATACACATATCCGAACCTAAAAAGATCGTCAGTGAATGTGATGAAGTACGAGAACCCACCCCTTGCATGTATGGATATTGGACCACATACATCACTGTGTATGAGTCCCAAGAGCTCTGCTGCTCTTTCTCCGTGTCCGGTAAACGGAGATTTGGTCATCTTTCCTTTGAGACAAAATTGACAAGTTTCATAAGATGAAAATTCGAACGTATCCAAAAGTCCATCTTTATGCAACTTACTCAGTCTTTTCTCTTCGATATGATCAAGTCTACAATGCCACAAGTAGGATTCGTTCACATCTGGAATCTTCCTCTTGCGTGTGTTTTGTATACTGAGTACTGTGTTTTGATTAAGAACATAGATACCATTATACAGTGTACCTTCTGCAACCATTACCTGATTAAGGTAAATGTTCATAATGTTTCTATCAAGAACAAACTTATATCCATCTTTATCAAGTAAAGAAACTGATATGATGTTGCAAACCATAGAAGGTACATAGTAGCAATTGTTCAAAATCATAGTATTGCCATTTGGAAATGCTAGGTGATATTCACCGACGGCAGAAGCATCAACCTGTGCTCTGTTCCCAACTCCGAAGGACATATCACCAGGTCCAACCATCCTACTTTTTCTCAGTCCCCATAATGAATTACAGATATGAGATCCCGATTCGGTATCGAGTACCCAGGAGGTAGGACTGACCGAGAAACAGTTTCTATAACAAGAACACCTGAAGAAGACACAATAGTATGTTTCTTCTTCGATGGGGTCGTTAAGGAATTCAAACAATCCTCTTTCCTTTGTTCATACTCATGACTGTTGTCATAAGTTAGAGCCGAACCGACGTTACCTAGCCCCGAATAAGAATTCGGATCGGTCAAGCGATACATTTTATTCTCTTGATTAGGGCGTGAAATGATTGCTACCTGGATAGAGAGAAAAGGAACACTCAGCATACGCTCTTGCAAGATTTGATTGGTTATTAGTTTATCTAATCAGGATGGCTCCCACTGTTTCCTCGAATTTTCCTTCAAACCTTAAAAGGAGAACTAGTCAGGATTAATCACACGTCACAATACTTACTTAACCTTTCATCCAGGCTAGTGTCGGTACATCGAGGGAGGATTTCCAACGCTTTTGCGAAGTTCCTTAATTACATAACCTCTTTTTCCTAAAGGCGTAGCCCCGCTAACATTGTTCTAGACACCTACTTAGTTTATAGCATTGATTGTTAAGTGAAATAATCTCCCGAAAGTAATCCTACTCATCAGAGGGATCAGGATCCAACTATCATTGTGTGATGCACTAGATGGAATCCACTCTAGTCACCACACTCCAGAAGGTATGCTAAATCTGCAAGTTTCCTGTATGTTTGAAACTGCCGATGTGGTTTTTGCCCCTAACGACATATGGTCTTGATAGAGACAAACGTACCATAAGTTGCAAGTCAAGTTCAACCTGTCATTATCCTGGATTAAATTAGACCCACCCGCATAAGCTCTTGATAGAGACCAAAGTGGCTATGCGACTGTCCTAATCAATCGCATCCTAAAATGCAACAGATAAGTAACACTTAGCTACCATTCACTATACCTTGATAGAGTCCAACGTACATAGCACGAATACTAACTGCTATTTATCTGAAATGACGGAGGGCTACGGCTGGGTTTTTGGCGAAAAACCCGTTAACGTAATGAACTTGATATCGTTGAAGGAACCCAAGTGGTTTTACAAATATATATAGTGGCGAAAACTTTTGCTAAAGAGGTCACTCCCTGTGAAGGGATCTCGGCTCTTTCCTCGTCGAATGAGATACATGATATTCCAAAATGAATACTACGATGCAAAGTAAAAATAATCGACTATAGTGAAGTTATTACGTTGACGCAAACTTTTACTCAAGGGGTCACTCCCGATGAAGGGATCTCGACCCTTACCTTGTCGAATGAGGTGCGGGATATTCATAACCGAATGCCACTGTGCAAAGCAAAAGAGACCGTTTGTAATGTCAGTTTTTCGAAATCTCTTCCAACAACATTTTTAGGTTTCTTTTCTTGCATTAATCAAAAAATAACGCGGTCCCATCATTTTAATCCTATCACACCAGAAAATACAGAAAATACAATGTACGTATATGCCATCCGCATTCACCACTGGGCCCCGTCATCACTCGTTAGGTTACTTAACTAACGACAGAGTGGGGGCTGGACTAGCGCGGGTGCAAAACATATACAACATCTACTATTATATATATATAAGTATATATGACATTCGTCCCAGGCATGATAATAAGCAACATCATAGAATTTCAGCCAATAGTACAGAAAAGTGGATAATCTTGGAGCCCTGGGTTTCATTTGAGCCACAAATAAAACCCAACGTTCCCGGTCCTGTGGATAGCCTGTGCAATGAAAACTTGGACCCCTACGAGCGCGCCAAGTTACCCCCCAATCCCAGAAGTGAGGCAACCCTTTCAACAAAGTGAATGGGCCACCCAGCACTTCATGAAATCCGGTAACTTGGGCGCCCCTCCGTGGGTCATCCTATACCCCCTACAAGTGCGGCGAATAGCCCGCCAATTCTAGAATGAAACCCCTTCCGTCTCAACTCCATGAGATGCGGGCTTATTGCCTTCTAGAAACCGGCTATTCATGCACTCCACTGCAGGGTAATCCTAGTACAGAAAAAGAAAATAATATGTACAAATGGTGACATCGACCTCAACCTGGTCGTGCCCCAAAATAATATACAATCCGGCAAAGACGACAGTCTACATGTCGGACGCTCTCCCCGCAAAAGAATATACAAATGAATCTTAAATAATACCACTAACATTGCACCACATGCTATCCACCATGACTATCCAACCACAATCACAACACAAGTACAAAAACATCAACGCGAATGTCACGTTCGTAAACCCGTTTAAAAGAACATATAGCAGATAGTCGGGTTTACCGATCAAATGACATTACGGTCGCAGATGCTAAACTAAGTACTGATAACAATTAAACATTTGTTAAAAATCTAACTACTTCGAAACACTCCAAATTGCCGCGAACTGAAAAACAACAGAAAACCAAATTTGGGCAAAAACAAGTAACATCTGAAACCCAAACTTCAAGAGACAAGAACACCGGTCAAAATACGATGCATTCCCACTTAAGAAAACCGAGCTCACCAGTTTTAAGGGGGTTGTGGCCGGCCAAAAATGAATGGAATCGTGTCGGTTTTGGTCAGTGTTCATCTCACAGTGTAAAGAGCACTCTGCACTTGTTTTAATTTTTTTTTGAAGCCTTTAAAAATTCAACAGAAACTGCAATTTGGGTATTGATGTTACGGAGTCGTTGTTTTAACATTGTTTAAACTTGCTAGTCTAGGGTTTATGGGCTGTCTCTGATACCATGAGGGGTTACCCTAGCACCCCGGCTAACTCCCGTGGCCAAATGCGGAACAAAAATTTTATAACGATACGAAACTTGCCGCTAGAATAAACCTAAACTGGATCTTACCATAGACCTAACTAGCAAAAGTAGTAATGATATCTACTATGATGAAGAAATATTACCAACCGATCCAAGTCCTTCGGTCTTCATTCCTCGTCATGTTCTCCTAGTGGCCACTTTGAACATGCTTGATCTCTATTTCCAGCTCCATCGGTCCTCCGGGATCGAGCTTGTTCTCCGGCCTTCCTTTGTCGTAGATGATCCACCCGAGAGATATGATCAATGGCTTTAACTCTTCACAATCTGTCAAATGGAGCAAATAGAGAACTTGGGTTGCTAAACCAAGTAGTCTAGGATGTAGTGTGATGATCTAAGTGTTTGCTATCTCTTTCTAACCTCTTCACATGTTTCTCAACTCATGAGAATGGTAGTGAAGAGGAAAAAGATGAAGGTAGAGGAAATCAAAAGGAGGGAGGAGATGAAGAGAAAATGGGAGCTCAAGAAAATAATGAAGCATCATGAGAGAGAAATTACACACAAAGGTTTTGTGTATGAATTTCTTGAATAAACAATCAACAACCATGCTTCAATAGTAACTCCAAATGAATTAAAAATTTATTTGAAGCATGGTTATTTCCATTCCTCCCATACCTCACACTTTACACCTCATTTCCATTTATCAAATAAATGGAAAAGACATAATGAGGTGGCCGCCTTTTAGAAGGTAATCTGTAATAAATACGGATTACAGTCTGCTGTATATACATACCTGCATTCGGATAAAAATCCGAACGCCCAAAGAGATAGAATAACACGAAGAATATATTACTAGAATATACATATCGAAATGCATATATGTAAACTATTAAATGAATACCTAATTTAATTATCCGGCACATACCCGAGCCGGCTAGTATTACCAACTGTCCGATCGAAATTCCGAGTACAAAGTACATCAATCGATCGAGACCCTGCACGTATCCAATACGACTACTACATCATTTCGCCAGAACCAAGGAAACCCTCTGTGTGGGACTCTAAAAACTCGACAGTACGCCGACAGTGAGTTACTAGATAAATCCATAACCACAAGCACGTCAACGGCACTAGCTGTACGTAACGGCTACCCGGGTACCTGTCGAAAAGGAAAGCCGATGAGCAAACTCATCCGGATCCCTACTGAGCCTATCTGTGGCAATCTCCGTACAGTCCGGTCTCTTCATCTGAGAGTATCGCATACCGGGTCTAGAGGGTGGTAAACGTCAGACCCTAATAACCCGATAAGTCATGCTGATGTGGCTCAGGACCAATCCGGGAAACTACTGATCAGCCTATCAGTAAATCCCAACTGCCTTAGCCAAGGTCTTATGGTCCTGACCAATCTCATAGTGCGATATCGACTCCCAATACCGGGAGAGATGAATCCCCGACAATCGCTCACTGCCTCCATGTGGCTCTGGACTGTACCCAACCAAAACCTATTTGCATGACTCAGTAGAGCCGTGGTAGGGTAGTGATCAAAGCACAGTAGGAACTCAAAGGGGACAAATGCCGATCTCAGGTCTGAAGACTAACCTGTTCTCATGTCACCTGAGAACTTCCACCTGACGATAGGTATAGTACCATCTGGAAGTTCTCGGCGAGTCCGTCTGGTGTACTCATCCCCAGTGAGCACCTATATACGATCTTAGGTGCAAAAAACCAATGGTTGAGGGAACAAACCATCGCCCCTCGTCGGGGTCTAGAAACGTATACACTAGTCTACTCTGGAATATCGATGCCTAGTCTCGATACTCCCACGACTAGGTACCATTTAAGGATGTGTGTACCGACTACCCCGCTCCCACAAGTATGATCGCCATCACAACGCAGGTAATCTAGCATTGATCTTACGGGCTTTATCGACATGTATAAAAAATATGTAATACCAAGTAAAACATACACATGTTAAGATAAAGTCAAACCAAATGGAATACTATCATATCGAGCAAGACTGTCCTGTACATATATATGTCCAAGCATCCATATGTATACATATACAATAATGGCCTCTAGGGCATACATATCCAACAAAGAAGATGGATCCTTACGATATGGAAGCCGTTTATGCATGCCAGTTGGCCCTGTTCGAGAAGAGTTGATAAAAGAAGCCCACAGCTCTCCTTATTCTGTATACCTCAGTAGCACGAAGATGTACAAGGATCTACGACAACACTACTGGTGGCATGGAATGAAGTACGAAGTATCTAGAAGCGTAGCAAAGTGTTTGGTGTGTCAGCAAGTGAAGGCTGAACATCACAGAACTGCTGGTCTACTTCAACCATTACCAATCCTAGAATGGAAATAGCAGCACATTACCATAGACTTCATGGCTGCTCTCCCTCGCAGCACGAAGGGTAACAATGCAATTTAGGTTATTGTGGATTGACTCACCAAGTCGGCTCACTTTATTCCATTCAGAGTTGGCCAGTCAACCGAGATGTTGGCAAGGAAGTATATGGAGGTGAGTAAAAAATTTAAAATAAGATTTAACCTTGAAGATGTACTATACTTGTCTTGATACCCATAAACTCATGCAGGAGATCGTAAGATTACATGGGGTACCTATCTGTATCGTCTCTGATCGTTATACGAGATTCCGATCACAATTTTGGCAGAGTCTGTAAGCTAGCCTGGGAATGAGTCTAAATTTCAGCACGGCGTATCATTCACAAACAGATGGATAGTCTGAGCGAACAATTCAGATATTAGAAGATATGTTGAGAGCCTGTATGTTAGACTTCGGAGGTTCGTGGGAACATCACCTACACCTTGTGGAGTTTTCATACAACAACAGCTACTAGGCAAGCATTGGAATGACACCTTTCGCAGCACTCTACGGACGGAAGTGTCGTTCCTTTCTGAGTTGGAACGACGTTGGAGATCGTGAACTCCTTGGTCCAGAGATGATCGTAGCAACTGCAGATGTGGTTCGCATGATCAGGGAAAGATGCGCATAGCCCAAGACCGACAAAAACATTGGGCGGATGCAAAGCGTCGACATCTGGAGTTTCAACTTAGAGAGCATGTATTCTTGAAGATCTCTCCAAATAGAGGTGTGATACATTTTGGCAAAAGAGGTAAATTAAGTCTAAGATACATAGGACCGTTCGACATACTCGAACGAGTTGGAGAAGTGGTGTACCATTTAACACTACCACCCTCATTGGAAGGGGTGCACAACGTGTTCCACGTATCCCAGTTACAACGATATGTGAGTGACCCCAGCCATATACTTGAACACTCAGAACTCACAATACAAACTGACCTAACCTGTGAGCAGCAACCGGTTGAGATCATAGACCGAAAGGTGAAGACATTGCGGAACAAAGAGGTGAACTTGGTTCGAGTAATGTGGAGAAAAAAATCGCCAGGAGAATCAACTTGGGAAAGAGAAGAAGATATGCGTGCACGATACCCTTAGCTTTTTGAAAATTAGTCTTTATGTAAATGTAAATTTCGAAGACGAAATTTTTATAAGGAGAGTAGAATGTAACGACTCTGAAATCCCTGTACAAAAATTATTGGTTTATTCTATAGAAAAAAGGTATTTCAGCCTGCTGTAAAGATATAAGTTACATTTGTTTATTAAAAGCAAGAAATAACTTGTAGCTCACTGGTAAAACCTCTACACTGCTGTGATATAGCCTGTGTTTTCGAATCCCATCAGACCCAATTATTTTTTAGATTTTTCTTTTTAATTTTTCGGAAGCCCAAGAGTTGAATGGGCAATTCACGGAGAAACGAAAAGTTTCAGAAAAATCAAACATGCGCAAAAAGGAGTATACACTGATTAAAGCAGACGACACGAATCTCGAGGTGATTGGACCAAATCGGAAAGCCCATTTCTTGCTTATGGCCGACGCCGACGGTCCAAGTTGCTCCAAATCGCTCTGTGCTTTGTATACTAGTCCCTTCGACTCCCTTCAACTCCACTACACTGTTTGATTTTCCTGCAATCAAATAGAGGCCCTTCAACTCACCATTTAACACTATTTTAATTCTTTTAATCCAAAGTTTTAATTCCCAAACCCTAATTCTTCATTATAAATACCACCCTATGCTCCAGCCCCCCTCTATTCTGAAAATCTCTAGCAAAATTATCCCAAAAATTCCTAAGAGCAAGTGGAGTCAAGTGGAGTTAGCAACCAAGCTCATTCCGTTGAAAATCAAAGTCGTTTCCGAAGCTTCTGTGTCACGACCAAATTTAGGACGCGACCGGCATTTAAATCACACGACATCAAAAGGCGTAACGCAATTCAAGTAAGCTGAAAAACCCAGAAATCTAAACCAAGAAAAGAAGTAAGTGATAAAAACATTAGTAACAACAAAAAAAACATTTAAAATCTCAAGTTAAAATCTTAAAACTTAAATTTATTTTCTTAAAAATTTCGGCAGCATCTCCTTTGTAAAAACTAGCCCCAAACGGGTACAAACATAGAATATATAAAAGCATCCCCAATCGGGAGTAACCCACAACAGGTATATACGACGCCATAGCGAAGGAATAGCAAATAAGGAGTGAAAACAACATAATAAAAGGTAAAACAACATCGCAACATAAATAAAATCCGGCTCACACGAGCTCGACACCCAGAGTCATAAATAATACAATATCGATCCTCACAAATCTCGTTTCTAAGTTAAATACATGTAAGTGGTAGATGGAGAGTACTAGTTACAAAATGAGATATATAATGGAATCATACAGATACTCGCAAAAACCTACCTACTTAAATGGTCTCACACCCAAGAGTAGCGGTATCCGCCGAAAATGATGCAATAAGGAGCCCCGCCGCGACTACACTGAGAGTCAAGACTGCAAAACACTGTGGCACAATGGGGGTGAGTTGCCAACTCGTGAATAGTAAATAACACCGTACAGATAATCACAAGTATGCACGAAAAGCGATAATCTGAAATGTGCAATATGATGGCATAAGTATAACAGTACGGATATGCAGTAAAATCATGATCAAGGTACACCGCCAGGGTACAACAACTACATGAATTAGTGCATGTCAAATAAATCCTGAGTATGGGATAAAATATAAAACCTAATCAATGAATCATCATCATGGAAAACCGGCGTCCATCAACGATACCCTAAATCCCAATATCTCAGGCGCTACATACTCAGATCGGCCCTCATATCTATCTCCTCTCATAACTCCAAAACGACATCCTCTGGATATCCGTCAAGTTTCCATACAATCACCAGTAGGTAGTACTCCCTCTGCCAGGCTCATTGTCTACTGCACAACAATCCTTTCTTGCCCTGGGGTACCATATCGGGTCTACCATGTACCCGCAGACGGATCGTCCAACTCCTCGAATCGGGTCTCGAAAACAAGCTCAGAACCGAGAAAACTCATGGTAGACGCCTCGAAATCACATCATGAGAAACCGCGTTTTATTAAAACAGTTTATAATTTCCTTTGAAAAATATATCCGCGGTTCTCAAATCCAGAAATCTCATGGAAACAGTATCTCAATACATATATCCATGAAGTACGATGTATGCAACATAGAACAGTAATGTGAGCATATTAAGAGAAAACCGCTCTTTTTAAATATATCAAGTTTCAAAAGTATCTTGCGGTTTCCCAAATCCACGAAATCGAAATACAACATCATATAAGAGTAAATATGTGACTATAGCAATGTATGTATGTATGCATGTATGTATGTACGTATGATGCAATTCATATGCGCAATAGAACAAGAACTAATATCTAACTGTTAACAATAATGGAAGCAGTACAATATATTGTCCATGGTAATTTCTATAGTGTGCGTGTCATGGCAATTACTAACGGTGTGTGTGTGGCATACAATTCGGTGCTCGTGCAACATGAACCGCTAGTAATAGTGAAGTGTCTAATTAATACTCTGTCAACGTACAACAGGTAATGGGATGTGCAAAATGGTGCTCATGCACAATCAACGCACACACACATACAGACACATATAAGCATAGGGTTATATCACTGAATCTAGCCTTCGACGCTTAGCGCCATACAGGAGATTCCCCCATAGATGTTAAATTTACTCACCGACGATCTCGAGCTAGGTGAATCCAATCACCTCTTTCACTTTCCTAGCAGCGTCCGAAGTCCCCGCAAATGATCCTAATATCACACAAAACCATAAAAAGTGAAATTAGAAACCTTCCGATAACACACGGAAACAACGCCAAACCAACGCATCGACTCTCACAAGCTGCCAAGTGTTAGCTTAGCAGGATAACGTGTGCAGCAACACCCTAAACCAACCCATGGCTGCAAGCTACACGAAACACGTAACGGAAGTCGGAAAAGTCCATATCGCATGATATCGAAATGCTAGAATATACAAAACAGTCCCAGATTTTACCTATAAACAAAATAAGAAAATCAAAGTGTACCAAACACCATATAAAATCTATAGACAGCTACCATCAAAATCCCAACAACTAACTCTACTACATAGCCGGCGGCGCCGGGAAAATGGTGGTTCTCGCCGGGCTAAAGGTAGAGGATGGGGTCTGGGTTTTAGGTGTATACTCAGGGCTCTATCATCATGCCACTCTATTGTTAGATTAATTCGTGGATCATCGTAACAACAACAGATTCAACAGAGACACTAACAAGCTAAAAATACGATATTTAGCACAAAACTATAACTTTAAGGTTTTAAACTGAAACTAATTAGCACACAAACCTCCTTAGAGCCTAATTAAAAGTTTGAGATCATTACCTCACCACTACTTGGGAAAACCCTAGCTTTCCAAGCTCCAAGTCACCGCAAGAAGTTTACACATGATTTGTGAAGGGTTTAGTGAGGTTGATAGAAGTTTTAGGCTTAAGGTTTGCGGAGGAATTTTCAAGAGGTTGTTTTCTTTTGTAAAGAAGAAGAAGAAGAAGAAAATGAGAGGGAGTGAGGATTGTGTGAAGAAGTGAGAGGGCGAGACTTGTCTTTTGGGAGCCATGCTCTCTCTCTCTCACCTCATTTAATGTTCTCCATGCTTGTCCCCCCCAACACTCCATGCCTCATCATTCCATCAAATAATTCAACTCTTCTCATCATTTCTTTCTAAACAAAATAAAAAATCTTTTACTTAAAATAGATAAATGCAACCATGATATGAAAATGGTTAAGTGTGCCATGGCTAGTAAGCATGGTTAACACATCCTTAACCCTAAATTAACATGCACATATGTGTGCAAGTACTAAAATAATTAAATAAAATATTAATTAATTAAATAAAATATGTGAAAATAATTATTAGTTAAATTTCATTAAAAACCCACATTATATCGCTTAATTAACTCTAATCGCATTCTAAGGTGTTATAATCTTCCCCCATAAAGAAATTCGGTCCCCGAATTTAAAAATCTTACTCTGCGTACCTTCGAAGAGATGAGGAAATTTCTTTCGCATCTTGCTCTCGATTTCCCATGTGACCTCTTCGCTGTTCGGGCCACGCCATAGAACCTTCACTGACGGCAAGACCTTTGGCCGAAGTTTCTTCACCTGCTGATCCAATATAACTACCGGCTGCTCGGTGAACGAAAGATCGCGCACCAGCTGGATGATCTGGTGCTGAATCATGTGAGAAGGGTCATGAAAGTACTTGCGAAGCATCGATACATGAAATACGGGGTGAACATCTGGAAAACTGGGTGGAAGTGCCAAATGATAGGCAACGGTATCAACTCGCTCAAGGATCTCAAAAGGACCCACAAATCTGGGACTAAGCTTCCCTTTCTTCCTAAATCTCATCACGTCTTTCATCGGAGAAATCCGTAGGAATACAGATCACCCACTGCGAACTCAAGTCTGCGACGACGACGGTCGGCATAAGACTTCTGCCTGCACTGGGTTGCTCTCATTCTGTCCTGGATCAACTGGATCTTCTCCGTAGTCTCCTGAACTAGCTGTGTCCGAAAATCCTGCTCTCGCCGAGTTCGGTCAAACAGACTACCGATAGACACTTTCTCCCATACAAGGCCTCAAGAGGTGCCATCTGAATCATCTTCTAGAAACTGTTATTGTAGGAGAACTCTATCAACGGCAAGTGACGATCCTAACTACCACCAAAATAAAGCACGCACGCACGAAGCATATCCTCGAGAGTCTGTATAGTCCGCTCTGACTGACCATCAGTCTGCAGATGGAAAGCGGTGCTGAAACTCAATCAGATACTCAAATCACGTAACTGGCACTTGAATCATGTGAAGTCTATAGGACCCTACCTAATTCAAGTAAGCCAAAAGACCAGAAATCTAAACCTTTTTATGGAAAATAGTAGAGGTGCGGTTTTGAAATAAGGTTACTGAAATCAAGTTCTTTCTACAAAATATAGATAATAGTATATGAAAACACAATGTTTATATTTAACTTGAAAACATTTTCTTCATTGAAAATTTGGGCAGCACCTCCTTTGTAAACCTTAACCCGAAAACGGTACAAACAATATGACATAAGGCATCCCCAAGCGGGAGCTAGCACTTCGCCAAATGGCGGAAACAACCACGCAAGTAAAGCAAATATACAACGCCGAAGGCGAGGATCAAAACTCAGAAAGAGAGTAATGAAAAACAGGTATCATCAAGAAAGCCATAAAACAATAACATATACATGAGCGTGACTCTAAGGCCGAAAGAATATACAATAATGGTATCTAAGTCTACTAAATATACAAGTCTGGTAGATGGAGCCTTTAACTAGATGCAACTGAAATAATATACAATTAAATAATGGTGGTCACGAAGCAATGTATCCCACCTAACAAGCAATCACCCAGAAGGAAGGTAATGTGCTAGCAAATAGCTACGGAACCTGTACGGCTAAACCTGTAAGAAACTGTGGCACAACGGGGGTGAGTTGCCAACTCAAGAGTAGAAGATATCACCGAGAAGAAATCGCATGTATGCCGATCTCCTAGGTTATACAGTACAATACAATAATAATTGTAGCACAGTAACATCGAGTAACAGTAGGGGTGATAATATAGCTATATGTGTAAGGTCTGTTAGTGTATGTATGCCCTAGAGGCCAGTATTGTACAGATGATGTATATTATATTGGATGCTTGGACATATATAGAGAGGACTTTCTTGCTCGATATGATAGTATGCTATCTGGTTGCTCTTTACTTTAACATGTATACTTGTCTCTTTATACTGTCTTATAGTTACATGTTGGTAAAGCCCTTACGATGTGTACTTGACTACCTGGACTATGATGCGGATCATACTAGTGGGGACATGGTAGTCCATAAGTACATCCTTCAAGGTCCCTAGTCGTGGGTGTATCGAGATGGGGCATCGATATACCAGTGTAGACTAGCGTATACGCTTCTCGACCCATGAGATGGGCGATGGATGATCCCATATCCATTGGTGTTTGACATCAGAGATGGTATACGGGTGCTCAGTAGAGACTGGGTGCACTGGACGGACTCGCCGAGAACTCCCAGATGGTATTATACCTCACGTCAGATGGCAGTTCTCTGGTGACACTTATGCAGGTTAGTCTGTAGACCCGAGATCGTCATAGGGTCTTGTGTGATTCTCACTGTGCTTTGATTTCCACCTTACCACGTCTATGAGGGCGTGCAAAACGGTGGTTTTTGGGTACAGTCCCGAGTCACATGGAGGCAATGAGCGATAGGAGGGGTTTCGTCTCTCCCGGTATTGGGGGTTGATGTTGCGCTGTGCTCGATTGGCCGTAACAGGGAAGTCCCAGGCCAGGGCTGATTTAGAGATTTACTGGTAAGTGTTACTAGTAGTTTCTCGACCCGTTATGAGCCTCACATCGGCACGACTTATCGGTTATTGGGGTCTGACGTTTACCACCCCTAGACTTGATATGCGACATATCAGACGAGGAGACCGGACTGTACGGGAAGTGTTACCGGCAGGCTTTTACAGGAGTTGGAGCGGGCTTGCTTGCCGATCTTCTGATTGCTCAATACCCGGGTAGCCGTTACGTCCAGCTAGTACCGCTGAAGGCTTGTGGGTGCGTGATGTGGTCATCACCTACTGCCGGCGTATTGACGAATCTTTAGAGTCCTACATAGAGGTTTTATTGGCTCAGGCAAAACGAAATAGGGGCGCATATGTGATATGTGCGGGACCGAGAATAATGCATGTATGTGATACCGTATTCTATTCTCGCGACTTTTTGTATCGGTCGGTTATATATGATATAGCCGGGTTATCGAATCAAGTGTTGATTCGATAAGACGATATATTGAATGTTGGCCGGTTATATGTGATATGACCGGATTATTAAGTCAAGTGTTGATTTAATAATTTATTGTATAATTGTATATTTGATATACTAGTTTACATTAACTAACATATGTTCACGTATGGTTTTTTCTCACATGTACACATCTTTACTATATATATGATATATATTAAAATGTGTTATATTTTTGTATCATGGTTGATGATACATCATCCATGGGTGTATGAGACTTACACTATGCTAATTTTTAGTTTGGGTTTTTAATATCTAAAGTAATTACAAAATCAAGTGGAGGATTAGAAAATGCATGAAGCTTGTGGAAGCTTGTGGATGCATTGACTAATTCAACTTGAGTTTGTTTTTACTATGGATTTTTATTAACCCAACCATAACAATTAGCCTAGGGTTAAGTCTCTACAAGAATTAGTATATGATACTCACTCACCATGGTTAGCCTTCTCACTTGATCATTATCCTCATCACTTTCTTTTCTTCTTCTTCTTCTTCTTCATTGTTAAGAAAGAAAAAGCTTGCTGGGGTTTGATCAAAAGTGAGAACTAAAGTGAGAAATAAAAATCCAAAGAGAACCCACTTCCTATTTCTCCATCCTCTACTAGACTAGCACTTTAGTATAGGGTGTTTGCTTCACTAATTCTCAAATTAGTGAAGTAGTAGCTTGAGTCGGAATTCCCTCGACGTAGATCATCTTCGGCCTCGGAGACTTCAAGCAAGGTCGCATCTTTCACCTCGTGAAGCCATGCAAAAGCCCGGGAGAACCTTGATCGCAGCGAAGGGACTTCAACCAGGAGCTATAGAAGTGAAGGACCGATCTACAAAGGTTGTATATCGTGATCCCTTAGAAGTAAAGTTGTTTATTTACTATTAGTTTCGCCTAAACTCTAGTATACGATCTTGCTTAGAGTTGTTCGGCACATAAAAATTTAATTTTGGCATGGTCGATGCCTTATAGAGCCTTGTTAGTGTGCCTAGTAACCCTACAAGGTCGAGTACTCATGTCTGTGTCATAGAATAACTACATGTCATATATATGATGTATAAATGCATCAACAGTGGGTATGTCCAGTATCGACATACAAAAATCATGATAAAAGTGAGTGTGCCAAACATCGACATTCGAAAACATCAAGAAGGCCGTGTCCATCAGCGACACATAAATCTCATATCTCGGGCTCCGTCTGTCCGGATGGGCCCATATCATCAAATCACATGACTGCGTTCGGTATCCTCCGGATGTCCGTCGATCCAAATATCACGGGTCTATAGTGCTCCCCTGCCGGGCTCATCGTCTACATCTCGAGCTTCTTGCCCAGGGGTACCTTAACGGGTCCACCATGTACCCGCAGACGGTATCGTCCTACTCCTCGAATCGGGTCTCGAAAACCAAACTCAGAACCGAGAAAATATCATGGTGGACGCTACTCATCATATCAAGGAAAATCACATCTTTCTGTTTTAAAATAATCACAAGTTTATAAAATTCACATGCGGTTTCCCAAATCCAGAAATCTCATTAAGGATCCGAAATCTTAAAATCACGAGTCAATGAACAGTGAATATCGGCATAAAGTCCCACAAAAGTACATAACCGAATGAATATATGAATGCATCGGGTATCTAAGTAAGGAATGCAATATCTAAACAAGTATATGAGAGCAAGCATACTAATAATATGTTTAAACTACCAGTTAGAAAGTTATTCTAATGAAGTAACGTTTTCTAAAGTGTACGTGTGACATGGCAATTACCGATGGTGATGTGTGTGAGCCGGCAAGCAAGTGCGACATGTGCATCATCGGTAATGGTGCTGGTGCCCTAGCAGACGAGATCATAATAGCTAAAGGAAAACACATGTATATATATGCAATGCAAAGAGAGCAGCATGAGTATAGCGGAAAATGAACAGTAAACGCAACATTATAGACTATAAATATCTATATACGAGTCATACAGTTTTAGTGTTTGAAATAACACGAATCGTGGTTTTTAGAAAAGTAGGGGCTACGGTGTTTTGAGAAAAGATATTTCCTTTGAAAATCCGTAACATCCCTCAGATTGTCTTTTGAAAATACTCACGATTCGTTGGTTTTGAAAATAGGTATGACTCGAGCCTAGTCTAGCATCTACCTAAACAACTAACAGACTAAACTAAGAAACTATTCGGAATGATAAGAAAAATCTAAACATATTCCGAGTCGATATATCTAATAGTCGGCAATCCAGCCTCATAGTATCATGTACGGTAATATTTAACGTACGGCATCCTCGAGTCAAGAGTGCGGATCAATCATCATATGTATCTCGTACGGTAAAATCCATCTTACGGCATCCCCAATATCGAGGGTACGGGTCAAATATCATATATATATCATCATTCGTACGGTATCATCATCGTACAGTATCATGATCAGGAGTACGGATCTAATGTCTCAAATAATCTAATATCTCACCAAGTCACATGTTATCGCACGTTTGAATATATTTCGCCCAACGATCCTTTATTATATCATATCATAAACGATACCTCGACTCAATCACATATCATAATCTCACGGCATCATGCCCGATCATTTCGACTCATATCCGTTCAACATCTTGTATCCTCATCTTATACGTATATGTATACCATGTGTGTGTGTGTGTGTGTACATATATACATATACACCCATATATCATATCTCGTGTGTGCGTGCGTGCGTGCGTGTGTGTGTGTTAACATATACACTACGGGTTCGCGACTAAGAAACTAAACTAAGAGCGATCTTCTTCCAAGTATGCTTAATCTAAACTATGGTCTCCTAGAAAACCCTATTTTCTAAGTATCCGTACTATACATATACATACCATACGCATCCTTTACGAATTTGCGGGGGTGCTATACGCCATCCACCCGACTTCCCCCGTAGATAAAAATCTACTCACCCCGATCTCCGCTTTCCAAATTTGATGACACCACGCTCTCCCTTGTCGTACGAAGTCTACGCTGGGTACCTACAATTTAAACACGTTGTATTGTAAAACAAGAATCAAATACCATAAACCTATACGGCACGTGAAATGCACATAGGTTAGAACCTACGGCCTACGCACGCAAGAATAATAAAAAATCCTTGTTGCTGATGTACAAACGTCAAACTCTCAGTTCAAAACCCAAATACCAAAATTCCAAGTCATTAAAGTCACAAAACCAAACAGCACATTAGGAAAACACCTCCAGATTTGTCTCAGGTGAGAATTGGGACAAGTTGCATATAGGATATGTCTAATTAGAAGATGATTGAACCATGAACTAAATACGAACCCCTTTGCACACACCCAGGCCGCAAATTGCGGCCTAAAGAAGGAAATTTGCGGCCAACACTTGGAATGGGGGTCTTGGGGGGTTAGCTTCTAGGTTGCCTGCACATCTCTGAGCAATCGCTAAATATTTTTCAGGTCCTCCGGATCATAGCAGATCCCTAAATATCATAACAATTCCTACAATTTCTGATATCGGGGGTTTCTAAGTTCATGTCTTGGGGTTTTCTAACTCAGTTGGTCCATGATTTTTAGCACTAAAGAGGTTGTAGTCATGTCTAAACCTCAATTACACATTCACAACTCTCAATCATCCACTAAAATTCATCTTAGAATTTTCCATGATCGTTATACTACACAAGTTTAACTCTAAATCACTATAGGAGGTTAGGAAAACAAAATGCTTAACAAAAGGTGTATGATTTACCTTCTTGTAGCAACTAAGGAAAAACCCTAGATGATCCTAAGTGCTCAAAGTCCAATCTTGATTCCACCATGGATTTTGTATAGAGGTGATGAGAAATTTTTGTAAGGGGAGTGTGAGGTTTTGTGGAGGTTTTGAGGGTGGCCATGGGTGGTAGTGAGGAGGTGATGAACGATGAAGGAGGAGGAGAAGAAGGATGAAGTAAAAATGAGGAGGTGAGGAAGTAATAAGGTGATAGCTCATAACTAGAAGCTTCTCACTCTCTCTCCCTCTCTATCTCTCTACCCTCAACATGACACAAGTCATCTCACCCTCTCTCTCATCTTTATTCTTTTCTTTTCTTTTTCTTTTTCATTTTTTTTAAAAGAAACAAACCATTTGCAAATAAAAGAAGCCATGGTTCAATATAAATGTAACAAGTGTAGCAACACGTTATGTTGCATGACATAAACAAGATTAATGCATAATTAGTGAAATATTAATCAAACTTAACATTAAACTTGTATGCAATTAATTGTATAGTAATTGTAAAATGTCCCAATCATATAAATTCTATCCAAAACAATATTTGATATAAATTTCCATTTATTTTCCAAATTATCGGTATATGATTATACCCCTTCATTAAAACAAATCTCCAAACTTTTAAAATATCACTAATATTAATTATTTAATTATTTAAACTCCCAAAAATAATATTTTATTTTCTGAAATGTTACAATCTCCCCCTTTAAATAAATTCGGTCCCCGAATTTAAATTTAAACTCTCTAAATACTAAAACATTTCAGTAAAATGATCAAATTGTCAGGGCTCCAAAATCATGAATACACAAAACGTATCATAACACAATACATGCGCAATGAGAACGAGTGTAAAACTCAAAATCAAAACTCCATCAAGCATCATGCAATCATCGGAGTTATGGGGAAGATACGAATGTCAAAATCCAATACGAAAACCAACATGATATAATTAAAACTATAACATGTATATAGTACGCATCGTGGTGAAATCGTAAAAACAATCGAATAAAAGTGCATGCCAAATCCTTTTCAAATCACCGTGGGATGCGCAAATTATGGCATAAGTAGCGGACGTTCATTATAAGGAAAATAACTACATATATATCCTTTGTTTAACATATACGTTCCGCCTTTTGAAAACGATTTAGAAGGGTTTCCTTTGTAAAGTTTTCGTGCCATCTTAGGCACGTAGGAAAATATTGAGACTATAGCACCTTTTTGGAAATCCCTTCGGCAATTATCGATGCATGCAAAACACTTAGGTACTGTTCTCAGAACAGTCCTTCTTGGTTACTAAACCACATAGCATATAAGTCATGAAAACATGATACTCGAAAGAAATACAACTCAAATAGAGTATACAAAAGTGTCACGTGCGTCTGATGCGCACGGAAATTGAAACCAAATACAGGTGCCACGAAAGTGCGCAGAAAAAAACCCATGTGCAACGGGTGTGCACGAAAACATCTGTCAAGTGCAACGGGTGTGCCTGAAAACACAATCAGGTGCATCTGATGTGCACGAAGAACTCGATCAAGTGCATCGGGTGTGCACGAAATTGTATCTATTGCGCCATGTGTGCGCAAGAATCCCAATCAAGTGCACAAGGTGCACGAAAACATAAGTCCAGTGCACTAGAGTGCACGAAAACAATATCGAATATCCAAGTCGAAATCAACGGTATACGACACACACCAAATCAAATCAGGTATATCGTGGTATATAGCTCATAAACACATGCATCTGTGAGCATAAAATCATATCGATACCGAAAGTGGGTCTACACTGCTCGAATGCATAAGTCAAAATCATGTGCATAATGTATGCACGAAATCAAAATCAAGTATCTCGGAGTGCGTAAAAATCAAAATCAAGTGCAAATGGGTATGCACAAAAACGAAAATCAGTACAACTGATACGCAAAAATACGAATCAAGTGCAATTGTAGTGCACAGAAGAAATTGTCACGAGCCGAAATGGCACGTGACTGGCACTTGAATCATATGAAGTCTATAGGACCCCATCTAATTCAAGTAAGCCAAAAACCTAGAAACCTACACCATTTAAAAGAAGAAAGTGAGGGAAAACTTATTTTAAAGTTTCATATAATAACTTGAAAAGTCGTTGCAAACATTTTTAAAATATCATATCTTTGCTAAAAATTTCGGCAGAGTTTCCTTTGTAAATACTGGCCCCAAAAGGGGTACAACATGAATAATATATAAAGGCATCCCCAAGCGGGAGCTAGCTCTTCGCCAATTGGCGGTCACAACCATGCAAGCAATATAATATACAACGCCTAAGGGCGAGGATCAAAACTCAAAAGGAAACTCAATATCATCAAGAAAAATCCATAATAATACAACGCACGACTCTAAGGTCGAAAGAATATACAACTGGTTTTCTAGGTCTAATAAATACACAAGTCTGGTTGTTGGAGTTACTAGATACAACTGAATATAAATAAAGTACAATGGTGGTCACGATGCGAGTGAACCCACCTACCAAAGCAATCATCCGAAAAGGAGCAGTGTGCCAGCAAAGCCGCAATGAAACTTGTACGGCAAAACCTGCAAGAAACTGTGGCACAACGTGGGTGAGTTGCCAACTCGTGAGTAGAAAACATCACCGAGCAGAAATCGTATGTATGACTCAATCCTAGGTCATATGATCATAATATATATGTATCCTAAAAAATATTGTCTGAAGCATGATAAAATGGCAAAGGTAAACATCTATACATAAGTGTAATACCAAGTGCTCGTGTCAGTGCCTCAGGTAGCAACATATCATAAATATAAGGTATGAATGCAATATAACGAAAACAGAATACATCATGCATGTGAAAACTGTTTTTCTTATCTCAGTGAGATTTATGTATATTTAAATCGATGTATCATCAATGAAATCAACATAGAATCAGTGTCAAGCATCGACACAAAACATATATCTCAATATCTCAGGCTCCGGCAATCCGGACTGACCCGTATCCTCAAATCTCAATATCTAGGGCTCCGGCTATCCGGACTGGCCCATACTACGATCGGTATCCTCCGGATATCCGTCGAGTCACAAAAAAATCACCGGTCGGTAGTGCTCCCCTGCCAGGTTCAACGCCATCATCTGCGACCATCTTACCCCGGGGTACCGCACCGGGTCCACCATGCACCCATAGACGGTTCCTCCTCCTCCTCGAATCGGGTGTTTGATATCGCTCAAGAGCCGAGAAAACTCATGGTAGACATATCTCAAATCATATCATGAGAAAACCGCAACTTTCATTTTAAAATGATAATCAGTATATAAAATCTTGCGGTTTCTCCAAATCCAGAAATCTCATGGAAATCTGAAATCCCAATCTCAAGGGTAAATAAACAAGGAATTCCATAATATTGGGCTCCGGCAATCCGGACTGGCTTATAATGTCATGGCAAATGAATATATAAATATACATGAAAATCACAGTAATAAATGCAATGTCTAAGCTATCATATAAAAGCAAGCGCACTAGTACCATGTCGAAACTATCAGCTAACAATTTATACTAATGAATAGTGTTTTCTAATATGTACGTGACATGGCAATTACCGATGATGATGTGTGTGAGCCGACAAGCAGGTGTACGTAGAGCGTACGCATCATCGGTAATGGTATTGGTATCCTGATAGCATGGGTTTCATAATAATTACAAAAACACAATAAGCATGCAATGCGATGCGGATAATAAGAATATGCGAAAAATGAATGGTAAACGCAGCAATAAAGAATATACATTTAATATAATCGAGTGATACTGTTTTGGCATTTGAAATAACACGAATCGTGGTGTTTAGAAAATAGGGCTACGGTGTTTTAAAGAAAATGTACGTCCTTTGAAATATCCGTAGTATCCCTTGGCCTGTCTATAAAATACTCACGATTCATTAGTTTTAGAAATAAGTATGACTCGAGCCCAATCTAACATCTACTAAGTATACTACAGGTCTAAACTAACAGACTAGTCGAAAAGGGTAAGGAAAACCACCTAAATCTGAGTCGATATATATATATATATATATATATATACTATTATATATATATATATAATATGTAATATGACATCCTCGAGTCAAGAGTACGGATCAATCATCATAATTATCTCGTATGGTAAATCCATCGTACGGCATCCTAAATCTGGGTACGGGTCAAATATCACATTATCTCATTATTCATATGGTATCCTTATCATCATATCCTGTATAAGGGGTACTGATCTAAAGTCTAGTACTTACTGATACCATATATATATACACATACATACATACATACATACATACATATATGCGTGTGTATGAAAACACATAGTCTAAAGTCCCGCTATAATATCATGTCGTATCTCATAATACGAACCAAATCATATCACCGATCTCGTGTTATCATGCCCAATCACATCGACTCATCTCCAAGTACCATGTACCATCCTCATTATCCATGTGTATATATATATATATATACATATATATATATATACATACTCACAAACATATATGTATATGTGTATATATATATATATCCCTATATACGCACAAGTAAACAAGTGTATGCGTGTGTGCGTGCGTGAGGGTAAACCTTATTCTAGGGTTTCGCGACTAACACTAAACTATAGCATTAACTACCAAAAATGCTTACACTAACCCAAAGTCCTCTAAAGCATTTCTAGCTAAGTAGACACATCTTATAATAACATATAATTATATAGATATAACACATTTGCATACTGCACTACGAAACTGCGGGGGTGCTATACGCCATCCACCCGACTTCCCCCGTAGATATATATCTACTCACTTGATCCTTGCTTGCCGAAGTCGATGACGCCATGCTCGTCTTTATCGTTCATGTCCACTCGAGGGTACCTACATATCATAACATATCGTATCGCATTAAAATCCGATTCAAATCCAAGACAACACGCGATGTGCTTATAAGTCAGAACCTATCGCTTACGCATACGAAAACGATCATAAATCCCTCATCGTTGACGTACAAACGTCCAACGATCGAATTCAAATCAAATACAAAAACCAAGTTTTCAGAATCGGAAAACATAAATTCAGCAACATGAGAAATCTATCCCAGATTTTCAATCAGGTAAAATTAGCCAATTTTGCATATGGGGTTGCTCTAGATATCAGATAACAATGCCACAGACCAAAAATCACACGTTTTCATTCTAACTTGGCCTCAATTTGCGGCCAAACCTATTAAATCTGCGGCCAGGAAGTGGGGGTTGGGTCTCGGGTCTTGGGTAATGCTTCTAGGTTGTCTGCTTGTATCACAGTATTTGCTAAATAATTCCTAGGGTCCCCGGGTGATAGCAGATCTCCAATAACACCTTAAATTTACACAATTTCCCGATATTGGGGTTTCTAAGTTCGGGTTAAGGGGCTAAGTCTCTAGTTTCAGTACAATATACTATCACGAAAATGGGGTTTAAGGTCACTACTAACTCAATTACACTATCTCACTTCAAGAATTCCTCAAAACCTTAACTTGGAATTTTCTAACCTCACTAAACATCACTAAAACACTTTTAAACATGCATGGACACTAGTGTAAACCCAATACTACACTAACGGTTAAAGGATTATCTCATTTGGCAACTCAAGAATTTTCTTGAGTTGCCCTAAGTTTTCAAAAGCCTTACTTTCTTGGTTCAAAGTGCTTGTAGTGAGCTTGTGCACATTTTTAATGAAAGGGAGATGAAGTTTTAAGGTGTTTTGGGGTGTGTTGTGAGGTGTTTGAGGAGGGAGGAGGTGGAAGGCAGCCATGGGAGAAGTGGAGAGGAAAAAGATGAAGAGAAATGAAGAAGGAGAATAGCCAAGACCAAGGTTGACCACTCACCCCCCCTCTCTCTCATGTCCATACTTCTTATTCTAATCTTTTCTTTTCTTTTCTTTTCTTTTCTATTCTTTTCTTCTCTTTTCTTTTCTATTCTTTTCTTCTCATTTCTTTTGTAACCAAAAATGAAAACCCCAAAAAGGAACTATGCAAAAAAAGAAATCATGGTAGAATGAAATGTAAAAATGTGAAATATGACATGGTGCATGTCATGTGCACAAATCAAGCTTAATGCACGATTAGTGTTATTTAATCGCGATTAGCATAAACATGGAATATAATTAATTATATAAAATCTATGAATGCTCCAATCTTATAATTTCTTTCAAATTTAATAATTTACATAATTTCCAAATATTTCCCAATTTATCGGTATATAAATATACCGCATTATTAAAATATTTATAATATTTATTATTTAATTATAAAAATTCCAAAAAATAATATTTTATTTTTCTGATGTTACAGAAATATCAATCATGAAATGAAATCCTCAAAATGCCAGAATAAAAAACAACAGAAACGTGATATTCGAATCACCAAGTCCCAAATAATAAATAACTGTCGTCGATGTGCCCCTCTCTCAATGCCGAATGGTGTCAGTGTATCCAAGGCTGGCAGAGCAAGAATATCCACTTGCCACTTGCCCACGGTCTAGCGCCCTCTGCTTTTATATTCCTATTTCTCCTTGCGGATTACCAATTATATGCCTCCTCGGCTCGACAGCCCGATTTGGAGTAATGGCGGAAATAATCTCATTCAGGCGCCTCTCTGAATATTCCCAGACCAATTAATTATGTTCACTCGTAACGTATCTCATCAATGATGGCAAACTCTGGCCCACTGAATGTGCGTAATACGACCAATTCTGGGTCCAAGTCTTCTCGTGTAGTATTCCAGAAAGATTATGTCGGGGTCTCTTCATTCTCATCTCTATAGGACTTCCCAGAAGTTATCACCCTTTACTTAATCCGTTTCTTATTTCGGGATAGCTGCATTCTCTTCATGACTTTTCTCTGGAATTATGGCTGCATTCAACGTCTCTGATGTCAACAGAGTGGAACGTCATCTAGTCAAGATCTCATACGAACCTCTTACTCCGCTTTTCTTCAATGTGGACCAATTCGGAATTATCTCTCCGTAGCCGTGTGAACTGCGCTCCAAACGGCCGCACTCATATCTAGAGTCTCCCTTTTGAAGCTACGAACTCGGTATCCCTAATATCCCGTAGTAGGCATATGGCCAATTACATTCTCGGGGACTCGTCCGAGTCATCGGAGTGATGCTCTTCATTCGTCTATCCTTGATTAACCCATAACACGTTTGTGTGAGGTCTTCTTCTAGCTGAAGCTAGCCAATCTAGTGATCTCGCATCGGGATATCCAAACGAACCACATGTCATAGTCATTCATCCATGGGTGACTAGCGATCGTCTATCATATCCCCATGTATAAACTCATGCTACATTAGCTTCGAGGGTCTGAGGCGATACCTAATCAACTCAGCAACAGCTGGCTCATCTGTCCACACGGTAGATAACACCTCAATCACCTGGAGTAGACGGTACCATCATAATCTTCACAATCTGGCTGGCCTCTAGCAATGGCCCGGTCGTCTGGTGAAGATCTCGAACGCTCGCGTCAACGAGAAAACATAGTAAAACAATATATCGAAACGTTCGTGTCACCGGAATACATCCTGGTCAGTCCTCGTCCATGACGAGCTCATTCTGACCGCATCTCTAGCCGTAGCTCTCTCTGCTCGTATAGCCGTAGTAACAAAAATCACAATCCGATATCGATGAGGATAGATCATAGGAATGAATAGAAATGCAATGCATAATAAATTTACATCCTAAGGCTTCTTAAGCGAAGTAGCGTATCGTAAGTATGCCGTGGAACATACACACGGTACGTCACTCTACTTAAGTCACCTACTCCATCAACCAGCTCAACCTACGCGACGAAAGTTCGGGTCTAATACCCCCTCGGCCAAGTCTATGTTCCGTAAGGTCAAGCATAGGTTCCGAAAATAGATACGCCCTAGACTCCGCATAGTCTAACCTAGACTCGAACCAAGGTTAAACCTAACACTCTGATACCAACTTTGTCACGACCCGGAAAAGGCATGTGACTGGCACTTGAATCATGTGAAGTGAATAGGACACCACCTAATTCAAGTAAGCCAAAAGCCCAGAAATCTAAACCTTTTTATGGATAATAGTGGAGGTGCAGTTTTGAAATAAGGTTACTGAAATCAAGTTCTTTCTACAAAACATAGATAATAGTATACGAAAACACAATGTTTATATTTAACTTGAAAACATTTTCATCATTGAAAATTTGGGTAGCACCTCCTTTGTAAAACTTAACCCGAAAATGGTACAAACAATATGATATAAGGCATCCCCAAGTGGGAGCTAGCTCTTCGCTAAATGGCGGAAACAACCACGCAAGTAAAGCAAATATACAACGCCGAAGGCGAGAATCAAAACTCAGAAAGAGAGTAATGAAAAACAGGTATCATCAAGAAAGCCATAAAACAATAACATATACATGAGTGTGACTCAAGGACGAAAGAATATACAATAATGGTATCTAAGTCTACTAAATATACAAGTCTGGTTGATGGAGCCTTTAACTAGATACAACTGAAATAATATACAAATAAATACTGGTGGTCACGAAGCAATGTATCCCACCTATCAAGCAATCACCCAAAAGGAAGGTAGTGTGCCATAAAACCGCTACGGAACCTGTACGGCTAAACCTGCAAGAAACTGTGGCACAACGGGGGTGGGTTGCCAACTCGTGAGTAGAAGACATCACCGAGAAGAAATCACATGTATGACGATCTCCTAGGTCATACAATACAATACAATAATAATAGTAGCACGGTAACATCGAGTAACAGTAGGAGTGATAATATATCTATATGTGTAAGGTCGAGTACTCGTGTCTGTGTCATAGAATAACTACATGTCATATATATGATGTATGAATGCAACAACAGTGGGTATGTCCAGCATCGACATACAAAAATCATGATAAAACCGAGTGTGTCAAACATCGACATTCGAAAACATCAAGAAGGCATTGTCCATCAGCAACACATAAATCCCATATCTCGGGCTCCGTCTATCCGGATCGGCCCATATCATCAAATCACACGACTATGGTCGGTATCCTCCGGATGTCCGACGAGCCAAATATCACCGGTCTGTAGTGCTCCCCAGCCGGGCTCATCGTCTACATCTCGAGCTTCTTGCCCCGGGGTACCTTATCGGGTCCACCATGTACCCGCAGACGGTATCATCCTACTCCTCAAATCGGGTCTCGAAAACCAAACTCAGAACCGAGAAAACATCATGGTGGATGCTACTCATCATATCAATGAAAACCGCATCTTTCTGTTCTAAAATAATCATAAGTTTATAAAATTTACATGCGGTTTCCCAAATCCAGAAATCTCATGAAGGATCCGAAATCTTAAAATCACGAGTCAATGAATAGTGAATATCGGCATAAAGCCCCACAACAGTACATAACCGAATGAATATATGAATGCATCGGGTATCTAAGTAAGGAATGCAATATCTAAACTAGCATATGAGAGCAAGCATACTAATAATACGTTTAAACTACCAGTTTGCAAGTTATGCCAATGAAGTAACGTTTTCTAAAGTGTATGTGTGACATGGCAATTACCGATGATGATGTGTGTGAGCCGGCAAGCAAGTGCAACATGCGCATCATCGGTAATGGTGTTGGTGCCCTAGCAGACGAGATCATAATAGCTAAAGGAAAACACATATGTATATATGCAAAGCATAGAGAACAACATAAGTATAACGGAAAATGAATAGTAAACGCAACATTATAGACTATAAATATCTGTATACGAGTCATACAGTTTTAGTGTTTGAAATAGCACGAATCGTGGTTTTCAGAAAAGTAGGGGCTACGTTGTTTTGAGAAAAGATATTTCCTTTGAAAATCCGTAACATCCTTTGGATTGTATTTTGAAAATACTCACGATTCATTGGTTTTGAAAATAGGTATGACTCGATCCTAAACTAGCATCTACCAAAACAACTAACAGACTAAACTAAGAAACTATTCGGAATGATTAGAAAAATCTAAACATATTCCGAGTCGATATATCTAATAGTCGGCGATCCAGCCTCATAGTATCACGTACGGTAATATCTAACGTACGGCATCCTCGAGTCAAGAGTGCAGATCAATCATCATATGTATCTCGTACGGTAAAATCCATCGTACGGCATCCCCAATATCGAGGTACGGGTCAAATATTATATATACATTATCATGCGTACGGTATCATCATCGTACAGTATCATGATCAGGAGTACGGATCTAAGGTCTCGTACAATCTAATATCTCACCGAGTCACATGTTATCGTACGTTTGAATATATTTCACCCAACGATCCTTTATTATATCATATCATAAACGATACTTTGACTCAATCACATATCATAACCTCACGGCATCATGCCTGATCATACCGACTCATATCCGTTCAACATCTTGTATCCTCATCTTATACGTATATGTATACCATGTGTGTGTGTGTGTATCAACACATCTATATATATACACACATATATACATATACACCCATATATCATATCTCGTGTGTGCGTGCGTGCGTGTGTGCGTGCGTGTGTGTCAACCTATACACTACGGGTTCACGACTAAGAAACTAAACTAAGAGCGATCTTCTTCCAAGTACGCTTAATCTAAACTATGGTCTCCTAGAAAACCCTATTTGCTAAGTATTTGTACTACACATATACATATCATACGTATCCTAATCTACAAATTTGCGGGGGTGCTATACGCCATCCACCCGACTTCCCCCGTAGATATATATCTACTCACCTCGATCCGCGCTTGCCGAAGTTGATGACACCATGCTCTCCCTTGTCGTACGAAGTCTACATGGGGTACCTACAATTTAAACACGTCATATTGTAAAACAAGAATCAAATACCAAAAACCGATACGGCACGCGAAGTGCACATAGGTTAGAACCTACGGCCTACGCACGCAAGAATAATCAAAAATCCGCGATGCTGACGTACAAACGTCAAACTCTCGGTTCAAAACCCAAATACCAAAAATCTAAGTCATTAAAGTCACAAAAACAAACAGCACATTAGGAAAACACCTCCAGATTTGTCTCAGGTGAGAATTGGGACAAGTTGCATATAGGATAGGTCTAATTAGAAGGTGATTGAACCATGAACCAAACACGAACCCCATTGCACACTCCCAGGCCGCAAATTGCGGCCAAAAGAAGGAAATTGGCAGCCAACACTTGGAATGGGGGTCTCGGGTTTTGGGGTTAGCTTCTAGGTTTCCTGCACATCTCTGAGTAATCGCTAAATATTTTTCAGGTCCTTCGGGTCATAGCAGATCCCTAAATATCATCACAATTCCCACAATTTCTGATATTGGGGGTTTCTAAGTTCATGTTTTGGGGTTTTCTAACTCAGTTGGTCCAGGATTTTTTGCACTAAAGAGGTTGTAGTCATGTCTAAATCTAAATTACACCTTCACAACTCTCAATCATCCACTAAAACTCATCTTAGAATTTTCCAAGATCGTTATACTTGTTGGCTATAGTGCCCTCAAGGCAATTATCATACTCGCGGACTTGTGATTATGATGATTGAGTGAGAACCTATACCGATAAAACAGTCTTACTCAAGATGATAGTATGCTATCTGGTTTGTCTTTATCATCATGTTGATAGAGCCCATAGGATTCTTGCCTTACTGCCAGCATTATGATGGCGATCATATATGTGGGAGCTGGGGTCTATAAGCACATCCTTAAATGTCCCTAGTCGTAGGAGTATTGAGACCGGGCATCGATACTCTAGTGTAGACTAGTGTATACTGATCGAGACCCCGACGAGGGGCGGTAGCCAGGTCTCACAAGACATTGGTGTTAGTTTGTTCACCTAAGATAGTATACAGGTGCTCATTAGGTTATGAGTACACTGGACGGACGCGCCGGGAACCTGTTAGTTGGTATTATACCTATTGTCAGATAGCAGTTCCCAGGTGACATGTGTACAGGTTGGTCTGTCGACCTGAGATCGTCATTTGTCTCGTGTGAGTTCCTACTGTGCTTTGATTACTACCCTACCACGGCTCAAAGGAGTCGTGCAAACAGGTTTTAGTTGGGTACAGTCCCGAGCCACATGGAGGCAGTGATCGGATCGTCGGGGATTCGTCTCTCCCGGTATTGGGGGTTCATGTCGCATTGTGTACGGGTGGCCATCACCAGAAATCTATGGCCATGGTGAACGAGAATTACCTATCCAGGATCGATAGTTTCTCTGGTGGTGATGGGTGACATGCCGACACTAAATATCGCGTTGTTAGGGGTCTGACTTTATCCACCCCCTAGACTCGATATGCGATGCTCTTAGACGAACAGACCGGACTGTACTGATATTGTCACTGTCAGGCTCAGTAGGGGTTCTGCATGAGTTTGCTCGTCGGCCTCCCTTTCGCTCAATACCTGGGTAGCCGTTACATACAGCTAGTGCCGCTGACGTGCTTGTTGTTAAACCCACTACCAGCGTATTGACGAGTCTTTAGAGTCCCACACAGAGGGTTTTTCACGGTTCAGGCGATATGGTGTACATGAGATATGTTCATACATACAGATGTCCGATTAAATATGTGCACTTGCTGCGCAGACTTTAATTGGACGGTTGATAATACTAGCGGCTTAGGATTAAGCCAGTTTATTAAATCAGGTTTTGATTTAATAATTTACATATGTATTTATATATATGTATTCTAGTATTATTGTTCGCTATTTATTTTCTCTCTCGGCTATTCGTATTTTTGTACGAATACGAGTATATGTATTTCGATACATGTACCGGAAGTATTCCGTATTTTATACGGAATAGCTTCTATAAGATTTGCTACCTCATTATTGATTTTCCTTTTTAGGAAATTCATTTGTTTTATAATGAGGTGGAGGGTGTGAGGTGGCATGAACAATGACATGGCATGGTGCATGGTATGGGTGCATTTGTTTATTGCTTTTTGACTTTGGAAATGATATTTTTCTTTTGAAAAATGAGAGAGGGGGAGAGGGGCCGGCCACTCAAGCAAGGGGTGGGGTTCATTTCATTTTGGTTGGATGATTAATTTACACACTAGCTCACTCTCTCATTCACACAAAACCCTTAACCATTTTTGTTCATGCCAAAGTTCATTCCCTCACCTTCATTCATCTTCTATGGACGCTCTCTTAAGCTCAAGGGATGAGAGAAAATATAGTGACACACTACTACACCCCCACTCTCTATCGCTAGCGACTTTGGAGCGTCAGTTACCTCGTTCGACGAGGTTGGAGCTTGCGCCGTTTTCCTCGGGTGGATCATCGGAGACAAATGAAGACCGGCAACCAAACCACATCAACGAGCCGCTAGGAGATTGGAATGAAGACCGAAGGACACGGATCAACTCGGTATAACGATTCTAACTCTTAGTTAGTTTGCTAGTTTAGGGTTTAAGGTCGATCCGGGATTCGGGTAGCGGTAGCGCCGGTTTCAGAAATTTTTGTTCCGCATTTTGGCCGTGTTTCGACGGCCGGGGCGCTGCCGTGACCCTTCAATACTACACAAGTTTAACTTTAAATCACTATAAGAGGTTAGGAAAACAAAATGCTTAACTAAAGGTGTAGGATTTACCTTCTTGTAGCAACTAAGGAAAAACCCTAGATGATCCCAAATGCTCAAAGTCCAATCTTGATTCCACCATGGGTTTTGTATAGAGGTGATGATCAATTTTTGTAATGGGAGTGTGAGGTTTTGTCACGACCCAAAATTGGCCTGTGATGGCCCTAATACTACGCAACGCCTAAAGACGTAACGCAGTAAAAGAAAGCCAAAACCCAGAAATCTAAACCAAGAAAATACGGAAAAGATAATATAAGTTTTTGAAACACTTGAAATCGCAACCCAAATTCTTTAAAAGTTCTACTTTCTATCTTTAAAATTTTGGCAACACCCCTTTTTGTGTAAAAACTAGCCAAGATGAATACAACACAAATATACGACGCCATAGCGAAGAAATAAAGACAGTAGAGAGAAAGCTGTATATAAAAGACAACAAATCCATAAATAATATACAATATCGTCCTCACCAAGTGTCTAGGTCAACAACATGATAGTAGATGGAGAGTACAAATACAACGAAGGTACAATACAAATACAGAAAACCACCAAAACCCACCTAAGCAAAATAGTACTGTGAGCTGATGCGGTATCTGTAGCAAAAGATGATAGATGAATACTGAATAGCCTGCCTCGACTACACTGGGGAACAACCTGAAACACCTGTGGCACAACGGGGGTGAGTTGCCAACTCGTGAATAGTAGATAATATATGCAGGTAATCGCAGGAATGTACATACAACATGAATCTAAGATATGCGATTACAGTAATAACATGTCATGTGAATGCAGAATAATGGAAAGTACACTAGCAGGTACAATCAATATGTGAAGCAATAATAAGGTGATAAAAGTATGCAATAGGAATATGAGAAAGTAGATATGCAGCAATCATAAGGGTACACTAACAGGTACTACCAATATGAAACCGTGCATAAGTGAATAGGTATGAGGTATGGAGTGAAATATGTCGTCCCCACGGAAACCTGACATCGTGGTAGGATCACAATCCATCAAGACACTCAAATCCCAATTCCTCAATTCAGCCCCCATATTGGGCTCTCACATCATATAAGTCTCACATCTTCTCAATGTACAATATCGAGTAATCTCCTATATCCCGAATGTACAAATCAGTAATCACATAGGTATGTCCAATATCCAATCTCAATGAATCACCTAATATCCCAAGTCAAATCTCAAGTAAGAATCTAACATCCTAAAGTTATATATATACAGAAATAAATATGATGGGGGCAATACACATATATTAGCGTCCCATTCCACTAATATTGGTGTAAGGGTATATATAACAACGGCTAAATCCCCTGTTATATATACAAAGGTGTTAAAGAAATATCATGAAAACCATGTGCCAAGCATCGACACAGAAATCCTGATCATGTATCATACGCTATCCCGAAAGCACGAGTGCCTAGCTCTGACCCTAGCCATTCGACATATGCATACGTACATGACTCCCAACGGTGTCTCCGTGATCCCCCGCCGAGTCATGAGTACTGTCATCGGTAGGTGCTCGCCCGCCTCCAGGTTCAATCGGCAAAGTCCATCGATCTTCTTACCGAGGGGAACCATACCGGGCCCCACCATGTACTCTCATACGGCAACCACACCTCGTATGGGGTATACAATCAGAACCGGTAAATCTCATGGTGGCTGCGCGAATATCATATCAAGGAAACCGGGTTTTTCAATGTATGCATAATTTCATGAACTCCCGCGGTTCCCAAATCCAGAAATCATCATGTGAAATCAGAATAACAATGCGCAAATCCAGGAATACATATAGACGATATATCTGAAATGCGAGCATATAAATGAAAATATGTAGCTGAAACCAGATGTATGCGAAATCAATAAGGTACAGCTAAGTAGAGGTGTCTACCTATAAGTAAAAGATGTCGTATAACCCCCTGGGTATAAGTAGAATATGAAGGGTACCCCCTGGGTATAAGTAAAATATGTGCAAGGTATACCTGTAGCTGTATCGCAAGGTGTAGATGTACCTATCACTAATGGTAAGATACACTATAAGTATACCGATAAGCTAGATGTCAAGTATGATAAGCAATAAAGTATCTATAAGGGGTTGTGTGTGACATGGCAATTATTGACGGTGTGTGTGTAGCATACAATCAGTGCTCGTGCAACATGAACCGTCAATAATATGTGCAGTGTCCTACGGCTGCTAGTCACAGTACAACTATACCAAGGAAATAAAGTAAAGGCGCAATTCTAACAATGACGTAGAATATGCGACAGGTAATTGAATTCTAGCCCAGACGCATAACGCCATGCGGGCGATTCCCCTGTAGATGTTAAATCTACTCACCTACGCTCCACGCTAGGTGAATCCTACCATCTGCTCCCCCCTGTAGCCGTGTCCGTAGTCCCTGCCTGCAAACCTGCAAATAAGACAAGGAAATCATATATAAGCCAAATATTCTGCAAAACGCGATATCGAACCAAAACGAGAAACTCGCGTCGCGAACTAAACGCGCGTGTGCACGATACGCTGAATCGTGTATATACGCGTCTAAAACTACTGCGACACGCCGCGATACGCTCGATCGCAGAACCTACTCACGTATCGCGCGTATCGCGCAAACACAACGGACATGAAAAACGGTATTTGATCCCATATTTTCCTACAGGTCAAATCTTACAAAACTATACATGCCAAAACACTATACAACACAGCAGACAACCCTAACCAAGAAACCAACACCCCCACTCCCCTTCCTGGCCGCAATTTGCGGCCAGATGCATTAAATTTGCGGGCAAGTTGAAGCAATTGGGTCTCGTGTTCTGGTAGTGTTATCTAGACCTAGTGTACATGCCCCAGTTTTCTCAATTTTAACCTGAAGGTCCCGGGTCAATAGTAGATCACAGAAAGCCAATACATCGCTTAAAAACGCTAATTTTGCACAAAAAGCAAACCCTATGGTATTTTAGTGTAATCTGGGTTAAATCTCAGTTGAGGTGACCTAACAACACTAGAATGAGCTAGGTTAACCAACTCAAACACATTCTAACCAAAATTCCACATAAAACACCATAACTAGCACTAAACTCACATTAATCGCAAACCGAAGATAAACTAACACATAAGCTTAGCAACTAGGGAAATTGGGTTAAGAAATATACCCTAAGGGACCCTAGGAATCTGGTGAAGGAGTGAATGGAGGAGGAGAGAGCTGCTGCAGGTTGCTGGAGTTGCTGCTGCTACAGCTTCTGCTGTTGCTGCTTGCTTCTGCAGCTGCTTGCTGCTACTGCTGATGGAGTTGCTGCTGATGCTGATGCTGCTGTTGTTGTCACTGCTGTTGCTGCTGCTGCTGATCTTGTGTGTGTGGGTGTGTGAGTTTGAGAGTGAGAGGATGAGAGAAATGAGTGAGAATGAGAGAACACCAACAAGTCAACCCCCTCCCCTCTCTCTCTCTTCATTAAATGAAGGCATGGGCAAGCCATCATGCCTCATAATGCACTCTCTCTCTCTCTCACCAAGTCAACATTCAACCAAAATAAAACCCTTTTTAAATTCATTTTCATTTTTAAAAAAATCATCATACTTAAAACCCATAACAATTAAAACAAAACTAAAAGCTAGATTAGGGAAAATGGTTAGTTAACCATGATTGCTAATCATGTTTAACCCCAAATTACAACCCTAGTTAACATGCACAAGTGTGTGTGTGCCTAGAAAAATTCTAATAAAATACTCATAAAATAGGATAAAATATTTGAAACTTAATTTGGTAAATTTTTTTATTAAAATCCATACATTAAAATATAATTAGCCACAAAACACATTCTAAGGTGTTACAGATTTTGTGGTGGTTTTGAGGGTGGCCATGGGTGGTAGTGAGGAGGTGATGAAGGATGAAGGAGGAGGAGAAGAAGGATGAAGTAAAAATGAGAAGGTGAGGAAGTAATAAGGTGATGGCTCACAAGTAGAAGCTTCTCACTCTCTCTCTCTATCTCTCTCTCCCCTCAACATGACACAAGTCATCTTACCCACTCTCTCATCTTTATTCTTTTCTTTTCTTTTTCATTTTCTCTTTTGTTTAAAAGAAACAAACCATTTGCAAATAAAAGAAGCCATGGTTCAATATAAATGTAACAAGTGTTGCAACATGTTATGTTGCATGACATAAACAAGATTAATGCATAATTAGTGAAATATTAATCAAACTTAACATTAAACTTGTATGCAATTAATTGTATAGTAATTGTAAAATGTCCAAATCACATAAATTCTATCCAAAACAACATTTGATATAAATTTCTAATTATTTTCCAAAATATCGGTATATGATTAGACACCTTCATTAAAACAAATCTCCCAACTTTTAAAATATCACTAATATTAATTATTTAATTATTTAAACTCCCAAAAATAATATTTTATTTTCTGAAATGTTACAAATCACCCAAATGGAGTCATGCCCTCGACTGGACCTGGGTAGACCCATAACGAAATCCATGGAGATCTGCTCCCATTTCCACTCCGGAACGGGTAAAGACCGCAACTCTCCTGCCGGTCTCTGATGCTCAGCCTTGACTCACTGACAAGTCAGGAACTTCGAAATGAAGTCCGAAACATCCTTCTTTATCCCTTCCCATCAGTAAATATCTCTCAAGTCACGATACATCTTGGTGGAACCTAGATGAACACTGTAAGCTGACTGATGTGCCTTTTCTAGGATCTCGTGTCTCAGCCCTCGGAATCTGGTACACAAAAACGAGTCCCAAAATATAGAACACCCTGGTCATCAATCACAAACTCCGACTCTCTACTCTACCTAACATGCTCCAAAATCTCAGACAAACGAGTATCGTCGGGCTATGCCTCACGGATACGTTCAAGTAGAAGTGGACGGGCACGAACATGAGCAAACTGCCCTCCAGTGGAAGTGAACTCGAACAGTACTCTACTATCGCACAAGATCTACCAATCTGTAGAAGAATGTCTCTGAACTGCGCTCAAATGGAACAAGCTACCTCTGTGCCTACGGATCAAAACATCAGCTACCACATTCGCCTTACCCGGGTGATAAAGGATTTCACAATCATAATCCTTCACAAGCTCCATCCAACGGCACTGCCTCAAATTCAGATCCCACTGCTGGAAGAAGTACTTTAAGCTCTTATGGTCTGTGAAGATCTGACATGACTCTCCGTACAAGTAGTGTCTCCAAATCTTAAGCGCAAAGACCACCGCCGCCATCTCAAGATCATGGGTGGGATAGTTATGCTCGTGCTTCTTCAACTGTCGAGAAGCATAAGCGATAACACTATCATGCTGCATCAACACGCAACCGAGCCCCACTCGAGAAGAATCACAATAAACGACATAGCCACCTGATCGTGAAGGAAAAGATAGAACTGGTGCAGTCGTCAACCGAATCTTCAACTGTTGAAAACTCTACTCACATGCCTCAGTCCACAGAAAAGGAACCCCCTTCTGGGCCAGTCCGGTCAGCGGTGCAATGATACTCGAGAAATCCTGCATGAAACAGCGGTAATAATCGGCTAAGCCCAAGAAGCTGCGGACCTCTATCACTGATACAGGTCTGGGCCAAAGCTGTACGGCCTCGATCTTTTTCGAGTCCACTTGTATACCGTCTCCCGTAACCACATGACCCTAGAAGTCAACACTATCAAGCCAGAATACACACTTTGAGAATTTAGCAAACAGCTGGTGCTCTCTCAATTTCTGTAAGGTAATCCTTAAGTACTGCTCATGCTCCTCTCGACTTCTGGAATAGACCAGAATGTCATCAATAAACACAGTAATGAACTGGTCGAGGAACGACCTGAAAATCCGGTTCATAAAATTCATGAACTCTGCTGGGGCATTGGTGAGTCCAAACGACATCACCAAAAACTCATAATGCCCGTAGCGCGTACGAAAAGCAGTGTTTGGAATGTCATCATTCCGAACCCGTAACCAATGATAACCTGACCTTAAATCAATCTTGGAAAAATGTCTCGCACCCTGGAGCTGATCAAAAAAATCGTCAATGCGAGGTAAAGGATACCTATTCAGCACCATAACTCGGTTCAATTGACGAAAATCAATGCACAACCTCATACTGCCGTCCTTCTTCTTGACGAACAGAACAGAAGCTCTCCAAGGAGAAATACTCGGACGAACAAGTCCTCTGTCAAGCAATTCTTGCAACTGATCCTTAAGCTCTTTAGGCTCCGCCGGGGCTATCCGATAAGGCGGTATAGAAATAGTCCCCGTGCCGGGAATCAAATCGATGCAAAACTCGATATCGCGCTCTGGAGGCAATCCAGGTAACACATCAAGAAACTCTCTCACAACAGGAACCTAGTCCAACGAATTTGTTGTGACTCTAGTATCATGAATAAAGGCTAAGATTCCCTGACATCCTTTCCTCAAGAGCCGACTAGCGCAAAGAGCAGAAATCAAACTGTGAGGGGCGGCACTACGGTCCCCCTGCACAACAAGAACTGACTCTCCCGGAAAACAAAATCTGACTGCTTTCTCACGACAATCCACAGACGCATACCAAGTAGATAACCAGTCCATGCTAAGGAGAACGTCAAAGTCCAACATATCAAGAAGGATCAAATCGACGGACGAATCTCTATCTCCAATACGAACGGTACACGACCGAAATACATGTCGCGCAACAAAAGACTCACCAACGGGAGTAATCACGACAAGCGACTGATCTAGCAAGGACGACTCTCAGCCCAACCTCGGTACGAAATGTGTGGAAGCATACGAGTGCGTAGATCCTGGGTCGAACAATATGCGCGCATCTAAAGAACACACTGGAAGATTACCTGTCACAACTGCATTCGACGCCTGCGCATCCTCAGGAGTCAACGCAAAAACTCGGGCCTGTCCTCTACCGACATCCGGCTGTCCTCCGCCTCTACCAACATGTTCCCTCTGAACAAAACCATCGCGACCATGACCTCTCTGAGCATAGGTCTAGCACAAAGCAACAATAGGCATAAGAGGCAACGCTCTCTGAGGTAGAGAAGGTGGTAAGGTAACATGTGGAAATGCTGCCTCGCCCTGGCGTACCTCAGTACCATCTCTGACGCGATGATACTGACTCCCACACTGGAAACATCCAGATGACGGCTGCTGACCCTGTGGGTAAGAGATATATAACTGGCCTCGTCTCAAGCCTCTGCTACCCCCATGACCTGAAAGGAATCTGTCGCGGCGTCTACCTATCTGCCTCCGGGCTAATACATCAGTACGAATCCTCTTCGGTCCCGGAACGACCGAAGTCTCGGAAATATGCTCCTCTACCAGTAGGGCTGCGTCCACCGCGGCTACATACGTATCAAAATGCTGGGCGCCAATAGAGAGGAACAACTTGGTAACCAGGCCTCTTACAAATCACTTGACCCGCTTCTCTTCAGTATCCATCAAATAAGGTGCATAAACGGATAGCTGGGTGAACTGAATATCATACTCCGCCACTGTCATATCCGGAGTCTAGCGCAACGACTCAAAGCTGCGAGCTCGAGCATCTCAGACGCTCTTTGGAAGAAAACGAGCAAGAAACACTGTCTCAAACTCATCCCAGGTCATAGGAGGAAGACCTGCGGCTCGACCTCTCTCCAAAGACTCGCACCAAGTCTGGGAAAGACCCTCCAGACAAAAACTAGCGAACTCTACCGATCTCGCATCTCAACGAACGACAAATCCTGGCCATCCGGTCGAGGAAAGACTGGATCCTCAGCCGCTTCGGTGCCGGTGAAAACCGGAGGCTTCAGCCTCATGAACTCTGATAAAGATACGGCGAAATCTCTGTAGCGGTAGGTACGACTGTCTGAGCAGTATGTACCATCACGGTCCCCATAATAGGTGGAACAACCTTCGATCTCTGCGCTCGACTGGTCTCAACCAACGATCCCACCATTTGACGCAAATCCTGAATACTGGCATCTAGCCTAGTAATACGACCTAGAGAAGGTGGATCAATCTGCTCCTGAGGAATAGGCATACTGCCCTGGTCAATCCTCATCTCTGACGAGCCTTCCCTGACCTCGGCTCTAGCGGCAGCTCTCTGTGCCCTCGTAGTCTTTGGTGGCATAGTGGCTGGAATAAGGAAACAAGATTCGATAAGAATATAGAAATCGAATCATAAGGATATATGTAATCAAGGAAGGAATTACAAGCAAATATTTCCTAAGGTCACTTAGGCGGAGTACCGTGTTGTAAGTATGCCGCGGAACATACACACGCCACGTCACTCTGCTTAAGCTACCTACTCCATCATACCAAGGGTCATCCCACACTCTGAAAAGTAAAACCTAGCGCACTGATACCAAATTTGTTACGACCCTATTTAGGAACGCGACCGGCACTTAAATCACGCGACGTCAAAAAGGCGTAACGCAATTCAAGTAAGCCGAAAAACCCAGAAATCTAAACCAAGAAAAGAAGTATGTGATAAAAACATTAGTAACAACAACAAAAAACATTTAAAATCTCAAGTTAAAATCTTAAAACCTAAATTTATTTTCTTAAAAATTTCGGCAGCATCTCCTTTGTAAAAACTGGCCCCAAACAGGTACAAACATAGAATGTATATAAAGCACCCCTAAACGGGAGCAACTCACAACAGGTATATACGACGCCGTAGCGAAGGAATAAGCAAATAAGGAGTGAAAACAACATAATAAAAGGTAAAACAATATCACAACATAAATAAAAGCCAGCTCACACGAGCTCGACACCCAAAGTCACAAATAATACAATATCGATCCTCATAAATCTCGTCTCTATATCAAATACATGTAAGTGGTAGATAGAGACTACTAGATACAAAATGAGATATACAATGGAATCATACGGATACTCGCAAGAACTTACCTACTCAAAAGGTCTCACACCCAACAGTAGCGGTATCCGCCGAAAATGATGCAATAAGGAGCCCTGCCGCGACTACACTGAGGGTCAAGCCTGTAAAACACTGTGGCACAACGGGGGTGAGTTGCCAACTCGTGAATAGTAAATAACATCGTATATAAAATCGCAAGTATGTACGAAATGAGATAATCTGAAATATGCAATATGATGGCATATGTGTAACAGTACGGATATGTAGCAAAATCATGGTCAAGGTACACAACCAGGGTACAACAACTACTTGAAACGGTGTATGTCAAATAAATCCTGAGTATGGGATAAAACTGTAACACCTTAGAATGCGATTAGTGGTTAATTATGCTTTAATGTGGGGTTTTTAGTAAAAAGTTTACCAAAACGGTTTTCAAATATTTTATAAGAATTAATGAATATTTTATTAGAATTTATTTGGGCTTGCACACACATGCGCATGTAACTAGGGCTAAGTTTGGGGTTAAACCATGTTTAGGTAGCCATGGTGGACTAACCCATTTCATTAGGTTAGCATGAAGTTAATTAAGTGTATTAGTTTTGTTTTTAGTAAAATTTGTTGTTTTGGGGGTTGACTTGTGAATTTGAGAGAGAGAGAGAGAGAGCATGATGGCATGAAGCATGCTTTGTAATGATGAGAGAGGGGGGAAGGGGGGTTGACTCTCATCTCTCATTTATTTTTTTCAAACACTCTTTCTCACTCATTCTCACATCTCTCCCTATCATTTCTTTCCCCCCCCCACACAGCAGCAGCAGCAGTTGCGACTGCAGCAGCAGCAGTTGAAACAGTAGCAGCAGCAGGAGCCACAGCAGCAGCAGCAGCATACACACACTTCTTCTTCTTCTCTTCTTCTTCTTCTTCTCCTCCTGTTCTTCTTCTTCTCTTTCCATTCTTCTTGCATCCAAGCTCAATTCTTCATCAAAAACACATTTTCTTCACAAAATCCCTTGCAAACTCTTCCTTGCTGGTTCTTGTGGCAAAGTCACCAAGATTGAGCCACCACTAACCCACTTCGAGGTATAAAACTCACCCTATACACTTCCTTGCTAAACATGTAGTTATTTAGCTTAATTTAGTATTTAATGTGATTTTAGTGCTAGTTGTGTGGTTTAAGTGGGGATTAGGCCAAGTTTAAGTTTTTATGGCTAAAGTAGCTTAACTAAGTGTTATTAAGGTCATCTAATCCTAGTAATTGCTTTAGATTACACTAAAATACCATATTGTATCATTTTAGTGTTAATTAGTGTTTTAGTTAGGATTTGGGTTCTTTTTGAGATCTGCTTTTGACCCGGGTACTTCAGGAAAAAATTGCAAATACTGGAGCTTAGTGACTGGGATAGGACCACACACCCGAAACACGAGACCCCATCTCCCCTTTTAGGCCACACTTTTAATGTTTCTGGCCGCAAATTGCGGCCAGAGGATGGGTGTGGGTGTCGGGTCTTGGTCTATAGGAGTCTGCTATATATATAAAGTTTTTGGTATATACAACTTTTGCTTTTTCCACTCGAGTCAAAATCTAGAACCTCAAACCTCGTTTTCAATACTTTTTAACGTGTGCGACACGTGCGTTATGTGAGTTAGGTTTGTTGTTCACTGCGCGTCACAGCGAGTCGGGGTGGTTTCAGGCAAGGTTACACACGTTTTGGCGTATCGAGTGCACACGCGTTTAGCTTCCAACGCGAGTTTCTCTTTTGATCTTGATATCGCATTTTGGCAGGATTTTAGCCTTATGTATGTTGCTTGTTTGTTTCTAGGATCGATCACGGGGACGTCGGACGCGGCGCGGAAGGGAAAAGCGGTGGTTGGACCTGGCTAGCACGAGATCACGGTTGAGTAGATGTAACATCTACGGGGGAAATCGTTTGGATGGCGCAAGACGCCCGATAGTTTAGATAGTTTAAAAACTTCTAGAAGTACTAGCATTTATGAGTATAGTTCCTAGTTAATCATCTTGCTGCATTCACGATCCTATATATTTACATACATGTGCGAACTCATCTCATTGGACACTTGCACCATTACCATGGCTTTATACAGCACGAGCACTATTCATGCGGACACACACGCCTTTGTAATTGCTATGCCACAAACACTAGATAACTTGTATAACCTGAAATCTAGAACAATTTCACCATATATGATGTGTAAACCTGTGCTAATACAATTAAATTCCTCAGGATGAACATGTAGGATTGCTAGTCATAAGCACGTACTACATTGCATCATTCGTTCATGCCGAGTCTTTTAGTCATACATTGCAGTTCGCCTTATTGATACCATAGGCATTCATTATCATTGACATGTGTACTTATGATGATTTTCTTAAGGATTTCAGCACTTGAGATTTATGAGATTTTAGGGAAAATCCGCGAGGATTTAATAAACCTGATATTATTTTAAACATTGCGAGTTGCGGTTTTTCTAGTGATATGATACATGTGTCGTCCACCATGGGTTTTCTGTTAGTTTTCGAGACCCGTTTCAAGGAGTTGGATGAACCGTCTTGGGTACATGGTGGGCCCGGTAAGGTAACCCGGGACAAGAAGATCGACTTGTAGATGATGAGCCTGGCGGGGGCAGACTACCTACCGGTGATTGTTGGCGCGGCGGATATCCATAGGATACTGACCGTGGTCATGAGATATTGTGATATTGATACCTTGAGATGGGCCAGCCGGACGGCTGGGGCCTGAGATACTGTGATACCGATACTTTGAGGCTTTGAGATAATCATTTGAGGTGTCGATGCTAGACACGGATTTCTGTTGATTCCATTGATATTATGTTGATATTTCAAAAGAGTTTTTCTATGATGAAAATAATTATTTCTCATATCAACATATTCAGATCACAGGTTAAACTTGATTCATGCTGCATACATACCTGCTAGTACATCATGCCAGTTTAGTATTGTAAAATTGATTCATGTTGCATACATACCTGCTAGTACATCATGCCAGATTAGTATTGTAAAATTGATTCATGTTGCATACATATCTGCTAGTATATCATGCCATATCGGTATTGTTGAGTTATGACACTTTGCGTGCATACTCACGATAGCCTTTATAGATGTTACTTATTACTCACGGGTTGGAAACTCACCCCCGTTGTGCCATAGCCTTTCTGCAGGTCCGAACCGTCAGCACTGTAGCGGCGGACGCACTTCATCATTTAGCTCCTTTTGCTTAGATTTGAGACTTTTGCTCGTAGGTGGGTTGTGAGATTATTTTGTTTCCACCTTGTATATTTATTGTATCTAGCATACTCCATCTACTGTACTTGCTACTTGTATTGATGTACTATGACCTAGAGATGAGACAGTGAGATTTGTGGACATTTATGTTGTTTCTCTGGGTCGAGCTCACTTGAGCCGACATGATGCTTATTACCTGTGCCTTTTATGCTTATTTTTGCACATTGATGATTTACATTGCATGGGATTTGAGTCCGCTTAGGCGAAGAGCTAGCTCCCGCTTGGGGATGCCTTATTCATGTTATATGTTTATTCGTGATTTGTATCCGTTTTGGGGCCAGTTTTTACAAAGGAGACTCTGCCGAAATTTTTGGAAAATGTGATGTTGTTCTTAAAGATTTTGATGCGACTTATATGGTTTTACTTCACTCTATTTCTTAAATGGGTTTTGATTTCTGGGCTTTGGCTTACTTAGATTACGTACGCCTTGAGACGTTTCAAAATTTAAGTGCTAGTCATGTTCCGTACCTTTCGGGTCGTGACAAAGTTGGTATCAGAGCGATAGGTTTTACCTTTCTGAGTATAGGATGACCCTTGGTAGATGGAGTAAGTAACTTAAGCAGGGTAACGTAGCGTGTGTATGTCCGCGGCATACTTGCGATACGGTACTCTGCCTAGGTGACTTTAGGATATACTTGCTTGAAATTCCTTCTTCAATTCTGTGTATCCTATGATTCTATTGCACTGTTCTTATTATCCTGTTTCCTGTACCAGTCACTATGCCGCCGAAGGCTATGAGAGCGCAGAGGGCCGCCACCCGAGATGAGATCCGAGCGGGTTCATCCGAGACGAGGACCGAGCAGGACGGCGTACCTACCTCTCAGGGACAGACTGATCCGCCTTCCCCAGGCCGCATGGATAAGCTAGAGTCAGGTATGCAGGAGTTACGACAGATGGTGGGAGGTATGCAGGAGTTACGACATATGGTGGGATCCTTAGTCGAGGACATTTGTGCACCGAGATCGGAGGACGTATCTACCACAACACAGACTATGATTATACTTGCTGCCCAGACAGTTGCTCCTACTACTACCGTGGCTATTCCAGTATCACTACAGGATTTCATGAGGCTGAGAGCCCCAGTCTTCACCCGCACAGATGCAGCGAAGGATCCGCAGACATTCCTCGACAGATAAGCTGGGATTTGTCGTTCGCTCAGATGTTACGACGATAGATGGGTGGAGCTTACGAGTTTCCGTCTAGAAGGCCTTACGCAGACGTGGTGTGAGTCGGTCGAGGGAGGTCGAGCTGCAGATCTACCTCCTATGACTTAGGACGAGTTCACAGCAGTATTTCTAGCCCGTTTCCTTCCAGAGAGCATTCGTGATGCTCGAGATCGTAGTTTTGAGGCTTTGCGCAAGACTCCAGGGATGACAGTGTCCGAGTATGATATCCAGTTTACACAGTTGTCCAGATATGCTCCGTACTTGGTTGATACTGAAGAGAAGAGGGTAAATAGGATTAAAAAGGGACTTGACACCCAGTTATTTCTTGTCATCGGCGCCAAGCACTTTGACACTTATGCAGCTGCTATGGACACGGACTTACGGTTGGAGGAGCGCATTTCAAAGACTTCGGTCGTCTCTGGGCCGAAGAGGATTCGTACCGATATGCCATCTCAGAGGCATCATGACAGATTCTTTCCGAGAGATGGTGGCGGCAGAGGAGTCAGACGGGGTCAGCTATTTTGTTCTTATCTGCAGGGCCAGCAGGTGTCGCCAGGATGTTTTCGGTGCGGGAGTCCGTACCATCATATCAAAGACTGTATGGTTAGATGATAGGGAGCGGCGACAGTTCCACACGTGACTTTACCACCTTCACCACCTCCTCAGAGAACTCTACTTCCTACCCCCGGTGATGCTCCATGCCAGTTAGACGCCCCCAGAGGTCATGGACACGGCGGTCCAGTTCTGAAAGGATGAGGAGGCAGAGGCCGAGGCGGAGGACAGCCAGCTATTGGTGGGGGACAGGCCCGAGTGTTCTCTTTGACTCCACAGGATGCGCAGGCATCCAATGCCGTTGTGATAGATACCTTGCCAGTATGTTCTTTCGACGTGCGAGTATTATTCGACCCAGGTTCCACACATTCATATGTATCTACACACTTTGCACTAATGTTGGGCCGTGAGTCATCGACTTTACATCATTCGCTTGTTGTTATTACTCCGGTAGGCGAGTCGTTTGTCGCTCGTTTTGTGTTTCGTTTGTGTTCCGTTCGTATCGGAGAGAGGGATTCATCGGTTGATTTGATTCTCCTCGATATGTTGGACTTTTATATTCTTCCGGGCATGGACTGTCTAGCCACTTGTTATGCATCTGTGGACTTCCGTGAGAAGGCAGTCAGATTTAGCTTTCCGGGGGAGCCGGTACTTGTTACTCAGGAACACTGCAGCGTCACCCTTCCCAGCTTGATTTCGTCTCTCCGCGCTGTTCAGCTCTTACGGAAGGGATGTCAGGGATTCTTAGCGTATGTTTGTGATACTCGAGCTGCAGAGGTTCCTTTGGACCAGGTCCCGATTGTTAGTGAGTTCTCCGATGTTTTCCCTGAAAAGCTGCCTGGGCTACCGCCTGAGCGTGATGTTGCTTTCTGCATTGACTTGATTCCCGGCATGGGGCCTATTTCCATACCGCCTTATCGGATGGCCCCGGCGGAGCTTAGAGAGCTGAAGGATCAGCTGCAGGATTTGTTAGATAAATGGCTTATTCGACTAAGTTTATCTCCGTGGGGTGCTCCTGTCCTGTTCGTCAAGAAGAAGGACGGCAGTTTACTCTTGTGCGTTGATTACCGCCAGCTGAACAGGGTTACCGTACGGAACAGATGTCCCTTACCACATATCGATGATTTGTTCGACCAGCTTCGGGATGCGGGATAATTTTCGAGGATTGACTTGCGATCGGGTTACCATCAGTTGCGGGTGCGGCAGGAGGATATTCCGAGGACGGCTTTTCTCATACGGTACGGGCACTATGAGTTTTTGGTGATATCGTTCGGACTCACCAATGCACCAGCCGCGTTTATGGATTTGATGAACCTCATTTTCAAGTTGTATCTAGATCTGTTCATCATCGTGTTTATTGACGAGATTTTGGTGTATTCTCGGAGCCGAGAGGAGCACGAGCAGCACCTGCGGATCACATTGCAGATTTTGAGGGAGCACCAGCTGTTCGCGAAATTTTCCAAGTGCGCGTTTTGGCTTGACAGCGTTGATTTCTTGGGTCACGTGATTACGAGAGATGGCATATGTGTGGACCCGAAGAAGATCGAGGCCATTCAGTATTGGCCAAGACCAGCATCAGTTATAGAGATCCGCAGTTTCCTAGGCTTGGCTGGCTACTACCGACGATTTGTTCAGGACTTCTCCCGTATCGCTGCACTGTTGATCGGGTTGACCCGGAAGGGAGTTCCTTTTGATTGGACCGAGGCGTGCGAGCATAGCTTCCAGCAGTTGATGACTCGTCTGACTACTGCACCAGTGTTGTCATTGCCTTCGGGATCGGGCGGATTCGTGGTTTATTGTGACGCTTCTCGAGTAGGACTAGGTTCCGTGTTGATGCAGCACGACAGAGTTATCACGTGTGCTTCTCGGCAGCTGAAGACACATGAACAGAACTATCTTACGCACGATTTAAAGATGGCTGCAGTAGTGTTTGCACTTAAGATCTGGAGACATTACCTATACGGAGAGTCATGCCAGATATTCATGGACTACCAGAGCTTGAAGTACATATTTCAGCAGCGAGACCTGAATCTGAGACAGCGCTGTTGGATGGAGATGGTGAAAGACTATGATTGCGAAATCCTTTACCATCCGGGCAAGGCGACGTTGTGGCAGTTGCTTTGAGTCGGAGGCCCGGAGGTAGTTTATCTTGTTTGAGCACCGTGCAGAGGCAGTCGTCAGCAGATTGGCAGATTCTACGCGACAGCCGAGTGGAGTTCGAGTTCACTCTGACCAGGGGACAGCTTGCGCATATTCGTGCACGTCCGCAGTTGCTTGACCGTATGCGCGAGGCGCAGTCCAGTGATGACCGTCTTTCAGAGATCATGGAGCAGATTAGGCAGGGCAGAGATTCCGAGTTCGTGATCGATGATCAGGGGGTACTACAATTTGGGACTCGATTATGCGTACCGGATTCTGAGGGACTGCGGCGTGAGATTATTGAGGAGGCGCATAGATTGATTTATAGCGTTCATCCAGGTTCCACCAAGATGTACCACGATCTGAGAGATGTTTATTAGTGGGACGGAATGAAGAGGGACGTCAAAGACTTCGTGTCGAGATGCCTGACTTGTCAGCAAGTCAAGGCCGAGCACCAGAGGCCCGCGGGAGAGTTGCAGCCTCTGCCCATTCCGGAGTGGAAATGGGAGCAGATTTCTATAGACTTTATTATGGGTCTACCCAGGACCAGTCGAGGGTATGACTCTATTTGGGTGATCATGGATCGATTGACGAAAGCGGCTCACTTCCTGCCAGTGAAGACCACTTTCGGTTTTGCTCAGTATACCCAGATTTACATCAACGAGATCATACGGTTGCATGGCGTCCCGACTTGTATCATGTCAGACTGAGGCACCCAGTTTACCAGCCGACTATGGCAGAGACTTCAGGAGGCTTTAAGCACCCGCTTGAGTTTCAGCACAGCATTTCATCCGCAGACCGACGGCCAGTCAGAGCGGACCATTCAGACTCTCGAGGACATGCTCCGAGCGCGCGTTTTAGATTTCGGAGGTAGCTGGGATCACCATTTTCCCTTAGTAGAGTTCTCCTACAACAACAGCTTCCAGGAGACCATTCAGATGGCACCATTCGAGGCTCTATATGGGAGAAGATGCAGATCGCCCATCTGTTGGACAGAGCACAGCGGGAGCAGCATTTTAGGACCACAGATTGTTGAGCAGACAACCGCGAAGATCCAGTTGATTCGTGATAGGATGAGAGCAGCCCAGAGGAGGCAGATATCTTATGCGGACCGTCGTCGGCGCAGACTTGAGTTTTCAGTTGGCGATCATGTTTTCTTGAGGGTCTCCCCAATGAAAGGTGTGATGAGATTTGGGAGGAAGGGGAAGCTTAGTCCCAGATATATGGGCCCCTTTGAGATCCTCGAGCGTGTTGGTGCAGTTGCGTATCGGTTAGCTCTTCCTCCCAATTTTCCCTACGTTCACCCCGTATTCCAGGTTTCGATGCTCCGCAAGTATCTTCATGACCCTTCGCATGAGATTCAGCACCCGACGATCCAGCTGGAGCGTGACCTTTCTTTTGCAGAGCAGCCGGTGGTCATCTTGGATCGGCGGGTGAAGAAATTGAGATCGAAGGTTATACCATCCGTGAAGGTCCTTTGGCGTGGCCCAAGCAGCGAGGAGTTCACCTGGGAGACAGAGGACGAGATGAGGAAGAAATATCCCCATCTCTTTGAAGGTACGCGTAGCTAGATTTTTTATTAAATTCGGGGACGAATTTCTTTAAGGGGGGAAGATTGTAACACCTTAGAATGCGATTAGTGGTTAATTATACTTTAATGTGGGGTTTTTAGTAAAAAGTTTACCAAAACGGTTTTCAAATATTTTATAAGAATCAATGAATATTTTTTTAGAATTTATTTGGGCTTGCACACACATGTGCATGTAAACTAGGGCTAAGTTTGGGGTTAAACCATGTTTAGGTAGCCATGGTGGACTAACCTATTTCATTAGGTTAGCAAGAAGTTAATTAAGTGTATTAGTTTTTTTTTAGTAAAATTTGTTGTTTTAGGGGTTGACTTGTGAATTTGAGAGAGAGAGCATGATGGCATGAAGCATGCTTGGTAATGATGAGAGAGGGGAGGAAAGGGGGGTTGACTCTCATCTCTCATTTCTTTTTTTCAAACACTCTTTATCACTCATTCTCACATCTCTCCCTCTCATTTCTTCCCCCCCCCCATAAACACAGTAGCAGCAGCAGTTGCAACAGTAGTAGCAGCAGCAGCCGCCACAGCAGCTGCAGCAACAGCAGCAGCAGCAAGAGCAACAATAGCAGCAGCAGAATACACACACTTCTTCTATTCTTCTTCTTAATATTCTTCTTCTTTTTCTTCTTCTTCTTCTCTTCTTCTTCTCTTTCCCTTCTTCTTGCATCCAAGTTCAATTCTTCATCAAAAACACATTTTCTTCACAAAATCCCTTGCAAACTCTTCCTTGCCGGTTCTTGTAGCAAAGTCACCAAGTTTGAGCCACCACTAACCCACTTTGAGGTATAAAACCCACCCTAACCACTTCCTTTCTAAACATGTAGTTATTTAGCTTAATTTAGTATTTAATGTGATTTTAGTGCTAGTTGTGTGGTTTAAGTGGGGATTAGGCCAAGTTTAAGTTTTTATGGCTAAAGTAGCTTAACTAAGTGTTATTAAGGTCATTTAATCCTATTAATTGCTTTAGATTACACTAAAATACCATATTGTATCATTTTAGTGTTAATTAGTGTTTTAGTTAGGATTTGGGTTCTTTTTGAGATCTGCTTTTGACCCGAGTACTTCAGGAAAAAGTTGCAAATACTGGAGCTTAGTGACTGAGATAGGACCACACACCCGAAACACGAGACCCCCTCTCCACTTTTAGGCCGCACTTTTAATGTTTCTGGCCGCAAATTGCGGCCAAAGGGTGGGTGTGGGTGTCGGGTCTTGGTCTGTAGGAGTCTGCAATATATCTAAGGTTTTTGGTGTATACAAATTTTGCTTTTTCCACTCGAGTCAAAATCTGGAACCTAAAATCTCGTTTTCAATACTTTTTAACTTGTGCGACACGTGCGTTATGTGAGTTGGGTTTGTTATTCACTACGCGTCACAGCGAGTCGGGGTGGTTTCAGGCTAGGTTACACACGTTTTGGCGTATCGAGTGCACACGCGTTTAGCTTCCAACGCGAGTTTCTCCTTTGATCTTGATATCGCATTTTTGGCAGGATTTTAGCCTTATGTATGTTGCTTGTGTGTTTCTAGGATCGATCGCGGGGACGTCGGATGCGGCGCGGAAGGGAAAAGCGGTGGTTGGACCTGGCTAGCACGAGATCACGGTTGAGTAGATGTAACATCTACGGGGGAAATCGTTTGGAAAGCGCAAGACGCCCGATAGTTTAGATAGTTTAAAAACTTCTAGAAGTACTAGCATTTATGAGTATAGTTCCTAGTTAATCATCTTGCTGCATTCACGATCCTATATATTTACATACATGTGCGAACTCATCTCATTGGACACTTGCACCATTACCATGGCTTTATACAGCACGAGCACTATTCATGCGGACACACACGCCTTTGTAATTGCTATGCCACAAACACTAGATAACTTGTATAACCTGAAATCTAGAACAATTTCACCATATATGATGTGTAAACCTGTGCTAATACAATTAAATTCCTCAGGATGAACATGTAGGATTGCTAGTCATATGCATGTACCACATTGCATCATTCGTTCATGCCGAGTCTTTTAGTCATACATTGCAGTTCGCCTTGTTGATACCATATGCATTCATTATCATTGACATGTGTACTTATGATGATTTTCTTGAGGATTTGAGCACTTGAGATTTATGAGATTTTGGGGAAAAGCCGTAAGAATTTAATAAACCTGATATTATTTTAAACATTGCAAGTTGCGGTTTTTCTCGTGATATGATACATGTGTCGTCCACCATGGGTTTTCTGTTAGTTTTAGAGACCCATTTCGAGGAGTTGGATGAACCATCTCGGGTACATGGTGGGCCCGGTAAGGTATCCCGGGGCAAGAAGCTCGAGTTGTAGACGATGAGCCCGGCAGGGGCAGACTACCTACCGGTGATTGTTGGCGCGGCGGATATCCATAGGATACTGACCGTGGTCGTGAGATATTGTGATATTGATACCTTGAGATGGGCCAGCCGGACGGCTGGGGTCCGAGATACTGTGATACCGATACTTTGAGGCTTTGAGATAATCATTTGAGGTGTTGATGCTGGACACAGATTTTTGTTGATTCCATTGATATTATATTGATATTTCAAAAGAGTTTTTCTATGATGAAAATAATGATTTCTCATATCAACATATTCAGATCACGGGTTAAACTTGATTCATGTTGCATACATACCTACTAGTACATCATGCCAGTTTAGTATTGTAAAATTGATTCATGTTGCATACATACCTGCTAGTACATCATGCCAGATTAGTATTGTAAAATTGATTCATGTTGCATATATTTCTGCTAGTATATCATACCATATCAGTATTGTTGAGTTATGACACTTTGCGTGCATGCTTACGATAGCCTTTATAGATTTTACTTATTACTCACGAGTTGGCAACTCACCCCCGTTGTGCCATAGCCTTTCTGCAAGTCCGATCCGTCAGCACTGTAGCGGCAGATGCACTTCATCCTTTTTCTCCTTTTGCTTGGATTTGAGACTTTTGCTCGTAGGTGGGTTGTGAGATTATTTTGTTTCCACCTTATATATTTATTGTATTTAGCATACTCCATCTACTGTACCTGCTACTTTTATTGATGTACTATGACCTAGAGATGAGACAGTGAGATTTGTGGACAATTATGTTGTTTCTCTGGGTCGAGCTCACTTGAGCCGACATGATGATTATTACTTGTGCCTTTTATGCTTAATTTTGCACATTGATGGTTTACATTGCGTGGGATTTGAGTCCGCTTCGGCGAAAAGCTAGCTCCCGCTTGGGGATGCCTTATTCATGTTATATGTTTATTCGTGATTTGTACCCGTTTTGGGGCCAGTTTTTACAAAGGAGACTCTGTCGAAATTTTTGGAAAATGTGATGTTGTTTTTAAAGATTTTGATGCGACTTATATGGTTTTCCTTCACTCTATTGCTTAAATGGGTTTTGATTTCTGGGCATTGGCTTACTTAGATTACGTACGCCTTGAGACGTTTCGTAATTTAAGTGCCAGTCACGTTCCGTACCTTTCGGGTCGTGACAAAAACTTAAAACCTCATCAATGAATCTTCATCATGGAAAACCGGTGTCAATCAACGACACCCCAAATCCTAATATCTCAGGCGCTACATTCTCAGATTGGCCCTCATATCTATCTCATCTCATAACTCCAAAACGGTATCCTCTGGATATCCGTCGAGTTTCCATACAATCACCGGTAGGTAGTACACCCTCTGCCAGGCTCATCGTCTACTACACAACAATCCTTTCTTTCCTCGGGGTACCATACCGGGTCCACTATGTACCCATAAATGGATCGTCCAACTTCTCGAATCGGGTCTCGAAAACAAGCTCAGAACGGAAAAAAACTCATGGTGGACCCCTCGAAATCACATCACGAGAAATCGCGTTTTTTTTAAAACGGTTTATAATTTCCTTTGAAAAATATATCCGCGGTTCTCAAATCCAGAAATCTCATGGAAACAGTATCTCAATACATATATCCATGAAGTACGATGTATGCAACATAGAACAGTAATTTGAGCATATCAAGGGAAAACCGCTCTTTTTAAATATCTCAAGTTTCAAATGTATTTTGTGGTTTCCCAAATCCACGAAATCGAAATACAACATCATATAAAAGTAAATATGTGACTATAGCAATGTATGTATGTATGCATGTATGTATGTACCTATGATGCAATTCATATGCGTAATTGAACAAGAACCAATATCTAGCTGTTAACAATAATGGAAGCGGTACAATATATTATCCATGGTAATTTCTATAGTGTGAGTGTCATGGCAATTACTAACGGTGTATGTGTGACATACAATTCGGTGCTCATACAACATGAACCGTTAGCAATAGTGCAGTGTCCAATTAATACCATGTCAACGTACAACAGGTAATGGGATGTGCAAAATAGTGCTCATGTATATTCAATATATATATACGTATAAGCATAGGGTTATAACACCGAATCTAGCCCTCGACGCTTAGCGCCATACAGGTTCCCTTTTCCTAAATGGAAGTCAGTGCAAAATGGTTCTTCGCCAACAAATACGTGCGCGATTCCCCTGTAGATGTTAAATCTACTCACCGACGATCTCGAGCTAGGTGAATCCGATCACCTCTTTCCCTTTCCTAGCAGCGTCCGAAGTCCCCGCAAATGATCCTAATATCACACAAAACCATAAAAAGTGAAGTTAGAAACTTTCTGATAACACACGGAAATAATGTCAAACCAACGCATCGACTCCCACAAGCTACTAAGTGTTTGCTTAGCGGGCTAACGTGTGCAGCGACACCCTAAATCAAACCCAGGGCTACAAGCTACAAAAAACATGTAACGGAAGTCGGAAAAGTCCGTATCGCATGATATCGAAACGCTAGAATATACAAAACAGTCCCAAATTTTACCTATAGACAAAATAGGAAAATCAAACTGTACCAAACACCATCTAAAATCTACAGACAGCTACCCTCAAAATCCCAACACCTAACTCTACTACATAGCCAGCGGCGCCGGGAAAATGGTGGTTCTCGTCGGGCCAAAGGTTGAGGATGGGGTCTGGGTTTCAGGTGTATACTCAGGGCTCTATCATCATGCCATTATATTATTAGATTAATTCGTGGATCATCGTAACAACAGCAGATTCAATAGAGACACTAATAAGCTAAAAATATGATATTTAGCACAAAACTATAACTTTAAGGTTTTAAACTGAAACTAATTAGCACACAAACCTCCTTAGAGCCTAATTAACAGTTTGAGATCATTACCTTACCACAACTTGGGAAAAACTCTAGCTTTCCAAGCTCCAGGTCACCACAAGAGGTTTACACATGATTTGTGAAGGGTTTAGTAAGGTTGATAGAAGTTTTAGGCTTAAGGTTTGTGGAGGAATTTTCAAGAGGTGGTTTTCTTTTGTAAAGAAGAAGAAGAAAATGAGAGGGAGTGAGGATTGTGTGAAGAAGTGAGAGGGCGAGACTTATCTTTTGAGAGCCATGCTCTCTCTCTCTCTCACCTCATTTAATGCTTTCCATGCTTGTCCCCCCCCCCCCACTCCATGCCTCATCATTCTCTCAAATAATTCAACTTTTCTCATCATTTCTTTCAAAACAAAATAAAAAATCTTTTACTTAAAATAGATAAATGCAACAATGACATGAAAATGGTTAAGTGTGCCATGGCTAGTAAGCATGGTTAACACATCCTTAACCTTAAATTAACATGCATATATGTGTGCAAGTACTAAAATAATTAAATAAAATATGTGAAAATAATTATTGGTTAAATTTCATTAAAACACCGCGACTCTAATCGCATTCTAAGGTGTTACGTTCTGCGACTCCACGGAACCCTCTCTTTTTCTTTAACCTCTTTCCAACGCTACACAACGAGTAAGTCTCTCTTCCCACTTTTTCTTTCATCTCAAATTATCTTTTAAAAAAATATATCGGTAAAGTGGAGTAAACTCCGATACATGTTATATTAACTTTCGTACTCTCATCTTTAAAGCAAAATAGGTCAAACTAACTTTATTTACAATCATTTAGTTTTTAGTTTAACCAAAATTTTCATGTGAAACAATCATATAACGAACTTTTCATTAAAATACCATGAATTTTAGTATGACCCTTACTTCGATAATTGTTAAAAATACGTTTAGGAAAACTTCACGGGGTAACGACCTACCCCACACGCACACTATGGTTTCATAGCACAGTATTCCAAAACTACGGTTTGTTTAAAGAATATGTTTTATATTAAAATATCACACCTTTTCAAAACGGGTTTCTTTTAATCGGTATTTTTGTAATCCTTGGCAATTACACGTCTGCAACCCTCGTTATGGGACCCGCTAATAGATGGTGCAGATTATCACACATCCTTGGGATAGTAGAGCGAGATACAGAACTCCTCACGGAGTATTCGGTCTCAAAAGGGAAATAAAAATACGGTTTTTAAGAAATACGACTTTTCTAAACAAAACTAAACTTTGGAAAAATTATATAAAACTATGAATTCGTATTTTCAATAAAAATATATTATGAAACCATTTTTTTAAAAATGAAGATTTAAAATTTTAATATAATACCACCAAATATCCAAAAAAGTAGTTTTCATTAAAATACTATAAACTTTTCAAAAAGCTAGGTCTATCACTAAAATACCATAACAATTAAAATAAATGTTCATGAAAACCCTAAATATCACAAATCACCCTCGAGGTTTATTTTTTAAACTATATTAATATATTTTTCATAAACCCCCCTCGAGATATGCAAACAATACTTAAGGACTCTAGATTAATATAGGTTTAAGTGGGATCAATTCTCTTGAGCCCCAGGGAGCCGGAGAAAGTGAGTGCTTGTCTATTCAAGTTAGACAACTTAACGAAGTTATCAATGGAAATTGTCTTGGAAAAATACAAAAATCCTGCCGTTCATGTGCAGCAGTTGCTGATATCTCCCGAACCTAAGATCATCAAAAGTTAAGTCAATTCACAAGAAATATCTATAACTCAAATCCAAACTTGAATCTAAACTCAAACTCAAACCCCAAACTTGAAACTCGAATCTAAACTTGAACTCGAACTCTAACCCAACTCAAATCCAAACTTGACCGTGAACTCGAACCCAATCTACTCGAACTAACTTGACTCGAACCAAGATTTCAATTGACATGACTCGCATTTTACTCGACTCACTCGACTTCATTCTACCCCTTTTGCAGTCTATGATTTTGACCAAGTCATGTTATAATCAACCAATCAAATAAGCTAAGGCTATCGTACAATTATAATATATATTATACTCGGGGTGTTTAGGATAGTTTCTTGTGTGAATCCAGCGAAGTTTCAGGAGTCCCGTATTAACTTCTTTTTTTATTTTACTCAAATATCAGTCGGGGTGACTCATCCACAGCCTAGAGCCCCGATGCTACCACATAAAATGGGCCCGTGTTTCCTTGCTCCTGGGGCCCTACTCTTGAGCTCGTGAATACTTCTATGGCTGCGTTGACATTCACACTTGGAACTTAACGTTAACATAGTGACCATATAGAGACCTATAGTACATATTTACCCATAAACATATACTTTTACTCGTCATATATATATTCTATACTTGTCTTTACTCTCACTTTATCCTTGGGACTTACCGAGCACAAATTCGCTGACGGGCATTCCACCCACGTTTGTTTTCTTGGAATGTTCGTCAGATATGGTCGAGATGGAGGGAGTTGAGGGTACAGAGGAGAATTACAACCACATTGATACTCAGAACTAGCTTAGCTTCATTCCTTTTCCAGCTTATGTATGCCACATGTTTAGGCATTTTCTTTCATTGTATTTACTTTCCAGCTGAAACTCATGTACTTATAAATATTGGAAGTTGAATGTAAATAAAGATATTTGTTGAAAAAAAATTACAATATCCATTTATTCTTGCATTGTGTATTATTGTTTCAATACGCTTAGTATATTTATTTAGGGAATGTCCTTCTCTAGATAAATATGTCGCGGACTTACCACGTTACTGTTTCCATCTACTGGGAAGCGGGGCGTGACAATAGCTGACTGAACACAGCGCGGCATCGACTCCTAATACCAGGAGGGACGAATCCCTAACAATCGACCACTGTCTCCATGTGGCTCGGGACTGTACCCAACTAAAAACTGTTTGCCTAACTCTTTTGAGCAGTGGTAGGGTAGTAATCAAAATACAGTAGGAACTCACACGAGATAAATGACGATCTCAGGTCAAAGGACTAACCTGTACTATGCCACCCGAGAACTTCCATCTGACAATAGATATAATACCATCTAGAAGTTCTCGGCAAGTTCGTCCGGTGTACTCATCTCCAGTGAGCACCTGTATACTATCTTAGGTGACACAACAACAGTGGCTTGTGAGACCGGCCATCGCCCCCTGTCGGGGTCTTGAAACGTATACACTAGTTTACTCCGGAATATTGATACCCAGTCTCGATACTCCCACGACTAGGGACCTTTAAGAATGTGCTTATGGACAACCCAGCTCCCACATATATGATCGTTATCATAATGCCGGTCGTCAAGAAAGAATCCTATTGGTTTCATCAATGATGAAGATAAACCAGATAGCATACTATCATTTCGAGTAAGACTGTTTTACCCGTATAGTTCCTCACTCAATTATCATAATTTCCCACTTGCAATCACAATAATTGCATTGAGGGCACTATATCCAACAATCTCCCACTTGCACTTAAGGCCAATTATTTCGGTTTCGCGTACCCACAGCTCGTGTGCTACCGAATACCCAACTTCTCCACTAATAAGTTTCACAAACTATGTTTGTGAAACTCATTGTGTTCGAGAAATAGCCTCAGTGAGTTGATCCGCTACAATGTTCCAACTTTTTCTCTCTATATCTCAAGTTTACAGAGATCAACAATCTCTCAAACTGAGTGATACCCCGCCTCAAGAATTTTTCTGGATACTTAATGGGACCAAGTTCATAAATGAACAATTCCTATCCAACAAACTTCTTGGGTCGTATCCTCTGTTGAGTCATAACCAGCATTCTGCACCATGATTACCTCAGTATCCCTATACTTTCCAATACACTGATCTTCAGAAGAGGCCAAACTCAAAACTCTGACAGCATCTCTGTCATCTAGGTCATCTTGGAAGCCTGAGCTGATAACCGCCTCCTACAAGAGGCTGCCGTTATCTTATACCAAGAACATCCTTTTATGTTCATGATAGCTTCCCTTTGTTTCTCAAGGATTGGATTAATATATGCTTATTGCAATTAGTGCAGAAGTAATATCTGGTATTGCACAAGACCTTTCATGATTGACTTAATTGCCTAAGCAAATAATATGTCATTCATGCCAGTTTCTCTCCTCATCAGTCTAGAAGACATCCCTTTTAGAGAGGGTGACTCCATCATCTGCAGGTACACCACCACTCCAGGAGTCGTCCATTCTAAAATACTTTTAAAGTGCTGTCTAAGTACCCCAATTGGGAAACATTCCAAATCTAGATCTAAAACCAGAATCCCTGATATATTTTCTATCTGGTTTTGTACAAGATATTACATGATTGACTCAATTGTCTAAGAAAATAATATGTCATTCATGCCATTTCCTCTCTTCATCAGTCCAGAAGACATCTCTTTAGAGAGGGTGACTCCATCACCTGCTGGTACACTACCATGCCAGGAGTCATCCATTCTAAAATACTTTTAGAATGTTGTCTAACTATCCAATTTGGGAAACATCCCAAATTTAGATCTAGTCACCCGAATTCCTAATATACTATCCATATCGAACGTGGAGAAAACACTATGTGACTACCAAAGTTTGACCGATTGTAGTATAGGAACATCACTTTCTATTTGGAGTATGTTATCCAAATCCCAGGACAGTACTCGCTACATCCTTCTTACCAGGTTCATCTATTGTTTTGATGAAGTCAGTCAGCTTGACTGTCACATCAAAACAAATGATCCATCTCCACTGTCCATGCTTCAGTCTTTGAATAGATATAAGCAACTTGCACACCTTCCGCTTCTCCCACTGACTACGATAACCCTCTGGCAGAGTCATACACACGTGCACTTCCAAATTCCTATTTAGAAAGACGTTATAGTCACCCACCTGCCAGATATCATAGCCATGAACTGTATCAGCGCTAAATCATATCCATACGGACTTCAGCGTAGACACTGAAGTAAAAAAAAAGTCACATCACAATCCATAACGGGTATTTGACGAAAACTCTTTACAACAAGTCTAGCTTTATTAGGTTAATACCTTTCCACTTGCATAGATCTCGAAAGATCTACTTGCTCCTAATGGGATTTGCCCCTTCAGAAGCACTCAGCAAAGTCTAAAATCCATGATTTGCTGAAGTGCGTGGAGACCATCTTGTTAGTGATATATGCCCTAGAGGCCATTATTGTATAGTACTGGATTGTATATTACATTTTGAAAGCATGGGATATACATAGATATAATAACAGTCTTTCTCAATATGGTAATATGCTACTTGGTTTGATTCTATCTCAATATGTGTATATGTTTCTTTTAGCATGTCGCTAATACATATTGATAGATCCCTTAAGATCTTTGTTTGACTACCAGCGTTGTGATGGCAGTCACACTAGTGGGGGCTGGGTAGTCTATAAGCACATCCTTATACTGGTCTCTAGTCGTAAGATTATCGAGACAGGGCATCGATACTCCAGATTAGACTAGTGTATACGCTTCTCATCCATGCAGGAGAGATGGCATATCCCATAGCTATTGGTATGTCGTACCGGACATAGTATACATGTGCTCATTGGGTTATGAGTTACACTGGACTGACTCAATGGGAACTGCCGGTTGGTATTATACTTATCATTAGTTAGTAGTTCCCGGATGGCATGAGTAAAGGTTTGTCCGCTGACTTGACATCATTATTCGTCTCGAGTGTGTTCGTACTGTACTTAGATCACTACCATACCACGGCTCAAATGAGTCGTGCAAACAGGTATTGGTTGGGTGCAATCCCGAAGCACTTGGAGGCAGTAGTGGTTAGATAATATTTGTCTCTCCCGGTATCGGGGGTTGATATCGTGCTGTGTTCGGAAAGCTATTACACAAAGTCCCTGGTCACGGCAAGCGATATTTACTGGTAGGTACACCAGTAGTTTCTCATGGTGAATTGGGCTCTACACCGGCATGACTTATTGTGCTATTAGGGGTCTGACATTTACTACCCCCTAGGCCCGATATGCGATACTCTTAGACGAACAGACCGGACTGTACAGAGATTGTCACAGATAGACTCAGTAGGAGTTCGGATGAGTTTGCTCATCGGCCTTCTTATCGACAGATACCTGGGTAGCCGTTACGTGCAGCTAGTACCGCTGACGGACTTGTGGTTGAACCCACTGCCAGCGTACTGTCGAGTCTTTAGAGTTCCACACAGAGGGTTTCCCTGCTTCAGGAGAAATGATGTAGAGACTGTTTGGTTTTACGGCAGGGTTCCGATCAGATACGTGCACTAGCTGTACGGATGTTGTTCGGACGGATAATACTAGTGGGCTTTGGTTTAAGTCAGATTCTAGTATTATATTATTGGATTATTATTATCTCATTGTATTCGTATTTTTCGGAATACGAATACGGGTATGTATATACGGTGAAGGCATTCTTGTAATTTCACAAGAGATGCTTCTTGAAGGGGACACCTCATTATTTGGATTTATCTATTTTTGGAAATAGATTAATGAGGTGGAAATTGGAGATATTTGAGGCATGGAGTGAAGCATGGCTCATGGTTTTGTTTATTGGTTTGGACTCACTATTCAAGCATGGTTGATATTTTCAATTGGAAAATATTGCATGCTTGAGGTGAGAAAGTCTATGAGCCATTCTTCACTTGAGCCATCACTTGTACATTTTGCTCTTTTTCTTTCTCTCTCCAATTTTTCTCTCCTTTTTCCTCAAGACCTAAAACCTTCACATATGTTGTGAATCATTAGGTCTATTGAGATTAAATACTCCATTAGACATTCTACATCTTTTAAGCTACCTAGCTTAACAAACTGGGTACCTTAGTTACCTCGGTTTAGAGGTTGGAGCTTGAGGTATAGACTCTCGGGTGGATCATCTTCGACACGAGGAGGCCAACGATCAAGAGCGATCCGGATCTTCGAGGAGCTTAATAAGAGAATGAGAAGAAGACCCGAAGGAAAAAGAACAAGGAGGTATAAAACTCTTACCGGGTAGTTAAACCTCCAAGTAGTATTGCTAGTTAAGGTTTCTGTTAAGATCCTCGAGTTAAAGTCAGTGTTGAAAAGTATGAAAATCGTTTTTTGTAAATTCCGCCTCCCCACAAGTGCGTGGGGTGTGCGACATCGACATACACTAGTATCAAAGCTTACTCAAACCTTAACTAGCTGATTAAACGAAGTTTAAAGTTACGAAACCGAAATAACTCCGAGACGGTTAAAACCATATCCAAGTTTCTGTCGATTTTTAAAGTGCCTCTAAATTTTTTAAAACAATTGCAGAGTGCTCCTTTAGTTGTAACTAGAAGACCATAGAAAAACGAGACAAAATCTCCAAAGTTTGGCCGGCCAAAAGTCCATTTATCCCGGCCTCGCCGCCTTTTTAGGGAATTTGGTCTTGGAATTTTTTTGGTTTTCTGGAATCTTGGATTTAGGTTTTTAGGTGTTGTTTGATTTTGTCTAGATTTCATATTCTGTTATCTTTTTGTTGGGGTAATACGGAGTATTTCAAAGTCGCAGTTTAAACATCGTTTATAAGTTTCAGTTTGTATATGTATTGCTAAACGTCTACTAATTGCTATATGTCGATTACTGGGGGTTGCACATATTTGTATCTTGATGGTTTGTGTATATGAAGTATTGGATCATCATGAATGAATAGCCGGGGGATGTGAGAAGAGTGTTTTTTCTTTCATTCATGTAAATTTGTAATTGATGTAATATTATTTTTGCGGGGTACATCCGGGTTGTGGTTGTGGCCACCGTTGTATTATTTCATTTACTTTTTTTGCATCTAGGATAGACCCAAGGTAGGGTGCACAAACTACCGGGTTCTTGAAGTGCCGAGTGGCTTACTCATTTTATTGAGGGAGGTTACTTCACTTCGGGAGTTTGGCGAGTAGTTTGTCGCACCCGTAGGGGTCTAGGGTGGAGTTTGGCTATTCATTACGATCATGGAATCTGTCTTTCGTTATATGCTAAAACGAAATACGGAAATCCTAGTATATCCAATATATTCATCTGTGTTGCTGTCATCTGGAATGCCTATTGTGTGACACGAATGGATATATATATATATATATTGTATATAATAAACGTTGTTTATGTTTTGCACCTGCACTAGTCCATCCCCCGCTCTGCCATTAATTAAGTAACCTAACGGTGCATGACAGGGCCCCGTGGCGAATGCAGATGGCATAAGCGTACATTCTATTTTCGTTTCTTTCTGCAATGATAGGGTTAAATGATGGGACCACATTAATATTGAGTAATGCAAAGAAAACAAACCAAAGTTAAATCGTTGGAACAATTTCAAAACCACTCGGTTTTCTTGAAAAACAACTTTTAAATGTGGAGCCTAAACCACTCCTTTTAAAAGTTATCATGGTTCCTTCAACTATATCAAGTTCATTACATTCACGGTTTCGCCAAAACCAGCCATAGCCCTCCGTCATTTCAGATGGGTATTTAGTAGTATTCAAGCTATATATTTTGACCTTCGCCAAGATAAAAATCCACATTAGGAGAGCCAAAGGAAAAGGAAATTTGCTAGTTTTTCATACCATTTGGAGTGTGATAATTTTGGTAGGATTCCTTCAAAGTTGTCACACAATGATATTTGGATCCCGATCCTACTGTGAGTATCCGCTACTCCTTGGGAGAAGTTTTCACTAAACAATCAATGCTATAAACCAAGTAGGTGCCTAGAATGGTGTTAGCGGGGCTAAGCCTCCAGGGAAAAGAGGTTATATAATTAAAGAACTTCGCGAAAGCGTTGGAAAACCTCTCTCGAATTACCAACACTAGCGTGGCCGAAAGGTTAAGCAAGAATTGTAGAGTGAGATTAATCCTGACTAATTCTTCTTTTATGGTTTGAAAGAGGATTCGAGAAACAGTGGGAGCCATCCTATTTAGATAAACTAATAACCAATCTAAACTTGCAAGAGCATCATGCTGAGTGTTTTCTTCTCTCTCTCTTGACTGCAGCGAACAAAATGACTGGGCTTAAATTACTGCTGGATAAAAATAAATTGAATGGGCCAAACTATAAAGATTGGCTAAGGAATGTTCAGATGGCCATTACCTATGACAAGCTGGGCTACTTCCTTACTACCAAATCCCCAGCCGTCGCAGGTCCAGATTCCACCATCGCGGATGTTGAGATCCGTAAGACATGGGAAATAGATTGTGCGAGAGCCAAGTTCATCGTGTTGTCCTCAATGGATAATGAACACCAAAGGCGGCATGAGAAGATGGACTTAACTTCCATCTTCCTCCATACCAATGATATATATGGAGAGCAATCTCATATCGCAAGATATGAGACCTCGAAGAAATTGTTTCAGGCGAGGTTGGCGGTCGGGTCATCAGTAGGGGACCACGTCCTTAAGATGATCAGCTATATTGAAGAGTTCACGGACCTTGGGACCATGTTGGAGAATGAGTTATATACAGACTTGATTTTACAGTCCCTCCCCTCTACCTACGCCCAGTTTATCTTGAATTTTAATATTCACGGTAAGGAAGTTTCAATTCTAGAACTCCTTACCATGTTGAGGAGTGTAGAAGGCACCCTACAGAAAACCAGGGAGATGCCCGCTCTGCTTATTGGGGAATCTTCCTCTTCTAGATCCAAGACGAAAGCTAAGGGAAAGAAGAAGAAAGCCCCCACCAAGCTGAAAGGCGGTGTCAGTAAGGTAGAGAGAAAGGGCAAGACAAAAGTTTCGGGGCCAACAGTAGGGAAGGAGGAATGTTTCTATTGTCACGGGAAATGCCATTGGAAGAAGGGCTGCAGGGCTTGGAAAGCCAGAAACTAAGATTCGAAGCACGTTGTGGCTTCGTCTTCTGGTGTGTTTATGATTGAAAACTGTCTGTCAATTAATTCTACTTTTTGAGTACTAGATACCGGATCAAGATCTCATATCTGTAATTCATTGTAGGCGCTGAGAAACCGTAGAGTTATCAAGGCAGGTGATATGACTCTCAGGGTTGCTAACGGAATGAGCGTGGATGATGTATCTGTAGGGGAATATCACCTACGATTGACAAGTGGGTAGATTTTGGTTTTGCGTAACTGTTTTTTTGTACCTACTTTGACATGTAATATCATCTCTGTATCTTTACTATCTAAAGAAGGTTATGATTTTAGATTTGTAAGCGATGTCGTCCACATCCACCTTAATCATGGTTTGATTGAGTCAGGTACAATAGATAACGGTATATACATATTAAATCAAGCTTAGGTTTTTAATGTCCAGAATACACATAAAAGAAAGTCTCCAGAATTAAATCAAGCTTTCTTATGGTATTGTAGACTGGGTTATATCAATTAAACACGGTTGACAAAGTTACATAAAGAGGGATATTTGGATCCGTTTGAATATTTGTCTTATGCAACTTGTCAATCACGTCTCAAAGGAAAGATGACAAAAACTCTGTTCACTGGACATGGGGTAAAAGCCAGCGAGCTCTTGGGACTCATACACAGCGACGTGTGTGGTCCATTGTCTACACATGAAAGAAGTGGTTATTCCTACTTTATTACTTTTACGGATGATTTCTCAAGGTATGGACATGTATTCTTGATGAAACATAAATCCTAGGCCTTTGAGAAATTTTAGGAATACAAGAATGAAGTGGAAAAACAATCAAGCAAAAGTATAAAGACACTTAGATCTGATCGAGGTGGTGAATACTTAAGTGCCGAGTTCCTGGATTACTTAAAAGAGAATGGAATTCTCTCTCAGCTTACTCCTCCATACACACCTCAACACAACGGTGTATCGGAAAGGCGGAACCACACCTTATTGGATATGGTACGTTCTATTATAAGTAACGACGAGTTACCGCGATCCTTCTGGGGTTATGCACTGGAATTTTCTGCATATCTTTTGAACAAGATTCCAACTAAGTCAGTGCCTACCACACCATATGAAATGTAAAGTGGGAAGAAACCCTATCAGGAGCACCCAGCAAAGTCCAAAATCCATGATTTGCTGAAGTGCGTTGTTCGGCACGATTTATTACATTTTAATACCATTCATTTCGTATCATTTTGTAAATAAACAGTGCTATTATATCTCTGTCTGCTCATTAGTACAGAATATAGGTACACAGGCAAAAACACCGGAGACGGTACACAACATGAACGGAAACGACGGTTTTTGGCTGGAACTGCAACCATGACAGAATACAGATCAAATCAAATGAGTTTGCATCAAATAAAGTCGTGTACAAATATTTCATTTTCTTTCTGGTCCAATATGATACATGTGTGAACATGGCACACAAGTGGGCAAGACATGATACACAAGTGGGCATGACTTATGATTAGGAATGTATGGATGTGATATGCAAGTAGGCACACTTTTGGGACAGTCAGGATCATGACTTGTGCAAGCTGCACAAGTATGAAAAGTTATGATGTGAAGTAATGGAATGTATTTTGCATCTCTATCTTCAACTTCGTATGAGAGTTCCAGTGTGAGTTAGAGGAAATAAACATATCCTAAAATCTTCATATCATGTTAGAAGAACAGTCAAGAAATTTGGTAGCCTAACTCAATGAAACGATCGCGGAATCGCGGCCTTTGGTGAAGAATTGCGGCAGAAGAGCGGCCATATTGGCGCCAAACATCTCCGGGATTCAAGGGTAGTTAGGTAACTTCATAAAAATTTGGAAAGCACCCTTGGACTTTCATTTTGAAGCCTATAAATACAGCAGTTCGGCACAGAGAGAAGGAGACTTCCTTTTGGTCCAAGATTTTGCATAAGTTTTTGGTTTAAACTTTGAAGAGAGTTGTGTGGAGCTCAAGCACGGTTTTTTTTCTTCTTCCATTTTGGAGCTCTTATTTGAGAGCTTCATTAAGGAGGTTGAATAAGTAACCTAACATGTATCTCAACTTCTTCATTTGTTAATACAATTGTTGTTCTTTCTTTGTTTATTTGCATCTTAACTTCTTGTTGTTTCTTTTTGATGATTCTTGAGTAGTTCAATTGGTTGTGGTGATGGTTAGGGTGGTGATGAAAGGCAAAGCCTTCCTCTATTCTCTTATAAATGTTTAAAGTGCTTAATTGTGATTGTATCTTTAAGATTGCTAAATGAATGTGTTTGATATTGTATATTGATTTTGATGGTTACTTGTAACCTTTATCACATACCCTATTCTCTCATGATCACCATTTTGCAGGGTTAATGTTAAAATCATTTCAGTGTTAAAATTGCTAAGTGTTAAATATGGTATTTTTCTAACAAGTTGATTGGCACACTTCTTCTTTTCATATACCTTATACTATCACAATTCACTTAGCAAGCTTGATGCTAAAACCACTTGCTCTCATATGCTAATTTGTGTATTTTATGTTGATATATGCTTGATAACCCTTATGCTTAGTGTTGAAACTTCAAACTTGGACATACAAACGGTAAGTGAGACAATTTGGATTCATTTCATGTCTTGCGTTGAACCTCGATATCTTGATGACTTATACTTCGCAAACGTCTTGATAAGCCATGCTCCATGTCGGAATCAACACAAGGATGGAACAACTCATGATCAAGGAAGCGTCGAAGAAATTGCCGCGATTCAACTATCTGAACTGAACTAGAGCCACGGCCGTTTTCTTAACCTAGTTCTATATTTTTGTATTTTCTAATTTTTGTGACAAAACCCAAATTCTTTCTTCTCGAACCTTGAAACAACAATCTTTAATCACCAATTCTGTGTGGATTGACCCATATTTGCCGGCTTGCTATAACACGCCGTGCACTTGTGGTTTATAAATTTTGAAATGAGACCGAGCTCGTGTGCGCACTATTTCTAAAACCATTTCTTTTTAAAACTATAAACGCGCACACAGGTAAAGTCCCAACTAGTTTTTGGTGTCGTTGCTGGGGAAGCAGTAGTCATTAGGGGTTGTTATTTCTGGTTCAAACTAACAAACTAATTTTAACTAAAAATTTCAGAAAAAAAAACAAACAAAACTAACTTTTCTAACTTTTGATCTCTGTCTTTTTGATCTGCTGTCACTCTGAGTTTAATTATAAATTTTTTCATGTAACATTGGGACACTAAGAAGACATGAAGCACACGGTGAAAAGTTGGAGCACCAACTCAAAGAGTTGGCCGCCGAAAAAATCATTTTGGCCGCAATTTGCGGCTCCATATACTCCATTTGTTCTAAAATTTTTGTGTTTGCTTCTTTGACTTATTTTTTGATCCATTATTATATGAAAAATTTCACAATTATGTGTGTGCAGCTAATTGGCCATATATATCGCTTTTTGCACTAAATTTTGTATTTTTTTCCGACATTTTCAGATTTCAACGGAATTACGAGCAGCAATACTATGAAGCAAGGTTCAAATTCAACAACAAGGCGTTAACGAAGTACAGTGCCAAAGATCCGGGTGGTTTGAGCCACACAAGCGAACATTCAAGTACTCGTGATCACTTCAACGGGGGTTTCTTAACCCAAATCATATTGGTGCATATTTTTATAACACCTTTTCTCCAATCCGACGCATTCCACTATTCTATCTTCTGCAGGATTCTTCGAAAAATTTGCCGCCAATAGAACAGAGAACCAACCCATATTTGTTTCAGCGCTTAAACCTAAAACAAAAAAGATTTGCTTGATTGATTTGCTTAAATTCTTTTATTGATTTGCGCTTGCATCTTAATACGGTTATTAAAGGCATGAGAACCAAAGAAGATACGGTAAAGGATTTCATCACTTTTTTTCGTGGCCCACAAATCATAAAACTGCATTCTTACATACCCACAGTAATTTTAAAATCAATTAGAACTCTGACTTTAAGGATTCACGCTCAATAGGTCAAGTTAATTGTGTTTAGAACACCGCTTAATGTTATATTGTTCACGATGTGTCTAGGCAAGTGTTCACGGTGAAACCGCCAAAAGAGAATGGTTTATTCTAATTAAGGAACTTCGCAAAAGCGTTGGACAAACTCCCCTTATCTCTGCACTTACCTGGCTTTGTGATACGTATATCTTGAGCCCTTTTCTCGACACAGTTTTACTTCGACATTCAGGTTCTTGAGCAGGTCTACTTTACTTAGTATAACATTGACTGCTAGGGGTGTGATATTCTTTGTTTTTGTGATTTTGTGAGTGCTTGTTGATATGGGTGATACACAGTTCGATTCGATTTTTCACGATCCTTATTCTTTTATTTATACACATACCCAATTCATTTGTTCAAATTGCCAAGATTCTTCCCACATTCATGAAAACTGTCCTTTCCTAGGGGATGTCCAACCCTCCCCGAATTTTGATATCGGTCGCCCACCTAGCACTCTTGAACCCAATCCCGCTTTAAATATAGATCAAATGATTGAAAACTTAGAGAAAGGGGTCGACAAGATGACTGCTTTAGCATCACTACCATCACAAACCTCCCTTCCTGAAATAGTGGACACACAAATAGGGTATGATGGTAAGATGGATGCTAGGTTGACCGCTTTAGAGAAAGGTATTGAAGTGATGATTGCGATCGAGAATCAAACAGCTCCGACGCTAGCTATGTTCATACAACAATCTAATCAATTGTTTCACGCTTAAGCTCAATCTTTGGATAGAATCGACGAACAAGTGAAACATTTAGTTGTGAGGATTCTAGGGAGTAAACACAGTCAATTTGAACCCAATAAAGTCAATATATGTCATCTAGGAAGTCAGCTGAGTAAGATAAAAGATCAAACAAATTTTGTTGACTTCATAGATGATAATGATGTAATTAATTTGATTGAGTGTTACCAGGACAAGCAAGAAAACCCTTCGAGTTAGTCCGACGCTACCCTTCAAGTATCAAATAGGCCTCCCATCACTTGTGATCATGAGGATGATTTAACTGATATACTACTTGAAGATGAGATTCTTGCACCGACTGATTTTTGCGCTAAAATTTTAGAGGAGGGAGCTTGTGAATTTGACGGGTATGGTATCGATGTAGTGTTCGATATAATTCACAATCAGGAACCCACAATTTTAGTATCACCTATTGATATAGTTTTGGACGAAACGTTAGTGTAAGAATCTACTTTTTTAGATGACATAGATCTACCCATATGTGAATGTGATGAGGGAGAACTTGTATTGGGAGATGTGAGCTGTAATGACGAGAGTAGGATTGTGCAGGATTATAGGGAGGAAGACAACCTTGAGAAACATTCTTTCATGCCGAGTTTTGAGGAGATATTTGCGGATGAACTTAATATTCTTTGTGATCTTGAGTCGGGATCATTTTGGGAACATCCTACGGACCTTTCTTTTGCTGAACTTTTTGAGGATGAACTCCAGTTTTTAAACAAACCTGACATCGTAACTCAATACATGCTTCTTGAACATACAATTCATTCGGGCAACAACGTTAGATATGTATGCCCTAGAGGCCTGTATTGTATAGGATGTTGGGCATGTATATGTACAGAAACAATATTTGCTCGAAATGATAGTATGCTATCTGGTTTATCTTCATCTTAACGTGTGATGTGTTGTATTTCATATCTTTATATATATGTTGATGAAGCCCTTAGGATTATACTTGACTGCCAGGATTATGATGTAGATCATACTAGTGGGGCCTGGTCGAGGGTATATCGAGACAGGGCATCGATATTACCAGTGTAGACTGGTGTGTACGTTTCTTGACCCTGGAGACGATGGTTGATCCCACAACCATTGGTGTTTGACATCAAATATTGTACACAGGTGCTCATTGGAGAATGGGTACACCGAACAGGACTCGCCGAGAACTCTTAGATAGTATATATACCTATTGTCAGATAGCAGTTCTTTGGTGACACTTACAGGTTAGTCTCTAGACCCGAGATCATCACAGTGTCTTGTGTGATTCTCATTGTGCTTTGATTTCCTCCCTACCACGGCTCTACTGAGTCGTGCAAACAGGTGGATTTTGGGTACAGTCCCGAATCACATGGAGGCGGTGAGCGATAGGAGGGGTTTCGTCTCTCCCAGTAGGGAGTTGATGTCGTGCTATGCTTGATCGGCCATAACAACAAATCCCTGGCCAGGGTTGTCGAGATTTACTGATAAAAGTTATCAGTAGTTTCTCGAACCGTTATGGGCCATAAATCAGCATGACTTATAAAGTTATTGGGGTCTGAAATTTACCACCCCTAGACTTCCTATGCGACGTATCATACGACCGGACTGTACGGTAAGTGTTTCTTACAGGCTCGTTAGGGTTATGATGAGTTCGCTCGTCGGCCACCTTTTTGTCATATAACTGGGTAGCCGTTACGCACAGCTAGTGCTGCTGACGTGCTTGTGGTTAAACCCACTGCTAGCGTACTATCGAGTCTTTAGAGTTCCACACAGAGGGTTCCCTGGTTCATGCAAAAGATGTAGAGGCCGTAAGTTGTTACAGATGGGTTTCAGTCATGTTCGTGTAATGGTTACTGGAATAATGATCGGAAGGATAATACTGGTTGGCTTTGGTTTATGCCTGATACCGGTATTATATTATTGGATTATTTGTATTCGTATTTTTCGGAATTCGGATACGGTTATATTTATACGGTATACGATGGAGGGATATTCTTGTAATTGTTACAAGAATACCTTCTAGAAGGGGACACCTCATAAATGGTTTTCATTTTGTGAAAATGGAAATTATGAGGTGGAATTTGGAGAGAGTCAATGCATATATGAAGGATTGGCTTATATCATTTTATATTCATTTGGTGTTACTATTGAAGCATGGTGCATTATTTTATTGCATACTTCAATTATTTTCATTTGAGCCATATCATTTTTTCCATGCTTGATTTTTTCATTCATCACTCTCACATACTCTCTCCTCATTATCTCCTTCCTCCTCCTCTTTGCTTTACCCTTCACATGAGTTGTGAATCAAAAGCTTAGAGCTAAAAGATAATCGACTACTTGATCTCTACTTCATCTGAGTGATCACTTCTAGCACACTTGATCTCTTAGTTAACTCTTGAGAAGAGTTTGAAGCTTGTTCCAAAGCCCTCGGGTTGATCATCTACGTCTTGAGGTGGCCGGAGATCGAGGACATCGCAAGCATCTAAAGGAGCCTAGGAGTTGCATCAAAAAGAAGACCCGAAGGACCGGTTCATAAGGTATAACCCTTTCATAGTAATTAAGAACTCTAGATAGGGTTTGCTAGTTAAGGTATAAGCACATGATCTTGGTTTTATGTGGGTGTTGCATGCAAGAAATTTTTCGTTTGCCACTTTCGCTTCCTCACAAGTGTTGTGAGGGTGTGCAACATCCACCAACAAACAATTCTTTGACTCCTTCAAAACTTCGTCTTCACATTCAACGTCTTTTGATCCCTACTTTCACGCACCCATGCCCTTTACTAACATATAACCATACCACTAACATGTACATTTTCTTTTTCATATACTTTTTCTTTTACCAGCCCTGGCCTTGTATCGATAAAAATTTTGAATGGCTGGTACTAATTTATGGACTAACGCAATCTCTTAACTTATAAATACTGTAATTAGCTCTTAGATTTTTCTTTTTGTGAATAAAATTTCACCCTGATGTCTAAGTCTAGCTACTAGAGACGGGGGAAACGATGAGGACATCGTAAAACTCAGGTTTGGGGGTGAGCACTCCGTTTACTTTACTACATCATGTGTAAATTCTGCATTACATATATATTGAAAAACACATAAAAATTTGAATTTTTTTTCAAAAATATAAAAACTTTGTCGTCAAGTTAGCTAGCTGGGAAACTTAGACTCGAAGTCTGATAGTTTAGTTTGATAAGATAGAAGCTACTAAATCCTTTTCGAGAGATTGAAAACCCGAAAGATAGCCCTTCTTTGAATTTAACCGTAGCTAATATACGTCTTTTATAAACACTTTACACGTGTCGTGAGTTTTTGAGAATTAGATGAAAAGTCTGAAATATCTTTAAACTTTTGAAAATTGATAAGTATCTTTAGGATCAAACAGGTTTGTTCTGAATTAAGTAATATCAAGACTGGTTCATTAAGTGCAGTGGATATGAGGGATATTATTGAAAGTTTTAATGGAAGTTTATGTCTAAAAAAATAACCTATCTGGAACCTTGTTGGAGTGATTACACACCTTATCCACATGAACACGTCTTTGGGATTAAAAAGAAAAACTGGTAATATTTTCGTTCGCACTGCTTTCTGAATATTTAAAACGCATAAAAATGAGTCTTTTGTTTTTTGGCCTTGGTGACTTGGGCAATTAAGTCCTAGGGGTGTCTCTATACCTAATACCTTAAAACCATCTGGTTTAGAAGTTATTGACCCAAAGCTCACTAAGTCTCCAATAGCCAAATAAAACAAGCTAAGCAAGTGTTCTCTCTGAGTTAAAAGTCCTCACGGTTCTTTGTGAAAGAATAATCTTGGCGGAGACGAGTTTTCTATTATAACAGTTTTTTAGCGGAGATATGAAAGTTTCATTTGTAAGTTTGAATAAGAATTTTTGCACGATCACGAAAGGTGTGTATGAACTAAGACGGGTAAATGGTAGGAGTGAAGAATAAGACTTTGTTCTGTTAAAAGTAATAGAAATTCTGACTTGAAATTTAACTGGAGAACAAAACTTGAGAAAAACTTAAGTCTTTTCAAACTCGTGTGATCCTTTAGAAGTCTGTCTTGGTCCATATTTATGATATGATGACCCTAATCAAAATTCTTTAAACTTTACGACACTATTCGCACAATCACGTAAAAACGTATATGAACTTATGTTAAATAAAATGTGAGGAGTGAAAAATAAGGGTTGAATGTTTCTGACTAGGATGATAGAACTTCTAACTTTGATAGTTAAAACTTTAAGATTAGAATCAACAGTTTCCTCACGAAACTAGCTTGATGGGATTTTGTGGGTGCAATCCGCTGAAAACCCTCAGGAGAAAAAACTCCTCCTACTAGGGACACCTAGAGGTTTAACGGCTTGTTGCACGGGCTCAGTGCAATCGCGTTCTCTGTGAAAGTGAGGTTAGGATTTTTTTTTTGCTCGGGACGTGAAAAATATAGGTTTAGGGTTATTTGTTCGGCATGATTTATTACATTTTAATATCACTCATTTCCTATCATTTTGTTAATAAATAGTGCTATTACATCTATGTATGCTCATTAGTACAGAATAAGGTACACAGACAAAAACACCGGAGATGGTACACTATATGAACGGAAACGATGGTTTTTAGCCGGAACTGCAACCAGGACAGAGTACAGATCAAGTCAAATGAGTTTGCATCAAATAAAGTAGTGTACAAATATTTCATTCTCTTTTTGGTCCAACATGATACATGTGTGAACATGGCACACAAGTGGGCATGACATGATACATAAGTGGGCATGACTCATGATTAGGAATGTATGGATGTGATATACAAGTAGGCAAACTTTTGGGACAGCCATGATCATGACTTGTGCAAGTTGCACAAGTATGAAACGTTGTGATGTGAAGTATTGGACTGTATTTTGCATCTATGTCTTCAACTTCGTATGAGAGTTACAGTATGAGTTATAGGAAATAAACATATCCTAAAATCATCATATCATGTTAGAAGAACAGTTAAGAAATTTGGTAGCCTAACTCAATGAAACAACCACGGAACCGTGGCCTTTGGTGAAGAATTGCGGCGGAAGAGCGGCCATCTTGGCGCCAAACATCTCCGGGATTCAAGTGTAGTTTGGTAACTTCATAAAACTTTGGAAAGCACCCTTGGACTTTCATTTTGAAGCCTATAAATACAGGAGTTCAGCACAGAGAGAAGGAGACTTCCTTTTGGTCCAAGATTTTGCATAAGTTTTTGGTTTAAGATTTGAAAAGAGTTGTGTGGAGCTCAAGCATAGTTTTCTTCTTCTTCTTCTTCCCTCTTGGATCTCTCATTTGATAGCTTCATTAAGGTGGTTGAATAAGTAACTTAACATGTATCTCAACTTCTTCATTTGTTAATACAATTGTTGTTCTTTGTTTTGTTTCTTTGCTTCTTAACTTCTTGTTGTTTCTTTTTGATGATTCTTGAGTAGTTCAATTGGTTGTAGTGATGGTTAGGGTGGTGATGAAGGGCAAAGCCTTCTTCATTCTCTTGTAAGTGTTTAAAGTGCTTAATTGTGATTGTATCTTTAAGATTGCTATATGAATGTGTTTGATATGGTATGTTGATTTTGATGGTTACTTGTGACCTTTATCACATACCCTATTCTCTCATGATCACCATTTTGAAAGGTTAATGTTAGAATCATTTTAGTATTAAAATTGCTAAGTGTTAGATATTGTATTTTGATAACAAGTTGATTGACACACTTCTTCTTTTCATATACCCTATACTATCATAATTCATTTTGCAAGTTTGATGCTAAAACCACTTGCTCTCATGTGCTAATTTGTGTATTTGATGTTGATGTATGCTTGCTAACCCTTGAGCTTAGTGTTGATACATCAATCTTGGACATACAAACGGTAAGTGAGACAATTTGGATTCGTTTCATGTCCTGCGTCGAACCTCGATATCTTAATGACTTGTGCTTCGCAAACGCCTTGACAAGCCATGCTCCATGTCGGAATCAACATACGGAAGGAAAAACTCATGATCAAGGAAGCGTCGAAGAAATTGCCGTGATTCAACCATCAGAACTGGAGCCACGTCCATTTTCTTAACCTAGTTCTATATTTCCATATTTTCTAATTTTTTTGACAAAACCCAAATTCTTTCTTCTCGAACCTTGAAACAACAATCTCTAATCACCAATTCTCTGTGGATCGACCCGTACTTGCCAGCTTGCTAAAATGCGTCGTGCACTTACGGTTTATAAATTTTAAAACGAGACCGAGCTTACGTGCGCACTATTTATAAAACCATATCTTCTCAAAACTATAAACGCGCGCGCAGGTAAAGTCCCAACATGCATGGAGTCCACCTTAGATATGAAAGATCTGGTCTCCTGGAAGTTACCACTTTCTATGACCAACTGATAAATAGTAGGGTCATCATCACCATGATGCCGACCTCCCTGTCACCGTCTACGAGAAAACCGAAGTATCTCTCGGGGGTCTGAGGTCACCTACTAAAATCTGCGGAGTGACTAATGGTTTTTCAAGTCCAATTGAATTCTTAGGTTCTATTAATTTTTCGGTAACCGTTTGTGGTTCTGGAATCACTTCCAATTCTACTATACTTCTACTAGTTTCTTTTGCAAAAAGATTCCTTTTATAAAAAAGGTGGGGAGTCAAGAACAATGTAACTATTGACCTTGAAAATGGTAAAAACAAGATCCTAGCGAATGTTTGGGATAATCCATAAACCGCCATTACCGAATCGTGCCTCGAGTTTGTCTGGATTCTGCTTTTAAATAGAAACCGGATAACTCCATATCTCAATAACCTCAAGATATGAAATCATTCTATATCCATATAGAATCAAGACACTAATTTAGATGGAACCATATTCAAAAGTCATGCAACTGTTTCCAGTGCATATCACCTAATGGAAAAAGGTCAATACACCATTACTCATCATGGAGCACACTTACAGATGAGTAACCTGTGAGAGAATCAAGTTCTCAATATTACTTCGATGGAATACTTAGCATAAGTATCTACATCTTCGATCACTTCAAAGAATCCTGATACTTCCAGCATATGGTTCTCTACTTTATTCTTATACCTATAAACTTCTCAAGATCTTTGGACCTTGCATTACAACGAATGGGTGTCTAAAACTAGAGAATTCATATGTAAACCTGAATGAAGTAAAGTACCAACCTATTGTCCCGAAGGACATCAGACAACATACATTTTCTTGTATAAGTCCCAAGATTATACTAACTCAAATTCTGTGTTTTGTAAATTGAAAACTGTATTTTGGTTGAGAATGTCTTACACCGTTAATCAATGCATCTTACCTTATCCTCAACTGATAAAGGTAAATGTTTATAACACAATTTTAAAAATATATATCTAACTTTATAAAATAAATGTACAGATAATTCATTTTAAAATTTGGCGCATAACAACGGTTATTCGAGACCAAATATTTGCAATTAAGCAAAGCCAGGCGATTTAATTCAATATCACCAACAACAACGAATTCCGATATTGAGGACCAAATCGCTTATTTCCCAATATTCTACTCCTACTCATCATCTGCAACACTGTACAGATGTGAGATCCAAATCTGGTAAATACATACCCTGGAGTTAGAATTAATTAGGAAAACAGTTCTCTTTTACAAGTATACAGAAAAACCGAAACATTAAAATGTTTCATAGGGGTGGCCAGGTATTCCTAGTAATGCCTTTTCCATTATCCAGATTCATGACAGTAGTCGAAATTTCCTTTGCCCTCCCTTCAATCCCTTTATATGTCTCTACATCTTACCTTCTGTATACCACTCTTAGGCTAATTGATTTTCTTTCTTCTCGACCTTTCGACACCAGCCAAAGGTTTGGAAGAAGACTATCCAATAAGCGTAATAGGTGTACTCTCATAATACAAGGAGCTCCTGTAACCTGAGAGAAGGTAAAGGGAAGAGACAACCGAATAATCCTTTTCAATTTCTCCAGAACCTGTGGTCATCCTCGACTAAAGTAACTTCTTCGAGTTCGTATGTAACTATACAATAGCTGTTCCAATCAATATGGATCATCGTAGTAAAACGACGTGTTTTGAAGAAATATAAAGTGTAAAGTTGGAGTAGCAGGGACATATGCGACTTTGTCGCGTATCAAGGCAAGCCAAACCTAAAGTCTATAAAAAGATTCGGTCAACTAGGTTCATGAGTTTTTAAAGAAAGTCATGGGTCGCTGTACCAGAGAGAGAGAAAAGAAATACTCAGTGTGCACTCTATCAAGATTAGATTGGTTTTCTCTTAATCTAATTAGGATGGCTCCCACTGTTTCCTCAAATTCTCCTTCAAACCTTAAAATGAGAACTAGTCGGGATCATTTACACTTTACAAGTTTGCTAACCGTTCAGCCAGGCTAGTGTTGGTACTCCGAGGGAGATCCCCCGTGCTTTCGCACGGACCCAATTAATAACCTCATTTCCAAAGAGGCGTAACCTCGTTAACACTTTCTAGACACCTAATAGGTTTGTCAGTGATATGTATGCCCTAGAGGCCATTATTGTATGATACAGTGGATGCTTGGACATATATATTGAGGACTTTCTTGCTCGACATGATAGTTGCTATCTGGTTGCCTTTATCTTAACATGTAGACTGGTATTATTATACTGTCTCTCTCTTACATGTTGATAAAGCCCTTAGGATATGTACTTGCCTATCAGGACTATGATGCAGATTATACTAGTGGGGCCAGGGTGGTCCAAAAGTACATCCTTTAACAGTTCTTAGTCGAGGAGATATCGAGACAGGGCATCGATATTCTAGAGTAGACTAGTGTGTACGTTTCTTGAATCTGTATGGGGCGATGGTTGATCCCACAACCATCGGTGTGTGACATCAAAGATTGTATGCAGGTGCTCATTAGAGATTAGGTACACCGAATAGGACTGGCCGAGAACTCCTAGTTGGTACTATATTTATCGTCAGATAGTAGTTCTCTGGCGACACTGGTACATGTTAGTCTGTAGACCCGAGATCGTCATAGAGTCTTGTGTGGCTCCTACCGTGCTTTGATTTCCTCCCTACCATAGCTCAAAGGAGTCATGTATGTTAGTTATATGTATGCCCTAGAGGCCATTACTGTACATTGGATGTATATTGTAGTGGATGCTGGGACATATATAGGGAGGACTTTCTTGTTCGACATGATAGTATGCTATCTGGTTACTCTTTACCTTAACGTGTGCACTGATTGTCTCTCTGTTACATGTTGGTAAAGCCCTTAGGATGTGTACTTGACTATCTGGACTATGATGCGGATCATACTAGTGGGGACATGGTAGTCCATAAGTACATCCTTCAAAGTCCCTAGTCGTGGGTGTATCGAGACGGGGCATCGATGCACCAGAGTAGACTAGCGTGTACCCTCTCGACCCATACAGATGGGCGATGGATGATCCCATATCCATTGGTGTTTGACATCGGAGATGATATACGGGTGCTCAGTAGAGACTGGGTACACTGGACGGACTCACCGAGAACTCCCAGATGGTATTATACCTCACGTCAGATGGCAGTTCTCTGGTGACACTGGTACAGAGTAGTCTGTTGACCCGAGATCGTCATAGAGTCTTGTGTGGTTCCCACTGTGCTTTGATTTCCATCTTACCACGTCCAAGAGGGCGTGCAAAACGGTGGTTTTTGGGTACAGTCCCGAGTCACTTGGAGGCAATGAGCGATAGGAGGGGATTCGTCTCTCCCGGTATAGGGAGTTGATGTTGCGCTGTGTTCGATTGGCTATAACAGGAAATCCCTGGCCAGGGTTGCTGAGATTTACTGGTAAGTGTTACCAGTAGTTTCTCGAAGTGTTATAGACCTCATATCGACACGACTTATCGAGCTATTGGGGTCTGACGTTTACCACCCCTAGGCGAGATATGCGACATATCAGACGATCAGACCGGACTGTACGGTAGTGTTACCGGTTGGATTCACTGGAGTGTGAGCGGGCTTGCTCGTCGATCTTCTGATCGCTCAATACCCGGGTGGCCGTTACGTTTAGCAGACCGCTTGCGGCTTGTGGGTGCTTGATATGATCATCACCTGCTGCCGGCGTATTGACGAGTCTTTAGAGTCCTACACAGAGGTTTCCTGGCTCAAGCGAAACGAAATAGGAGCGCATATGAGATATGTGCGGGACCGAGAATAATGCGTGTATGTGATACCGTATTTCATTCTCGCGATCAATGTGTCGAATGGTTGTATGCGATATAACCTAGTTATCGATTCAAGCGTTGATTCGATAAGCCGATACATTGTATACTAGTCGGTTGTGTGCGACATGACCGGATCATTGAATCAAGTGTTGATTTAATGATTTAATGCATAATTATATATTTGATATATTACTTTGCATTAACTAGTATTGGTTTACTTTAAATGGATTTTCTCACTTGGATGCACAAGTTGTATATGTGATATACTTTTTGTGCAAATGTTTGTATCATGTTTGATGATACATGTTAACTTGGTTAAATGTAAAGAATTAGACCATGGTTAAGATTATGATTAGGGTTTTCTTTTCTTTATTTATGTATTTATTCATTTTGGAAAATAAATGGAAAAGAGAAAAGAATGGTGGCTTCTTTTGTTGTTTAGTTAAAGCTTCATGAAGCTTTGACTTAGTCCACCATTCTTATCTCATCCTTAACCCTAACCATACCTTTCAACCATGATTAATTCTCTACACTAAACCATGGTTCTATGATGATAAGAATGGATTATTCTTTTCATTTTAGAATTAACTTATGATAACATTTCTTCTTCTTCTTCCTTGAACTCAAGAAGAAAAAGCTTTCTTCATCAATGGTGAATTGAGCAAACAAGTGAGAAATCCAAATCTAAAGTCTACCCACTTCCTATTTCTTCATCCTCTACCTCTTGCCAAGTAGTAGAGTGTGTTTACTTCATAAGTTTCCTTGACTTGATGAAGTCGGAGCTTGATTTAGCGATGCCTCGACGTAGATCATCTTCGGCATGGACATCGACGACCTAGCTCGCCATTTCTCCGACGAAGCGACACTAGAGCCCGGATTTTGATTTGGACAGCGGAGACGACTTCGTTGCGGAGCCGTGGAGGTGGAGCACCGGATCTACAAAGGTTGTATTTCCGTTAAACTCGTAGTTAAGTGTTAACTAGTAGCTTTTTCGCCTAAACTTCTAGCAAACGATCCGTAGTCGGGTCTCTCGGCACCAAGAATTTTTGAATTTGGCATGTTCGATGCCTTGTGAGACCTCACTAGAGTGCCTAGGAACCCTACAGTGGTATCAGAGCCTAGCTAGAGCCTTAGGCGAAGTCTAGACGGAATTTGAAGTCCGAACGAACCCGAAACCCCGAATCAAACTTGCTCTCTGTCCAGATTTTAAAATTGTGGATTTTTCAAGATTAAAAATATCCAGAAAATCAAGCAGGGTTTTCTAAGAATTACTGTAAATTTCGTGGGCCTAAATCAACTTTTCCACCGCGGAACCGCGGCACTTGCTATGCATGCGCGGCGGTTCTGCGGCGCCTTTGTCGTTTTGTGCATCAAGATTTGTACAGTAATTCTTATTTGTCTGTTCTGATTTTCTTGGGAATATTTTAATAATTTTTCCAGAGTTTTAATTTTCAGGGTTGTTTTGGGGATTCGGTGTTTCGATCGGGGTATCAAATTTTGTCTATTTGGCTTTCCGGATATTTTTAGAATATGTTAAAAAGTTCGACCGGATATAATACCCAATTTTTCCCCTGTTGGGAAATTTCCAAGTGTTGGATTTTTCCGTAGTTTAACGACGTTCTAAGTAGTGCAAGTAACGCGATGGACCCTCTAGAAGACAACAAACCTTAACTCGATTATGTGACCGTCTTGAACTGCCCTTTGAACCTTCGGGTTTGGGGCAGTACGGCGTGCCACATGTGAGGCGTTGGCTTGACCCTTCTACGGCTGGACCGTTGGTACTGAGGCACGAACTGAATGTTGTTAGACTTATTTCATGTGTTGATCATTATCGGGAAAACTTGGGTGTTCGATTGTTCGATCGAAAAGTTTAACATTTTCTGTTTATCTGGAATGGGATACAATAATTGGAATTCACAATAGTTATGTGATAACTGAATGAATGTTATAAACATAGCACTTTAGTCTCACTTGATCGGTTGCCACGGAATTTTGATGTGATCAAAAGTCCGTCGCAATCACGTAGCGTACGCGGATACTCGCCGATAAACTTAATAGACAGCCTCACTCCATAGCCCCGACCAAGTGACTGTAGGAGAACCCCGTCGCCGAAAGCATCAGTTCGGGTGCTCGCGGTGGCGGTGTTCCGCCTTGGTGCACTTCGTCGACGGTATCGGGGGTGCAGCCGTCTACTGAAGTTTGCGATGAGCATTCGATCAGGATGTCGGGAATCCTGTTGAATTGCCCGACTTGGTATTGAAAAGAGTTTTCGATAATGAGACTAAAATGCGGGGTTTATAATTGTTAGGCATGTGATGTCTAAAGTATTCATTTGATTAGGCATGCGATGTCTATGCAGATTGCGGATTCCAACTGTTGTAGTTTTACACTTTCTTTTCTGTGACCGTAAGTGTAATATGTGATATCTCCGGTTTCGTTGCTATATGTCAACGACAATTGGGATACGCATGTTTACTTACGTTGATGACATGTGATGTTATGTGTTGCTGGATATGTTATATTGGATCGTCATGTATGAATAGCCGGGGGTTTTTATGTGAGTTGAGTGTTTTTCATTTTCATTCATGTAAAAACTTGTATGTAATATTCTTTTATTGGGGCACTTCCAGGTTGCGGAAGTTGTCACCCTTTGTATATTATTTACTTTTCCGCACTAGGATAGACTCAAGGAGGAGGGCACAAGTAACCGGGTTCTGGAGTCCAGTGGGAGACCAACTCGAGGAGTCGAGTCCGGGTCTGCTAACTCCAGAATTGGTAGGGTTGCTTGCCTCTCTCGTAGGGGTCTAGGGGTGTGGGTTTGGCTATTCATCACGACCGTGGAATCCGTGTTTTATACTGGCTCGTATTGAAAACACGGACGTCCTAGTATATCCAATATTTCATATGTTTCTTCTGCTGCGTTATCTGTGATGTGATCATGTGATGTTCTGTGATAGATACAGTATATAGTATATATGATATATTATATAGGCGTTACTTATGTTTTACACCCGCGCTAGCCCTGCCCCGCTCTGCCGTTAGTTACCTAACCTAACGGTGCACGAGGGGAAATCGAGGCGAATGCGGATGGCATAAGTGTACGTCGTATTTATCTGTGATGTTTAGGTACTTAAATGATGGGACTTCATTAATGAGATTAATGAAATAAAAGAAACCTAAGATGTTGTAGAATAGAATTTCAAAATAAAACAGGTAGCTACAGTTCTTGCTTTGCACAGCGGTATATGTGATATATCCTGCATCTTATTCGATAAGGAAAGGACCGAGATCCCTTCACCGGGAGTGACTCCTTTAGCAATAACTGGCCGATGCTACACCCTCGGTTTGTCTTTTGATTGCTTTTAAGAGTTTTTGCTTTGCACAGTGATATATATGATATATCCCGCACCTCATTCGACGAGGAAAGGACCGACGATCCCTTCACCGGGAGTGACTCCTTTAGCAAAACTAGAAAAGCCTCAAAAACAGTCCATTTCAAAATTCATTCGATCCTACAACGATATCAAGTTCATTACGCAATAGGTTTTCAGAAAAACCTGTCGTAGCCCTCCGTCATTTCAGATATGTACTGGTTAGTATTCGTGCTACGTTTGTTGACCTCTGTCAAGGCGTAGTGTGCGGTAGCTGATTAGCGCTTATCTGCATAAGCATATGATGTGATTGATTTAGGGTAGTCGTGCGACCTTGTTGACCTCTGTCAAGGGTCGTGCGGGTGGGTTTACCTCAATCAAGAAATGACGGGTTGAACTTGACTAGCAGCCTATGGTTTGTTGACCTCTGTCAAGGTCATAGGACGCTAGGGGCAAAACATTATCGGGAATTTCAATTGTTGAAATTTGCAATGAGATTGCATACCTTCTATGAGATAGTTGGATCCCGATACCCGCTGCGAGTAAGAGTTACTCCTGGGAGAGTTTTATACATTACAATTAGCCGATCAATTAGGTGTCTAGAAAGGTGTTAACGAGGTTACGCCTCTGGGAAAACGAGGTTTACATTAATTAGGTTCGTGCGAAAGCACGGGGGACCTCCCTCAAAGTACCGACACTGGCCTGGCTGAAAGATTGGCGAACTTGTAGTGTGTAATTAATCCCGGCTAGTCTTTCCTTTTAGGGTTTGAAGGAAGATTTGATAAAAAGCAGTGGGAGCCATCCTGATTAGATAAAATAAAAACCAATCTATTCTTGACAGAGCGCACGCTGAGTGTTTTCTTCTCTCACTCTCCTGGTAGCGACCATATCACGCCTTAATCAAGATAATAAAACGGATATTTGACCGAACCCGCTTGTTATACTGAGCTGGGGAACGTTGGTCCCGCTCCAACTTATAATTGTTATAAGACAGAGCAGGAAATTGGGGAATACCAGATTTCCCGTGCCGCCCAAACGAAGAGAGTGCATGCCGATGCATCATCTTCGGGTGTGTTCATCATACAGAACTGTTTCTCAGTATCCTCCGCATCCTTGGTATATGATACCGGATCAGGATCCCAGATATGTAATCTGTTACATAGGGCTACAAAAGGGTAGAAAAACTGAGAACGGGTGATAAGTTTCATGAGGCAGAAAACGGGGCAAGTGTTGCAGCCAAGTCTGTCGGTCACTGTCACCCTGTATTGTAATACATTGATTCTGAACGAATGTTATTAGATACCGAACCTGATATACAAAATCATATCAGTTTCTTTATTAGTAAAGAAAGGATATAATTTTGTATTGTTGGATAATGTTTTGAACATTTCCTATATCAAAAGTTGATCGGTTCAGGCACGTTGTCTAAAAGCATTAACGTTCTAAATCAAACTACAGTTCTTAGTATACAGAACACACACAAGAGGAAGAGTTCAGAAATGAACGAATTCTTCTTAAGGTATTGTAGACTAGGTCAGATCAATGCGACCCGACTGGCTGAAGTTACATAAAGATGCATATTTAAATTAGTTTGAATTTACATCTTGTGAAACTCGCCAGTCATGTCACAAAGATAAGATGACCATAGCTTTGTTTACTGGAAACAGAGAAAGAGTTAGTGAACTCTTGGGATGATACATGTTGATGTATGTAAGGTCTCCTGTCTACACATACCAAGACCGGTTCTTTGTACTTCATTACGTTCTCTGATGATCTCTTTAGATTCAGACATATGTTCCTGTTGAAACATAAGTCCGAACATTTTGAGATATTCACAGAATATAAGTTAGAAGTAGAGAACCAATACGGGTATAAGTATTATGTCCTTTGATGTGATCGAGGAGGAGAATACTTGTGCATGGAATTCCTGGACTATTCTAAAGGAGAATGATATTCTCTCTCAGCATTACTCCTCCGTATACACCATAGTACGATCGTATGTCGGGGCGGAGCAGATACACCCTATTTGATATGGTATGCTCTATGATGAGTACTACTGAGTTACCTTTTCCATAGGGGGTTATGCACTTGAGAAGTTGCATACCTATTGAATAGGGTTCCAATCAAATCAGTTGCCTACCGCTTCATATGTGATATGGAATGGGAAGAGCCCATCTCTTAAGTCAGTTAAGATTTGGGGTTGTCCGGCCTATGTCTAAAAGCAAAATCCGGACAAGCTCGAGGCAAGGTCTGTTATGTAGAACTGGAAATGTTCCAGCCATACAAACTACAGAAGATGATTTGGTACAACCAAAGGATTCAGTAGATGCCAACGAACCTCAGCCTCTCCGCCGATCTAGTAGGGTTCCTCACCCACCTGAGAGATACTTCGGTTTCTCTATGACAGTGGGAGCGAGGATTGCATCATGAGATGATGACCCAACTAGTTTCGAGCTGGCCATCAGGAGTGAGACTCTGTAAGAATGGCTGGATGTTTAGCGATCTGAGATGGAATCCTTGTACACCAACAAAGTATGGACTTTAGTTGCTATATCTGAAGGGTTAAATCCCCATCAGGAGCAAGTATATCTTGAGAAGATTACTTGGTGTAAATGGAAAAGTTGAGACTTTCAAAGCTAGACTTGTTAAAGGTTTTCGTCATTGACCAGGCACGGATAATGATGAAACCTTTTCAAGTAGCTATGCTTAAGTCCATCCAGATCCTACTTGCCACGGCTACATACCATAACTACGATATCTGGCGGTTGGGTGTCATGACTGCTTTTCTAAATACTGATTTAGAAGAGTGCGTCTATAAGTACACAGCCAGAGGGCCTCGTAGACAGTGGGAGCAGCGGAAACGTGTGTAAGATGCTTTATATGATAAAGCAGGCATCGCGGAGTTGGAACATCTGTTTTGATGGATTAGTCAAAGAAGTTGACATCATCTTAATGGTAGATGAACCTTGTATGAACAAAAAGGTAGTAGGGAGTATGGTGGCGATCCTCGTAGAGTACGTGGAGGACATACTCATAATAGGAAAGGAGTTTCCTATGCTACGCTCGATCAATCTCCGCTTATCACAATGATTCTCCATATAGGATCAAAGTGATATCTCCTAAATCCTGAGTTTTAGATCTATGAGATAGATTTAATTGGATATTAGGATTCTCACTAGTTGTAGTGAGATGGTATCAATCGATCCTGGGGAGAATCACTGGAAGTGTTCCAGGGTGATAAAGACGACTGAATGTCAGTCGCAGGCATTGTTTTTACCCTCAGTAAAGGGACGGTATGTTGGAAGAGTTCCAAGCTAGATACCGTGACATACTAGACGATAAAGGCAGGATACATCGCTACTTAAGATGCTACCAAAGAGGCTGTTTGGATATATAATGGTTCATGAGATGAACTATGTTCCTCCCATTATGTGACAATGGAGTTGTGGCTTTTGCCTAGGAACGTCCGTCCCATCAGTGATCCAGACTTATTTTATGGCAGTATCGCCTGATTATGGAGATGGTTGATCTCCAGGCTGATCGAGGTTAGGAGAGTAGACTCAGAGGACAACACGGCGGATCCACTCACGAAGGCCTATTCCCAGAGAGAGACTTTTATGGGATGGTTGAGTATGAGATACTACAACCACTGCTACAGATGGCCCTAGTGCAAGTGGGAGATTGTTAGTTATATGTATGCCCTAGAGGCCATTAATGTACATTGGATGTATATTGTAGTGGATGCTGGGACATATATAGGGAGGACTTTCTTGCTCGACATGATAGTATGCTATCTGGTTACTCTTTACCTTAACGTGTGCACTGATTGTCTCTCTGTTACATGTTGGTAAAGCCCTTAGGATGTGTACTTGACTATCTGGACTATGATGTGGATCATACTAGTGGGGACATGGTAGTCCATAAGTACATCCTTCAAAGTCCCTAGTCATGGGTGTATCGAGACGGGGCATCGATACACCAGAGTAGACTAGCGTGTACCCTCTCGACCCATACAGATGGGCGATGGATGATCCCATATCCATTGGTGTTTGACATCGGAGATGATATACGGGTGCTCAGTAGAGACTGGGTACACTGGAAGGACTCGCCGAGAACTCCCAGATGGTATTATACCTCACGTCAGATGGCAGTTCTCTGGTGACACTGGTACAGAGTAGTCTGTTGACCCGAGATCGTCATAGAGTCTTGTGTGGTTCCCACTGTGCTTTGATTTCCATCTTACCACGTCCAAGAGGGCATGCAAAACGGTGGTTTTTGGGTACAGTCCCGAGCCACATGGAGGCAATGAGCGATAGGAGGGGATTCGTCTCTCCCGGTATAGGGAGTTGATGTTGCGCTGTGTTCGATTGGCTATAACAGGAAATCCCTGGCCAGGGTTGCTGAGATTTACTGGTAAGTGTTACCAGTAGTTTCTCAAAGTGTTATAGACCTCATATCGACACGACTTATCGAGCTATTGGGGTCTGACGTTTACCACCCCTAGGCGAGATATGCGACATATCAGACGATCAGACCGGACTGTACGGTAGTGTTACTGGTTGGATTCACTGGAGTGTGAGCGGGCTTGCTCGTCGATCTTCTGATCGCTCAATACCCGGGTGGCCGTTACGTTTAGCAGACCGCTTGCGGCTTGTGGGTGCTTGATATGATCATCACCTGCTGCCGGCGTATTGACGAGTCTTTATAGTCCTACACAGAGGTTTCCTGGCTTCAAGCGAAACGAAATAGGAGCGCATATGAGATATGTGCGGGACCGAGAATAATGCGTGTATGTGATACCGTATTTCATTCTCGCGATCAATGTGTCGAATGGTTGTATGCGATATAACCTAGTTATCGATTCAAGCGTTGATTCGATAAGCCGATACATTGTATACTAGTCGGTTGTGTGCGACATGACCGGATCATTGAATCAAGTGTTGATTTAATGATTTAATGCATAATTATATATTTGATATATTACTTTGCATTAACTAGTATTGGTTTACTTTAAATGGATTTTCTCACTTGGATGCACAAGTTGTATATGTGATATACTTTTTGTGCAAATGTTTGTATCATGTTTGATGATACATGTTAACTTGGTTAAATGTAAAGAATTAGACCATGGTAAAGATTATGATTAGGGTTTTCTTTTCTTTATTTATGTATTTATTCATTTTGGAAAATAAATGGAAAAGAGAAAAGAATGGTGGCTTCTTTTGTTGTTTAGTTAAAGCTTCATGAAGCTTTGACTTAGTCCACCATTCTTATCTCATCCTTAACCCTAACCATACCTTTCAACCATGATTAATTCTCTACACTAAACCATGGTTCTATGATGATAAGAATGGATTATTCTTTTCATTTTAGAATTAACTTATGATAACATTTCTTCTTCTTCTTCTTCCTTGAACTCAAGAAGAAAAAGCTTTCTTCATCAATGGTGAATTGAGCAAACAAGTGAGAAATCCAAATCTAAAGTCTACCCACTTCCTATTTCTTCATCCTCTACCTCTTGCCAAGTAGTAGAGTGTGTTTACTTCACAAGTTTCCTTGACTTGATGAAGTCGGAGCTTGATTTAGCGATGCCTCGACGTAGATCATCTTCGGCATGGACATCGACGACCTAGCTCGCCATTTCTCCGACGAAGCGACACTAGAGCCCGGATTTTGATTTGGACAGCGGAGACGACTTCGTTGCGGAGCCGTGGAGGTGGAGCACCGGATCTACAAAGGTTGTATTTCCGTTAAACTTGTAGTTAAGTGTTAACTAGTAGCTTTTTCGCCTAAACTTCTAGCAAACGATCCGTAGTCGGGTCTCTCGGCACCTAGAATTTTTGAATTTGGCATGTTCGATGCCTTGTGAGACCTCACTAGAGTGCCTAGGAACCCTACAATGTAAACAGGTAGATTTTGGATACAGTCCCGAGTCACATGGAGGCAATGAGCGATAGGAGGGGTTTTGTCTCTCCGGGTATTGGGAGTTGATATTGTGCTATACTCGATTGGCTATAACTGGAAGTCCCTGGCCAGGGCTGCTGATGAGATTTACTGGTAAGAGTTACCAGTAGTTTCTCAAACCGTTATGAGCCATACATCGTCATGACTTATCAAGTTACTGGGGTCTGACGTTACCATCTCAAGACTCGATATGCAACATATCAGACGAAGAGACCAGAATGTACGGTAAGTATTACTTATAGGCTTCATGAGATTTTGGACAAGCTTGCTTGCTGATCTTCTAATCGCTCAATACCTGGGTAGCCGTTACGTCCAGCTAGTACCGCTGACGGCTTGTGGGTGACTGATGTGATCATCACCTACTGCTGGCGTATCGACGAGTCTTTAGAGTCCCACATAGAAGTTTCCTGGTTCAAGCAAAATGAAGTAGGGCACATATGCTAATATGTGTGGCGGGGGGGGGGTTGATTAAATACGAATATGTGATACCGTATTCTAATCTGGCGGTTATTTGTTATCGGTTAGGTTATATGTCATATAACCGGATTATTGAATCAAGTGTTGATTTGATAATATGATATATAGATAAATGATATTAGTCGGTTATATGTGATATAACCGGGTTATTAAATCAAGAGTTGATTTAATAATTTGATATATATTATATTTGATATGATTATATATTAACTAATATTATTAGCTCACTAATTATTTTCTTCATGATATATATACTAATATATACATTTGATATATATATATATATATATATATATTATGATGCATGGTTGGATTTCTATTTTGAGAAAATAGAAATGCGGTGGAAAATGAGGTGCATGGGATGAAGCATGGCTTTTATATTTCTTTATTACTCTTGACTTACTATTGAACCATGGTGCTATATTTTTACTGATGAAAATTGGATGGTCCAATGAGTAAGGATATTATGTGAACCATGGATCATTTTCTTCATTTGAGACTTGTTCTTTTTCTTCACATGAGAGTTGAACTGATGAGATGAGTTCATGCTCTCTAGCGCTCTCCTCATTCTTGACCTCCACCTCCAAGCTCAAACCCTCACATGAGTTGTGAATCCTTGAGCTTGTGAGAACCCTAGTGAGCAAACACAACCCCTACTTCACCATCCTAAACTAGATTAGCACTTTGGCTGTCACGACCCAAAGTTCGTCCCGTGACCGGCACTAAACCACGTAACGTCTACAGGCGTAACGCGATTAAGTAAGCCAAAACGCAGAAATCAAAACCATTAACAGTAGTGAGTGTTGAAAACATTGGTTTAAAACATTTAGAAAACTCGAGTAAAAATCTTTAAAGTTTGAGTTATTTTCTTAAAAATTTCGGCAGCACCTCCTTTGTAAAAACTAGCCCCGAAACGGGTACAACACATGATATAAGTAAAATGACTAATAATAAGAATAAAGCATCCCCAAACGGGAGCAATCACGCCCAACGGTGGAAACAACCACCACAAGAATAATATACGACGCCGTAGCGAAGAAATGAGCAATATAAGCGAAGACAGCATAAAACATAAAACTGCATCAATAAAGCCGGCTCACACGAGCTCGACATCCAGAGTACAAACTAATATACATCGTCATCACAACTGGTCTCTAAGTCAATATATGAAATGGTAGATGGAGAGTACTAGATACAACAGAGAGTACAATGGAAATAAACGGATACCGCAAAACCCACCTATAAGAAAAACGGCTCACTGGCCAACCGCAATGGTATCCGTAGACAAAAAGATACAATGAGGTAGCCCTGCCGCAACTACTCTGAGGGTCGACTTGCAAACACTGTGGCACAACGGGGGTGAGTTGCCAAATCATGAATAGTAATTAACATATAAAGGTAATCGCGAGTATGCACGTACTGCGATACCCTAACATGTGCAATCGGATAACATCTATATGATGAACTGGGTATGCAATTATCATGCATAACATGTGCAATATAATAACATCTATATGATGAACTGGATACGCAGTAATCATGCAAAGTACTCTATCAGGTACTACGACTACATGATGCAATGCATAACAATGAATGCTGAGCATGGGATAAAATATCATCTACACGAATCATCATCGTGGAAAACCCCGGTATCTACCAAAAACAACTCAAAATCCCGATAGGCGTCGTCACTCTATCCGGCCCTCAATCCTGTAAATCTCATAAAAACGGGGTGCCCAACATCGGCACCCGAAAACGTCATGAAATACTCGTGTCCAGCATCGACACGCAAATCCTCATATATCGGGCTCTGTCAGTCCGGATTGGCCTACGGGCTCCGTCTGCGGAATCGGCCCTCGGCCCCGGCAGTACGGGTCGGCCCGTATCCATCTCTTGACTCTGGTCAGTATCCTCCAGATAACCGCCAGGTCCAACCAATCATCGGTAGGTAGGAGTCCCTCTGCCAGGATCATCGTCATCCACACGAAATCTCTCTCTCGCCCCGGGTACCATACCGGGTCAACTATGTACCCGCAAACGGATCATCCTCCTCCTCGAATTGGGTTTCACATGTCACACGTCTCAGAACCGAGAAAACGCATGGTGAACGCACTGAAATATCTTATCAAGAGAAACCGGGTATTTCAAAACAGTGCATACTTTCTTAAAATAATACCTCGGTTCTCAAATCCAGAAATCACGTGAATCCAAAACTCACTGCGTAAATCCATGCAATATGTCGTAAGCCGCATAAAATCGTACTATGGGTAAAAGGGGAAAATCTCTCTTTTAAATGGATCCAGTTTAAAATATTTCATGCGGTCCCCCATTTTCCAAATTCAAAGTCAGCATCATCTATGTGTGTGCAAGAGTATGTATGTAGGCATGGATGCATAAAGATACACACACACACACACACACGCACGCAAGTATGGATGTGCAATATGCATGTGCGCCAATATGGATATACAAGTGGGTATATACGCAAGAATGAATGTACAATATGTATATGTGCCAATATGGATGTACAAGTGGTATATACGCAAGCATGAGTGACAATATGTATATATGCTAATATGGATGTACAAGTGGTATATACGCAAGAACGAGTGTGCAATATGTATAAGTGCCAATATGGATGTACAAGTGGTATATACGCAAGTATGAGTGTACAATATGTATGTGTGCCAATATGGATATACAAGTAGTATATACGCAAGCATGAGTGTACAACATGTATGTGTGCCAATATGGATGTACAAGTGGTATATACACAAGCATGTATGTACAATATGTATATGTAGCGTTTTGAAAATCGTTTCGGTGAAATTTCGGAAAAATCGGTAAAATAAGGGGGTTTTCTGTAAAAAGTCAAAATGCAAATATCTTATTATAAAAATTAAATATACATATTCTAGCTATGTAATGGCTAGTATTTGGTGTTTATTGAGCCACTGGTGAAATTTCAAATTTTCTGAAAAAAAATTATTTTATTATTATTTTAAGCCGTCACTAATACATTTAATTAGGGAAAATTACAAATTGGAATGAGTTGAAACAAATTTTGTACATCATAAAACATTAAATAAAATTTTATCATGTGGTTTTTGAAATGAAATCGTTTGCTAAAACGGTTTAGAAAATATCGAAGAAAAAGGCTTTTTTCGGTGAAATTAGTGTTAATGGGAATTGGGGTTTAGCATTTATCTTTTTCCTAACCCACACACCCACACCTCACCCTCTCTCCCCCCTCTCCATATGGCCAGCCCCACCATGACAGCCCTCCCCCTCTCCCTCTCTCCAATCACTTCTTTTTTCAAAAGAAAAGAAAAAGAAAAGAGTAGAAAATGATAGAATTAGAGTGGACTTTGACTAGAGTGGACTTTCCCCACCTCACTCTCTCTCCTCCCTCACCCAATCCCCACCAATTCTGGCCAAAATCTAAACCCACAACAGCCCCTTCATTCTTCATCTCCTTCTCTTTAAAAAAGTTCATCAAAAATGCTTGAAAAATCCACAAAAAATCAAGCAAAAATCCAAATCAAAATCCACCTCCTACCCATTTTCCCTTGGCTACCATAGCATGGATCTAGGGATTTAGATTTCGATTTGGGAGGCTAAGTGTGCTTGTGGGATCTTCAAATTAGTTGGGTATAAATTCTAACCTTTTTGCTTAATGTGTTGTTAATTGCTTAGGTTAGCTTAATTAATTGTTTAATTAGGTTTTTAATTAGTTCTAGGTGCATGATTTAAAATTCAAGAGAGGGGTTTGATTTCAAATTGGTATTTTGTGTTGTGAGATTTAGTTTATGTGATATAATTGACATATTAATGTTATGCTAAATCTAATTTAAGTTGCTAGTTTGCATATTTGTTGATTTAAAAGTGATAATTATATAATTGGTAAACTAGGTTTTTTAAATAATTATATTCTTATGAGATAAAATTCAAATTTAGGTTTCATGTCATTATAAAGATTATATTGAGTAGTTTAATGCTTTTAGTTCATGAAAATCCAAGCTAGATTGTAGTTTGTGCAATTTTGCTATAAAATTGTTAAAATTTAGGTATTTTGTAAACTAGAATTTTAAAGTTTATGGAAATTAATGAGATTAAATTATGGGAATTGTTTTTATGACTTAATTAAGATATTTAGTGAATATTGTGGCCGCTAGATTCGTTTATACATCGAGTTTTGTACTAAAACGGCGAATTGTGCTTGCTAGATTTTCGGAAAAATGACTTTTTAAGTGAAATTGGGGTTTGTGTGAGTTTTAACCTATTTTATATTAAATTAGTGTTCGTGAATGTGCAAATGAGTGTATTTGGGTTTTTCTCGATGGTTTGGCGTTTGTACGCCGACGTCGAGGGTTTTTGGGTTGATTTGTGAAAGCAACCATAGGTTTTGACCTATGTGGGATTCGTGTGTCGTTTTGGTCATGAGTCGGATTTTAATGCGATACGATGCGTTATGATATGTAGGTACCCCATGTGGACTTCGAGACGACAAGCAAGCACGTGGCGACGTCGGCACCGGCGAGCGAGGACCAGGTGAGTAGATTTATATCTACGGGGAGAAGTCGGGTGGATGGCGTATAGCACCCCCGCAGTCCGTTGTGGTGTATACGGATGCGTATACACACCAACAATTATTATATGTTTTTTGGGATTGATAACGATGTTTAGGATGGATATTGATGTGTTGGATTATTTTAGTGTTGCGAACCCTAGGGTAGTGTTGCACTACACATACACACATACATACTTGCATACATTCCTTTATATATGTGCTCATGGGATTCTTTATAGTTATGTGTTCACATGGGTGTGGGACTATGTGTTCACATACGGATTTGAGGATGATACTTGGGTTTGAGATGAGTCGATGAGATTTGTATTGAGGTTGTGAATTCGGTGATATGGCAGGATTCGTATTTGAGATACGACGTGACGTTGTAGCGGGTCCTTGACGTAGTGTTTCACACACGTCCATGCATACTTAGGCGGTATCAGTATTGTACTAGACGTAGATCAGTACCCCGATCATGATATTTGATAAAGAGGATACCAGGTGGATAGTATGATGAATGTGATATGAACCCGTACCCAGATTTGGGGATGCCGTACGACGGATTTACGTACGAGCTATATTTTGATGATTGATCCGCACTCTTGACTTGGGATGTCTGATTATAGATATGGTATCGGATATGATATTATTGAGGCTGGATCACCGACTAATATATATACAGGTATGTATATGGATCGACTCAGATGTTAGGCGGTTTCCTTACCTGTAGTCCAGCTTGTTAGCTTAGCCCTTTAGTTTAGTTTAGTTGTTAGATTAGATTCGATTCTTACCTATTTCAAAAACTAACTAATCGTGGGTATTTTAAAAGACAGCCCAAGGGATCCTACGGATATTTCAAAAGACGTATCTTTTCATAAAAACACCGTAGCCCCTATTTTCAAAACCCCATGATTCGTGTTATTTCAAAAGGCACCATTTGTAGGACTTATATCAGATTAATGCAGGTTAGTTACAGTTGCGTCTAGTATTCAGCTCCTGCTTATTATTATGGTTCGCTTCGCATCGCATACTTATGTTATAATTTCTTATTGCAATGTTGATATCATATTGTTAGGACACCAGCACCATTACCGATGATGCGTATATACCACGTACACTTACTTGCCGACTCACACACATCTTCATCGGTAATTGCCATGTCACGTACACCATAGAAAATATTATTGCTTGACATAGCGTACTTGCCTTATATGTTAGTTTAGACATTGTAGTTATTACCTGCTACTTCATGCATACTGTTATTCATTGTTATGCCGCATTCATGGATTCTCATGCATATATTCACTATTTTACGTGTTATTAAGGTTTTGGATTCGGATTTCCATGAGATTTTCTGGATTTGGGGGGAAAACCGCAGAAACATAAATAAACCTTTTCTCTCTTTTAAAATAAAAAGTGCGGTTTTTCCCATGATGTATGAGTCGTCCACCATGAGTTTGCTGATGGATTTCGAGACCCGATTCGAGGAGACGGATGAACCGTTTCGGGTACATGGTGGACCCGGTAAGGTACCCTGGGGCAAGAAGCGCGTGATGATGACGATGTGAGCCTGGCAGGGGAACACTACCTACCGGTGATTTTACCCGACGCGTCGGATATCCGGAGGATACCGTCGTGGTCTTGAGATGGATGGTAGGGGCCGGTCTGGACTGACGGCGCCCTAGATATTGTGATTGAGACATTGAGATTTTGAGATATTGAGGTACAGAGACTGTGATACAGAGATATCGAGATATTGGGATTACGTTTTGTGCCGATGCTAGGCACTGTTTTATGCTGATTTCATTATGATACTTCATTTTAAAAATACAAAGGAAATCTCACTAAATTATGAAAACGGTTCTTCATTTACATGTATTCTGTTTTCATGCATTCATACCTCATTCATATGATATATTGCTACTTGAGGCACTGACACGGGCACATGAGATTACACTCGGGTTAGATATTTACCCTAGCCTTGTTATAGGCTACGTGTTATTCATATATTTGAGGATATATTATGATCATTGACCTAGGTTGCGTTATTTATGCGATTTCTATTCGTAGATGTTTTTCTATTCACGAGTTGGCAACTCACCCCCGTTGTGCCCCAGTTTCTTGCAGGTTTGCCGTACAAGTTTCATTACGGCTTTGCGGGAATAGTTTCCTTCGGGTGATTTGCTAGTAGGTGGGTTTACTTGTATCGTACCCCCATTATATATCTTGTATATCATTATTCTGTTGTATCTAGAAGTTCCATCAACCAAACATGTATTATTTTTGAGATAGAGACCAGTGATGTTATTCTTTCGACCTTAGAGTCGCGCGTTGTATTTCTATGGTTTTCTTGTTATTTTGAGTTCCTTTTAAGTTTTGATCCTCGCCCTTGGCGTTGTATATTATATTGCTTGTGTGGTTGTGACCGTCGATTGACGAAGAGCTAGCTCCCGCTTGGGGATGCCTTTTTATTGATTTCGTATATTATTCATGTTGTATCCCGTTTGGGAGCCAGTATTTACAAAGGAGACTCTGCCGAAATTTTCAGGAACTACTTGATGTTTTTTTTAAAACCGCATAATTCGGCTTATGCTATTAAAACTACTTGATTTTAAATTGGTTTTCCTCCACTCTACTACTTTTCTTGGTTTGGATTTCTGGGTTTTCGGCTTACTTAGATTACGTACGCCTCGAGACGTTTCGTAGTTTAAGTGCCGGTCATTTTCCGTACTTTCGGGACGTGACAGTATATGTGCCAATATGGATGTACAAGTGGTATATACGCAAGCATGAATGTACAATATGTATATGTGCCAATATGGATGTACAAGTGGTATATACGCAAGCATGAGTGTACAATATGTATGTACAAGTGGTATATACGCAAGCATGTATATACAATATGTATATGTGCCAATATGGATGTACAAGTGGTATATACGCAAGCATGAATGTACAATATGTATATGTGCCAATATGGATGTACAAGTGGTATATACGCAAGCATGAATGTACAATATGTATGTGTGCCAATATGGATGTACAAGTGGTATATACGCAAGCATGAGTGTATAACATGTATGTGTGCCAATATGGATGTACAAGTGGTATATACGCAAGCATGAGTGTACAATATGTATGTGTGCCAATATGGATGTACAAGTGGTATATACGCAAGCATGTATGCACACAAAGGGACAGAATCATGTCTAAACATCAATGATGAAATAATCTAAACGATATATGGTTCGTAGCAATCCTATAGTGCGAGTGTCATGGAAATTACTAATGGTGTTTGTATAACATACAATTAGTGCTCGTGCAGCTTGAACCGTTAGTAACAATGCGGTGTTACATAAATACTGTGTCTATATGCAACAAAAGAGGGGTATGCTACAATGGTACATATGCACAAGCAATATATATATGAATATAACACGCGACTACAATATCCTATCAAGCCCTGGCGCTTAACGCCATACGGGCGATTTCCCCGTAGATGTTAAATCTGCACACCGTGATCTCGATCTGCGTGTATCCGACCACCTACTTCCCCTTCTTCGCGGCATCCGAAGTCCCCTCCTGTGACCCTAGAATTTACACAAAGTAATACACATGAGCTAAAATCCTGGAAAAACGCGATATCAAAACCAAACGAGAAACTCGCGTCGCAAGCTAAACGCGTGTGCATCCGATACGCCAAAACGTGTGTATACGCGTCTGAAACTACCCCGACATGCTGCGACACAAAGCAACCACCAAACCCACTGACAAAACGTACGTGTCGCGCAAGTTTAAAAGTATTGAAAACAAGGTATTTGGTTCCAGATTTTGATACGAACAGAATTAAGAAAAGTTGCATATACCAAACATCTTAGATATACAACAGACTCCCCTCGCCCAAACCCCGACACCCAACTCCCCCCTCTGGACGCAAATTGCGGCCAGAACGAATATTTCTGCGGCCTGGGAAGAAAATTGGGGTCTCGTGCTTCGTGTGTGTGGTCTAACTCTAGTATACATGCTCCAGTAAATGCAACTTTTACCTGAAGCAACCGAGTTGAAAGCAGATCACCAAACCACCCAAAATCTTAACTAAAACGTTTAATTAACACTAAGTTAGTACAATAAGGTATTTTAGTGTAAACTGAAACAAAGGTTTGGGTTAAACAACATTAATAGCACTTAATTAAGCTAATCAAACCCTAACAACCCTAACTTAACCTAATCATCACTTAAACCACATCATTAGCACTAAAACTCACTAAAACACTACTTTAAGCTAATTTAACTACAATTTTAGCAATAAAGTGATTAAGGTGAGCTTAATACCTCAAGTTGGTCTTAGGGGGGTCTAAACTTGCTGCACTTGCCTTCAAAGGCCAAGACTTGCCATCAAGACCAACATAGGAGGTGTTTTGCAAGGGTTTAATGAAGAAAAGATGAATTTTTTGGATGGGGATGAGGCTTAGATGCATGAAGAAGAAGAAGGAGAAGAAGGAGAGATGAAGGTGCTGCTGTTGCTGCTGGAGTTGAGGGGAGAGAGGAAAGAGAGAGAGAATGCCCCCAAAGTCAAAGCCTCCATGCTCATTTAATGCACCATGCTTTCTCCTATTCTTTTCTTTATCTAATTTCATTAAAGTTTTTTTTTATTTTGTTTTGGGTTTTCTCTTTAAAAGGAATTAAATGATAATTTGAAATGGTAGACATGTTAAAAACTTGGCCAAAGGTGAAATTGTGCATGCTAACTAATTTTGCTTAGGAAATATAATTAAGAAAATTTTCTAATTAAGTGTATACTAAACTAATTAATAATTAATAAAACACAATTATAAATATAATTACATGTTTTCATTAATAAATATTGATTTATTCCAGTTTATGTGGAAATTTAATAGTTAAGAGACTTTATGAAAAACACGCATTGGCTAATTAGCACGAACTTGATCTAAACAAATTTCAAAAACGTTACAATCTTCCCCCTTAAAGAAATTTGGTCCCCGAATTTAAAAATAATCTAGCTACGCGTCCCTTCAAAGAGATGGGGATATTTCTTCCGCATCTCGTCCTCCGTCTCCCAGGTGACCTCCTCGCTGCTCGGGCCACACCAAAGGACCTTCACGGACGGTATAACCTTCGATCTCAATTTCTTCACTTGCCGATCCAGGATGACCACCGGCTGCTCTTCAAAAGAAAGGTCGCGCTCCAGCTGGATCGTCTGGTGTTGAATCGCATGAGAAGGGTCATGGAGATACTTGCGGAGTATCGAAACGTGAAAAATGGGGTGTACGTCAGGAAAACTGGGCGGAAGAGCTAACCGATACGCAACTGCACCAATACGCTCGAGGATCTCGAAAGGGCCCATATATCTGGGACTAAGTTTCCCCTTCTTCCTAAATCTCATCACACCTTTCATTGGGGAGACCCTCAAGAAAACATGATCGCCAACAGAAAACTCAAGTCTGTGCCGACGACGGTCCGCATAAGATCTCTGCCTGCTCTGGGCTGCTCTCAACCTGTCACGAATTAACTGTATCTTCGCGGTCATCTCCTCAACAATCTGCGGCCCCAAAATACTGCTCTCGCTGAGCTCTGTCCAACAGACGGGCGATCTGCATCTCCTCCTATATAGAGCCTCGAATGGAGCAATCTGAATGGTCTCCTAGAAGCTGTTGTTGTAGGAGAACTCTACTAAGGGCAAATGGTGATCCTAGCTACCACTGAAATCTAAAACGCACGCTCGGAGCATGTCCTCAAGAGTCTGAATAGTCCTCTCTGACTGGCCGTCGGTCTGCGGATGAAATGTTGTGCTGACACTCAATCGGGTGTCCAAAGCCTCCTGAAGCCTCTGCCATAGTCGGCTGGTAAACTGGGTGCCTCGGTCGGACACAAAACATGTCGGGACTCCATGCAATCGTACGATCTCGTCGATGTATATCTGGGCATATTGAGCAAATCTAAAAGTGGTCTTCACTGGCAGAAAGTGAACTGCTTTCGTCAATCGATCCATGATCACCCAAATGGATTCGTACCCTCGACTAGTCCTGGGTAGACCCACAATGAAGTCCATAGAAATCTGCTCCCATTTTCACTCTGGAATGGGCAACGACTGTAGTTCTCCTGCGGGCCTTTGGTGCTCGTCCTTAACTTGCTGACAAGTCAGGCATCTCGACACGAAGTCTTTGACGTCGCTCTTCATCCCTTCCTACCAGTAAACATCTCTCAGATCATGGTACATCTTGGAGGAACCTGGATGAACGCTTTACACCGATCGATGTGCCTCCTCGAGAATCTCACGCCTCTGTCCCTCAGAATCCGGTACGCATAGTCGAGTCCCAAATCGCAGTACCCCTTGATCATCGATCACGAACTCGGAGCCTCTGCCCTGCCTAACCTGCTCCCTGATCTCCGAAATACGGTCATCACTGGACTGCGCCTCGCAGATACGGTCAATTAACTATGGACGTGCACGGATATGCGCAAGCTGTCCCCCGGTCGGAGTAAACACGTATTGCACTCAGCTGTCGCATAAAATCTGCCAATCTGCCGACGACTGCCTCTGCACTGCGCTCAAACAAGATAGACTACCTCCGGGCCTCCGACTCAAAGCATCTGCCACTACATTCACCTTGCCCGGATGATAAAGGATCTCGCAATCGTAGTCCTTCACTAGTTCCATCCAACGTTGCTGTCTCAGATTCAGGTCTCGCTGCTGAAATATGTACTTCAAGCTCTTGTGGTCCGTGAATATCTGGCACGACTTGCCGTATAGGTAATGTCTCCAGATCTTGAGTGCAAACACCACTGCAGTCATCTCCAAATCGTGGGTGGGGTAGTTCTGTTCGTGTTTCTTCAGCTGTCGAGAAGCATAAGTGATAACCCTATCGTGCTGCATCAATACGCAACCTAGTCCCACTCGAGAGGCGTCGCAATAGATCACAAATCCGCCCGATCCCGAAGGCAATGATAACATCGGTGCCGTAGTCAAACGAGTCTGCAACTGCTGAAAACTATGCTCGCACACCTCCGTCCAAACAAAAGGAACTCCCTTCCGGGTCAACTCGGTCAACGGTGCAGCAATACGGGAGAAGTCCTGGACAAATCGTCGGTAGTAGCCAGCCAGGCCTAGGAAGCTGCGGATCTCTGTAACTGATGCTGGTCTGGGCCAATGCTGAACGGCCTCGATCTTCTTCGGGTCCACACATATACCATCTCGCGTAATCATGTGACCCAAGAAATCAACGTTGTCGAGCCAAAATGCGTACTTGGAGAATTTCGCGAACAGCTGGTGCTCCCTCAAAGTTTGCAATGTAATCCGCAGGTGCTGCTCGTACTTCTCTCGACTCCGGGAATACACCAAAATGTCGTCAATAAACACGATGATGAACAGTTCAAGATACGGCCTGAAAATACGGTTCATCAAGTCCATAAACGCAGCTGGGGCGTTGGTGAGTTCGAACGACATCACCAAAAACTCATAGTGCCCGTAACGTTTGCGAAAAGCCGTCCTCGGAATATCCTCCTACCGAACTCGCAACTGATGGTAGCCTAACCGCAAGTCAATCCTCGAAAAGTATCCCGCACCCTGGAGCTGGTCGAACAAGTCATCGATACGTGGTAAAGGATATCTGTTCCGTACGGTAACCCTGTTCAACTGGTGGTAATCAATACACAAGGGCAAACTGCCATCCTTCTTCTTGACAAACAGGACAGGAGCACCCTAAAGAGACACACTAGGTCGAATAAGCCCTTTATCCAGTAAATCTTGCAACTGACCCTTCAACTCTCTAAGCTCCGCCGGGGCCATTCGATAAGGCGGTATGGAAATATGCCCCGTGCCGGGAATCAAGTCAATGCAAAAAACAATATCGCGCTCAGGCGGTAGCCCAGGCAGCTCGTCAGGGAAAATATCAGGGAACTCATTAACAATCGGAACCTGGTCCAACGGAACCTCTGTAGCTCTAGTATCGCAAACATAGGCTAGAAATCCCTGACATCCCTTCCTTAAAAGTTGTCCAGCGCGAAGAGACGAAATCAAACTGTGAGGGGTGGCACCACGGTCCCCCTGCACAACAAAAGCCGACTCGCCGGGAAAACAAAACCTAACTGTCTTCTCGCGGCAGTCTACAGACGCGTAGCACGTGGCTAACCAGTCCATGCCTAGGAGAACGTCGAAGTCCAACATCTCAAGAATGATCAAGTCGACAGGAAACTCTCTCTCACCAATACGGACAACACACGACCGGAACACGTGTCTAGCAATAAATGACTCGCCCACAGGAGTGGTCACAGCAAGCGGCTGAACAAGCAAACAAGACTCTCTGCCCAAACTCGGCACGAAGTGTGTGGAAATGTATGAATGCATAGATCCTGTATCAAACAACACGTGTGCGTCAACAGAACATACTAAAAGAGTACCTGAGACCACTGCATTGGACGCCTGTGCGTCCTGATGCATCAAAGCGAATACCCATGCCTGTCCTCTACCTGCGACTGGCGGTCCCCTACTGGCAACTGGCTTTCCTCTGCTGGCAGCTGGCTGTCCTCTACCTCGGCCACCTCGTCCTCTCTGAGCAAACCCTCCGCGACCACGACCTCTCTGTGCATAAGTCTGACGCGGAGCAACAGCAGGTACAAGAGGAAACGCCCTCTGGGGTGGAGAAGGTGGAAATGTGACATGCGGTATGGCTGTCTCGCCCTCACGTGGCTCCGGACAATCTCGAACCTGATGATCAGTACTCCCACACCAGAAACATCTAGATGGTGACTGCCGGCCCTGTGGATAGGTGCTGTATAACCGACCTCGTCTCAAACCTCTGCTATCATCATGGCCTGGAGGGAGTCTATCGCGGCGCCTACCTATCTGCCTCTGGGAAGACATATCAGTGAGAACTCTCTTCGGTCCCGGGACTACCGAAGTCTCGGCAAGACGCTTCTCGACTAATAGGGCTTCATCTACAGTTGCTGCATAGGTCTCGCAATGCTGTGCGCTGATTGCAAGAAACAGCAGGGTAAGCAAGCCTCAAACAAACCTCTTGACTAGCATCTCCTCAGTAGCCACTAAATACGGGGCATAAACAGATAGCTCGGTGAATTGCACATCATACTCCACCACCGTCATATCCGGCGTCTGGCATAATGACTCGAACCTGTGCGCTCGAGCATCCCTGACACTCTGTGGAAGGAAACGGGCTAGAAATACCGTCACGAACTCAGTCCAGGTCATAGGAGGAAGGCCTGCTGCTCTGCCTTTCTCTACAGACTCGCACCACTTCTGCGTAAGACCCTCCAGACGAAAGCTCGCGAACTCTACCCATCTCGCATCGGAGCATCTCAGTGAACGGCATATCCTGGCCATCAGATCGATAAAAGACTGTGGATCCTCAGCTGCATCGGTGCCTGTGAAGACCGGAAGATTCAGCCTCATAAACTCAGATAGCGATACTGTGATTACCTCCGTGGCTGCAGGTGCAACTGCCTGAACCGTAGGTACCATTGCGGTCCCCGCAACGGGTGGAACTACCTCTGGTCGCTGCGCTTGAATGGCCTCAATTAACAACCCCATCATCTGGCGCAACTCCTGCATACCGGCCCCTAACATAGCAGCATGGTCCGTCGAAGGGGGATCAATCTGCTCCGGTACAACTGGCGGAATTCCCGGGTCAATCCTCGTCTCAGACGAGCCAACTCTGCGCTCGGCTCTCGCGGCCGCTCTCTGTGCCCTCATAGTCTTCGGCGGCATAATGGCTTGAAATGAAACAAGATTCGATAAGAATACGGAAATCGAATCACATGAATGTATATAATTACGAAAGAATTTCAACCAATAAGTCCTAAGGTCACTTAGGAGGAGTATCGTGTCGTATACCGCGGAACATACACACGCTACGCCACTCTGCTTAAGCTACCTACTCCATCATACCAAGGTCATCCTACACTCCGAAAAGTAAAACCTACGCTCTGATACCAACTTTTTCACGACTCAAAGTTCGTCCCGTGACTGGCACTAAACCACGTAACGTCTACAGGCGTAACGCGATTAAGTAAGCCGAAACCCAGAAATCAAAACCATTAAAAGTAGTGAGTGTTGAAAACATTGGTTTAAAACATTTAGAAAACTCGAGTAAAAATCTTTAAAGTTTGAGTTATTTTCTTAAAAATTTCGGCAGCACCTCCTTTGTAAAAACTAGCCCTGAAACGGGTACAACACATGATATAAGTAAAATGACAGATAATAAGAATAAAGCATCCCAAACGGGAGCAATCACGCCCAACGGCAGAAACAACCACCACAAGAATAATATACGACGCAGTAGCGAAGAAATAAGCAATATAAGTGAAGACAGCATAAAAGATAAAACTGCATCAATAAAGCCGGCTCACATGAGCTCGACATCCAGAGTAGAAAATAATATACATCGTCTTGACAACTGGTCTCTAAGTCAATACATGAAATGGTAGATGGAGAGTACTAGATACAACAGAGAGTACAATGGAAATAAACGGATACCGCAAAATCCACCTATAAGCAAAACGGCTCACTCGCCAACTGCAATGGTATCCGTAGCCAAAAAGATACAATGAGGTAGCCCTGCCGCAACTACTCTGAGGGTCGGGTGAGTTTCCAACTCGAGAATAGTAATTAATATATAAAGGTAATCACGAGTATGCACGTACCGCGATACTCTAACATGTGCAATCTAATAACATCTATATGATGAACTGGGTATGCAATAATCATGCATAACATGTGCAATCTAATAACATCTATATGATGAACTGGGTACGCAGTAATCATGTAAAGCACTCTATCAGGTACTACGACTACATGATGCAATGCATAACAATGAATGCTGAGCATGGGATAAAATATCATCTACACGAATCATCATCGTGGAAAACCCCGGTGTCTACCAAAAACACCCAAAAATCCCGATAGGCGCCGTCACTCTATCTGGCCCTCAATCCTGTAAATCTCATAGAAATGGGGTGCCCAACATCGACACCCGAAAACATCATGAAATATTCGTGTCCAGCATCGACACGCAAATCCTCATATGTCGGGCTCCGTCAGTCCGGATCGGCCCACGGGCTCCGTCTGCGGAATCGACCCTCGGCCCGGCAGTACGGGTCGGCCCGTATCCATCTCTCGACTCTGGTCAGTATCCTCCGGATAATCACCAGGTCCAACCAATCACCGGTAGGTAGGAGTCCCTCTGCCAGGCTCATCGTCATCCACACGAAGTCTCTCTCTCGCCCTGAGGTACCATACCGGGTCCACCATGTACCCGCAAACAGATCATCCTCCTCCTCGAATCGGGTTTCACACGTCACACGTCTCAGAACCGAGAAAATGCATGGTGGACGCACTGAAATATCATATCAAGAGAAACCGGGTTTTTCAAAACAGTGCATACTTTCTTAAAATAATATCTCGGTTCTCAAATCCAGAAATCACGTGAATCCAAAACTCACTGCGTAAATCCATGCAATATGTCGTATGCCGCATAAAATCGTACTATGAGTAAAATGGGAAAATCGCTCTTTTAAATGGATCCAGTTGAAAATATTTTATGCGGTCACCCATTTTCCAAAATCAAAGTCAGCATCATCTATATATGTGCAAGAGTATGTATGTAGGCATGGATGCACAAAGATATATATATATATATATATATATATATACACACACACACACACACAAACACACACATATACGCAAGTATGGATGTACAATATGCATGTGCGCCAATATGGATATACAAGTGGGTATATACACAAGAATGAATGAACAATCTGTATATGTGCCAATATGGATATACAAGTGGTATATACGCAAGCATGAGTGTACAATATATATGTGTACCAATATGGATGTACAAGTGGTATATACGCAAGCATGTATGTACAATATGTATATGTGCCAATATGAATGTACAAGTGGTATACGCAAGCATGAATGTACAATATGTATATGTGCCAATATGGATGTACAAGTGGTATATACGCAAGCATGAATGTACAATATGTATGTGTGCCAATATGGATGTACAAGTGGTATATACGCAAGCATGAGTGTACAACATGTATGTGTGCCAATATGGATGTACAAGTGGTATATACGCAAGCATTAATGTACAATATGTATATGGGCCAATATGGATGTACAAGTGGTATATACGCAAGCATGTATGCACACAAAGGGACAGAATCATGTTTAAACATCAATGTTGAGATAATCTAAATGATGTATGGTTCGTAGCAATCCTATAGTGCGAGTGTCATGGAAATTACTAACGGTGTGTGTATAACATACAATTAGTGCTCGTGCAGCTTGAACCGTTAGTAACAGTGCGGTGTTACATAAATACTATGTATATATGCAACAAAAGAGGGGTACGCTATAATGGTACATATGCACAAGCAATATATATATGAATATAACACGTGACTACAATATTCTATCAAGCCCTAGCGCTTAACCCCATACGGGCGATTTCCCCATAGATGTTAAATCTACTCACCGTGATCTCGATCTGCGTGTATCCGACCACCTGCTTCCCCTTCTTCGCGGCATCCGAAGTCCCCGCCTGCGACCCTAGAATTTACACAAAGTAATACACATAAGCTAAAATCCAGCAAAAACGCGATATAAAAACCAAACGAGAAACTCGCGTCGCATGCTAAACGCGTGTGCATCCGATACGCCAAAACGTGTGTATACGCGTCTGAAACTACCCCGACATGCTGCGACACACAGCAACCACCAAACCCACTCACAAAACGTACAAGTCGCGCAAGTTTAAAAGTATTGAAAACAAGGTATTTGGTTCCAGATTTTGATACGAACAGAATTAAGAAAAGTTGCATATACCAAATATCTTAGATATACAGCAGACTCCCCCAGCCCAAACCCTGACACCCAACTCCCCCTTCTGGCCGCAAATTGCAGCCAGAACGAATATTTCAGCGGCGTGTGAAGAAAATTGGGGTCTCGTGCTTCGTGTGTGTGGTCTAACTCTAGTATACATGCTCCAGTAAATGCAACTTTTGCATGAAGAAACCGAGTTGAAAGCAGATCATCAAACCACCCAAAATCTTAACTAAAACGTTTAATTAACACTAAGTTTGTACAATAAGGTATTTTAGTTTAAACTGAAACAAAGGTTTGGGTTAAACGACACTAATAGCACTTAATTAAGCTAGTCAAACCCTAACTTAACCTAATCATCACTTAAACCACATCATTAGCACTAAAACTCACTAAAACACTACTTTAAGCTAATTAAACTACAAGTTTAGTAATAAAGTGATTAAGGTGAGCTTAATATCTCAAGTTGGTCTTAGGGGGGTCTAAACTTGCTGCACTTGCCTTCAAAGGCAAAACCTTGCCATTAAGACCAACATAGGAGGTGTTTTGTAAGGTTTTAATGAAGAAAAGATGAATTTTTTTGGATGGGGATGAGGCTTGGATGCAAGAAGAAGAAGAAGAAGGAGGAGAAGGAGAGATGAAGGTGCTGTTGTTGCTGCAGCTACTGCTTGAGTTGAGTGGAGAGAGGAGAAAGAGAGAGAGAATGCCCCCAAAGTCAAAGCCTCCATGCTCATTTAATGCACCATGCTTTCTCCTATTCTTTTTTTTTTATCTAATTTCATTAAAGTTTTTATTATTTTGTTTTGGGTTTTCTCTTTAAAAGGAATGAAATGATAATTTGAAATGGTAGATATGTTAAAAACTTGGCCTAAGGTGAAATTGTGCATGCTACACTAATTTTGCTAAGGAAATATAATTAAGAAAATTTTCTAATTAAGTGAATACTAAACTAATTAATAATTAATAAAACACAATTATAAATATAATTACATGTTTTCACCAATAAATATTGATTTATTCCAGTTTATTTGGAAATTTAATAGTTAAGAGACTTTATGAAAAACACGCATTGGCTAATTAGCACGAACTGGATCTAAATGAATTTCAAAAACATTACATTGGCTCAGGGTGTTATCTTCACTAAAGAGTTTAGTGATGAGATACCTTGGATTAGCGGAGCTTCGGGTGGATCATCTTCGGCACGAAGATCATCGAAGGAAGCTCGATCCAACTTCAAGTGGAGCCTAGTGGAGTCCCGTGGACTACTACACGGAGCATAAGAAGAGAAGGACACGGTCTACGAAAGTTGTAGCCATCCATCTCTTAGTATAGTTTGTTATTTCTAGCTTAAACCATAATCATCTAGTTAAAGAACTTGGTTAGTGTAGATTTGCACCCCGAAAATTTTAAAAACGGCATGCTTGATGGTAGTAAAACCCAGTGGTGGTGCTAACATACACCTTCATGGTATCAAAGCCAAAGCTAGAAGATTATACGATGTAGTTAAGATTACGAAAATGAAACAACTATGAAACTGAAACCCAAGTTGCCAAGTTTCTGTCGTTTTTCAAAAGCTCTCTGAAATTTTTTTAAGCAACTGCAGAAAGTTTCTTGTGATGTAACTAGAACACCATACAAATTCGAGACCAAAATTCCCACTTTGAACCTGTAGGGTTCCTAGGCACACCAAGGAGGTCTCACAAGGCATCAACCATGCCAATTTCAAATTTTACGGATGCCGAGAAACCCTAATACGGATCGTTAACTAGATTTTAGGCGACAAAGTGAAACTAGTTAACTACTTAACTAAAAGAAATAGGCTACAGCCTTTGTAGATCCGGTTCTCCACTTCCTTAGCTCCACGTAGACGTCCTCTCGCTGTCCACCTTGAATCTCGGACTCTTGGATCGGCTTCATCGGAGAAATGGGCGGGCTACTCGTCGGCTTGGATGCCGAAGATGATCTACGTCGAGGCAACACAAGATCAAGCTCCACCTTCACCAAGTTGTGAAACTTGTGAAGAAAACACCCTATACTACTTGGCAAGAGGTAGAGGGTGAAGAAATAGGAGGTGGGTTCACTTTAGAATTGGATTTCTCACACTTTTGCTCAAGTTGCCATTGTTGATAGCAAACTTTTCTTCATGTCAAGAAGAAGAAGAAGATGATGATGATTATTATAAGAATAATCAATCAAATAGAAAAAAGATTATACTTATCATATAGCAACCATGGTCAAGATAACTTGTGTAGAGAATCAACTATGGTTCAAGTGAATGGTTAGGGTTAAGAAAAGAGACAAAATGGTCAAACCATTCAAAGCTTCAAGAAGCTTCAAAAGAAAGTCCAAAATGAGCCACCATTTCATTTCTTTTCCAAATATAAATGAAAATAAATAAATAAATAAGTAAATCAAATAAACAAAACCCTAATCATTAACTTAACCATGGTATAATTCTTTACACAAACACAAGTGAGCATGCATCATCAAACATGATACAATCAAGTGCACAAAAGTATATCACATATACAACTTGTGAACTTCAAGTGAGAAAAACCTTTTAAAGTGAACCAATACTAGTTAATGCAAAGTAATATATCAAATATATAATTATACATTAAATCATTAAATCAACACTTGATTCAATGATCCGGTCATGTCGCACATAACCGACTAGTATTCAATGTATCGACTTATCGAATCAATCTTCGATTCGATAACTAGGTTATATCGCATACAACCAATCGAAACATTCATCGCGAGAATGAAATACGGTATCACATACACGCATTATTCTCGGTCCCGCACATATCTCATATGCGATCCTATTTCGTTTCGCCTGAGCCAGGAAATCTCTATGTAGGACTCTAAAGACTCGTCAATACGCCGGTAGCAGATGATGATCATATCAAGCATCCACAAGCCGCAAGCGGTCTGCTAAACGTAACGGCCACCCGGATATTGAGCGATCAGAAAATCGACGAGCAAGCCCGCTCACACTCCTGTGAATCCAACCAGTAACACTTACCGTACAGTCCGGTCTGTTCGTCTGATATGTCGCATATCAAGTCTAGGGGTGGTAAACGTCAGACCCCAATAACCGATAAGCCGTGCCGATGTGAGGCTCATAACGGGTCGAGAAACTACTGGTAACACTTACCAGCAAATCTCTGATCAGCCCTGGCCAGGGACTTCCCTGTTATGGCCAATCGAGCACAGCGCAACATCAACCCCCAATACCGGGAGAGACGAAACCCCTCCTATCGCTCATTGCCTCCATGTGATCGGGACTGTGCCCAAAAACCACCGTTTTGCACGCCCTCATGGACGTGGTAAGGTGGAGATCAAAGCACAGTGGGAATCACACAAGACTCTATGACGATCTCGGGTCTACAGACTAACCTGCACAAGTGTCACCTGAGAACTGCCATCTGACGTTAGGTATAATACCATCTGGGAGTTCTCGGCGAGTCCGTCCAGTGTACCCAGTCTCCACTGAGCACCCGTATACCATCTCTGATGTCAAACACCAACGGATATGGGATCATCCATCGCTCATCTCATGGGTCGAGAAGCGTATACGCTAGTCTACACTGGTATATCGATGCCCTGTCTCGATATACCCACGACTAGGGACCTTGAAGGATGTACTTATGGACTACCATGTCCCCACTAGTATGATCTGCATCATAGTCCAGGCAGTCAAGTACACATCCTAAGGGCTTTACCAACATGTAACTATAAGACAGTTTAAAGAGACTAGTATACATGTTAAGATAAAGAGTAACCAGATAGCATACTATCATATCGAGCAAGAAAGTCATCTTTATATATGTCCAAGCATCCAATATAATATACATCATCTGTACAATACTGGCCTCTAGGGCATACATACAACTAACAGAACCGGCGAGAATTCTCAAAATACCGGCCTCGCCGGCCCTACTCTCTCTTTTTGGTCTCGTATTTGTTTGATGATATGGTGGGTTGGTTTTAGGGTTTCTAGTATTGTTTGATTCGTCCAGTTTGCATGAGATGTTAACTATCCTTTTGGGGCTATTTAAAGTGTTTCATAGTCGTAATTTTAATGTCGTTTAGGGTTTAAGTTTGATATGTGATGCAGTAGTTAGAATCCACATTAAATTAGTTTTGTGAAAACTAGTTTGTTTGTAAATCTAGCATGTTAGTCTTTATTGATCGATTGCCACGAAATTTCGATTCGGATCGAGACTCCGTCGTAATCGCGTATCGTACGCGAATACTTGCCAGATAACTTTACTAGGTAGCCACGTCCCATAGCCCCGACCAAGTGGCTTTAAGAGAATCCCGTTGCCAACAGCATCCACTCGGATGCTCGTGGCCATGGTGTTCCGCTTATGTGCACTTGGTTGACGACATTGGGGGTGCGGCTATCTATTAAAGTTTCCGAAGAGTATTCGATCGGGTTGTCGAGAATCCTATTGAATTACCCGACAAATTATTGAAAAGAGTTTTCGATATGAGGCTAAAACATGGGGTTTATAGGGTTAGGCATGAAATCCGGAATATGAGATATTCCGGGTTTATGATGTCTAAGGAAATGCGGAGTTTTCAAAAAAATTTCTGCGACCGTAAGTGTAATATGTGGGGTATCCCAAATCTCGTTGCTATATGTCAACGACATTCGGGATACGCGTATTTACATACGTTGATGATATGTGATATTATGTGTTGCTGAGATGTTATATTGGATCGTCGTGATTGAATAGCCGGGAGTTTTTATGTGAGATGGGAGTTTTACATTTTCATTCATTTAAAATTTGTATGTAATATTCTTTTATTGGGACACTTCCGGGTTGAGGATGATGTCACCACTGATGTATATTGTTTACTTTTCCGAATTAGGATAGACCCAAGGCGGGGAGCACAAGTAACCGGGTTCTAGAGCCAGTAGGAGACCATCTCGAGGAGTCGAGACCGGGTCTTCTAACTCTAGAATTGGCAGGGTTGCTTGTTGCTCTCGTAGGGGTCTATGGGATGTGGGTTTGGCTATTCACCACGACCGTGGAATCTGTGTTTTTCATTACTAGCTGAATTTAAAACACAGACCTCCGAGTATATCCAATATTTCATAAGTTTACTTCTGCTGCTATGTTCTGTGATGTTGATCATATTACTGCGTGAGTTGAATGCTATATTATATATATGATATATAATAAACGTTTCTTATTTTTTGTACCCACGCTAGTCCAGCCCCCGCCCTGCCGTTAGTTAAGTAACCTAACGGCGAATGACGGGGCCCTGTGGCGAATGCGGATGGCATAAGCGTACGTTCTATTATCATTTCTTTTTCTGTGATGTTTAGGGAAACATTTAATGATGGGACTTCATTAATGAGATTAATGAAAAGAAAAGAAACTTAAAGATGTTGTAGAATCAAAATTTTAAAAACGTAGCTCTAGTTCTTGCTTTACGTAGTGGTATTCCTTGATAAATATCCAGCATCTCATTCGATAAGGAAAGAGCCGATATCCTTTACCGAGAGTGATCTCTTTAGCAAAACTAGCAAATGCTACAACCCACTCGGTTTTGTTTTTAAGCTTCTCTAGTTCTTGCTTTGCATAGTGGTATTCCTTGATGAATATCCAGCACCTCATTCGATGAGGAAAGAGCCGAGATCCTTTCACCAGGAGTGACCTCTTTAGCGAAACTAGTAAAAGATACAAAAAACACTCATTTTCAAATCACTAGATTCTACAACGATATCAAGTTCATTACGTTAAAGGTTTTCTTAAAAACCATTCGTAGCCCTACGTCATTTTAGAAAGTAGAGTACTTAGTATTCGTGCTACGTTTGTTGACAATAGTTAAGACGTAGTGTACGGTGGCTAAGTGATGTCTTTCTATAATGCATATGATGCGATTGATTAGGACATTTGTACGGCTTTGTTGACCATAGTTAAGGGTCGTACGGGTGGGTTTAATTCAATCAAGAAATGAACGAGTAGAACTTGACTAGCACTTATGATTTGTTGATCATAGTTAAGGTCATAAGCTGCTAGGGGTAAAAATAGATATTGGGAATTTCAAGTGTTGAAATTTGCATTGAGATTGCATACCTTATATTTGATGGTTGGATCCCGATACCCACTGCGGGTAAGAGTTACTCCTGGGAGAGTTTTGCACTTTATAATTAGCTAATTCACTAGGTGCCTAGAAAGGTGTCAACGGGGTTATGTCTATAGGGAAACGAGGTTTATTTTAATTAGGTTCGTGCGAAAGCCCGGGGAACCTCCCTCGGAGTACCGACACTGGCCTGGATGACTGGTTAGCAAATTTATAGAATGTAATTAATCCCAGCTACTCTTACCTTTCAGGGTTTGAAGGAAGATTTGATAAAAACAGTGGGAGCCATCCTGATTAGATAAAATAATAACCAATCTAATCTTGCAAAGAGCGCACGCAAAGTGATTATCCTTCTCTCTCTCCTGGTAGCGACCATTGACATGCCTTAATCAAGATAATAATATGGATGTATTGACCAAACCCACTTATTATACTGGGCTAGGTTCCGCTCTATCTTATGACTGTCATAAGTATGAGCAAGGAATAGGGTAATATCTGGATTCCCATGCCACCCAAACGAAGAATAAGCATGTTGATGCATCGTCTTTGGGTGTGTTCATAACCAAGAATTGTTTCTCATTTTTCTCTGCGTCCTGAGTATTGGATACCGGATGAGGATCCCACATATGTAATTTGTTACACGGGCTAAAGATAGGTGGAGAACTGTGAAAGGGTGATAATTCTCCAGTAGTAGGGAATGGTGCAATTGTTACAGCCAAGACAGTTGGCGAATATCACCTAGTGTTACCAACTGGTAACACAATGATTCTAAGTGACTGTTATTTCGTACCAAAAATATTATGAACATTTTCCTAAATCAAGTGTTGATTATGTATGGTACGTTGTATAACGGTATATACGTTCTAAATCACAAAACATTTCTAAGTATACAGAACACAAACAAGAGGAATAGTTCAGAAATGAACGAATCCTACTTATGGTATTGTAGACTAGGTCATATCAATGCGACAAGACTAGCTAAGTTGCATAAAGATGGATTTTTGAATCAGTTCAGATTTACATCTTATAAAACTTTCCAGTCATGTCTCAAAGATAGGATGACCAAAACTCCATTTACTAGACACGGAGAAAGACCTACTGAACTCTTGGACAGATACATAGTGATGTATATGGTCCTAAGTCTACACATGCCAGGATTCGTTCCTCGTACTTCATTACATTCATCGATGATCTCTCAAGATTCGGACATGTGTTCCTAATGAAACATAAGTCTGAACCTTTTGAGAAATTCAAGGAATATAAGTGCGAAGTTGAGAACCAAATGGGTAAAAGTATTAAAGTCCTTCGATCTGATCGGGGAGGAGAATACTTGAACACGGAATTTTGAGATTATCTAAAAGAGAATGGGATTCTCTCTCAGCTCACTACTCCATATACACCATAGCACAATGGAGTATGGGAGCGGAGAAATCGTACCCTATTAGATACGGTGCGCTCTATGATGAGTACTGCTGTGTTGCCTATTTCCTTTTGGGGTTATGCACTTGAAATAGCTGCATACCTATTGAATATAGTTCCGACCAAATCCGTTGCCTACCACTCCATATGAGATATGGAATAGGAAAAGACCATCTCTTAAACGAGTTATGATATGGGGTTGTTCGGCCTATGTTAAAAGCAAAATCAAGACAAGCTCTAGGCAAAGTCAGTTCTGTGCAAGTTTATAGGATATCCCAAGCATTCGCGAGGGAAAATCTTCTACCACTCTGAGGAACAAAAGGTGTTTGTTTCTCATCATGCCACATTTTTAGAAAAGGAATTTTTTTGTGAAAGAAATCAGTGGCAATAAGGTAGAAATGGAAGAAGTTCCAGCTACACAAACTATAACTGACGATTTGGTGGAACTGGAGAATTCAATAGTCCCTGACGAACCTCAGCCACTCCGCAGATCTAGTAGGGTTCCTCACCCACCTGTGAGATACTACGGTTTTCTCATAGACGGTAGGAGCGAGGATTGCATCATGGAAGATGATGACCCAACTAGTTTCAAGAGGGCCATCACAAGTGGAGACTCTGTGAAATGGCTGGATGCTATGCGATCTGAGATGGAATCCATGTACACCAACAAAGTATGGAATTTGGAAGTTGCTCCTGAAGGGGTAAAACCCATCGGGAGAAAATGGATCTTTGAGAAAGAAATTCGGTGTAGATGGAAAGGTTGAGACCTTCAAACATAGACTTGTAGTAAAAGGTTTTCGTCAACGAATAGATGTCAATTCTGATGAAACCTTTTTTCCAGTGGCTATGCTTAAGACCATCAGGTTCCTACTTGCCATTTCTACATACCATGACTACGAAATCTGGCAGTTGGACGTAAAGACCGCTTTTCTAAATGGTGATTTAGAAGAGAGCGTATACATGACACAGCCAGAGGTCTTCGTAGACAGTGGGAGCAACGGAAGCGTGTGCAAGCTGCTCAAATCAATCTATAGATTAAAACAGGTATCGTGAAGCTGGAGCATCTGTTTCGATGAGGCTGTCAAAGAGTTTAACTTCATCAAAAATATAGATGAACCATGTATATATGAGAAGGTTGTGGAGAGTAAGTTTGTCTTCCTCATATTGTACGAGGATGACATACTCTTGATAAGAAACGATGTTCCTATGCTACACTCGGTCAAGATCATCTTATCACACATGTTCTCCATGAAAGATCTAGGTGATGCCTCCTACATCTCAGGGATAAAGATCTATAGAGATATATCTAGACGGATGTTGGAATTGTCCCAATCCAGGTACATAGACACCATACTAAAGAGGTTTAGTATGGAATATTCTAAGTGTGGTAATTTACCCGCTTGTTCAGAAATCACTCTCTCCAAAGTGATGTCTCCCAAGACTGATTTAGAGAGAGCTCGCATGCAAGTAATACCCTATACTTTGGCAGTCGGGACTATCATGTATGCAATGTTATGTACCAGACCAGATGTAGCTTACTCACTAGATGTAGTGAGCAGGTATCAATCGGATCCTGGGGAGAAACACTGGACAACCGTGAAGAATATTCTTAAGTGATTGAGAAGGACTAAAGAAATTTTCTTGGTGTATGGTAACGGTGAACTCCAGGTGGAGTCTTTTATCGATTCGAGCTTCCAGAGTGATAAGAACGATAGTAAGTCGGTCTCGGGTTTTTTCTTCACCCTCGATGGAGGGGCGGTATGTTAGAAGAGTTCCAAGCTAGATACCGTAGCAGACTCGACAGTGGAGGCTGAATACATCGCTACCAACGATGTTGTCAAAGAGCCTGTTTGGATAAAGAAGTTCATGAGATGAACTTGGTGAGGTTCCATCCATTGAGCATCCAATACCTGTATATTGTGATAACAATAGAGCTGTGGCTTTTTCCAAGGAACCCCGGTCCCATCAGTGATCCAGACATATTCTTAGGTGGTATCACCTGATCAGGGAGATAGTTGATCTCTGAGAGATCGAGGTCAGGAGAGTTGACACAGAGGATAACACAGCGGATCCACTCACCAAGGCCCTCCCCCAGATGCTAATCAAGAGACTTTTTAGGATGTTGGGTAAGAGATACTACAACAACTGGCCTTAGTGCAAGTGGGAGATTGGTAGTGATATATATGCCCTAGAGACCATTATTGTATGATATGGTGGATGCTTGGACATATATATAGAGGACTTTCTTGCTCGACATGATAGTATGCTATCTGGTTGCCTTTATCTTAACGTGTAGACTGGTATTATTATACTGTCTCTCTCTTATATGTTGATAAAGCCCTTAGGATATGTACTTGACTACCAGGACTATGATGCAGATCATACTAGTGGGGCCAGGGTGGTTCAAAAGTACATCCTTTAGCAGTTCCTAGTTGAGAGGATATCGAGACAGGGCATCAATATTCCAGAGTAGACTAATGTGTACGTTTCTTGACCCTGTATGGGGCGATGGTTGATCCCAAAACCATTGGTGTGTGACATCAAATATTGTATACAGGTGCTCATTAGAGAATGGGTACACCGAACATGAGTCACCGAGAACTCCTAGTTGGTACTATACCTATCATCAAATAGCAGTTCTCTGGTGACACTAGTACAAGTTAGTCTGTAGACCCGAGATCGTCATAGAGTCTTGTGTGGCTCCCACTGTGCTTTGATTTCCTCTCTACCATGGCTCAAAGGAGTTGTGCAAATAAGTGGATTTTGGGTACAGTCTCGAGTCGCATGGAGGCAATGAGCGATAGGAGGGGTTTCTTCTCTTCCGGTATTGGGAGTTGATGTTGCGCTATGCTTGATTGACTATAACTAGAAGTCCCTAACCAGGGCTATTGAGGAGATTTACTGGTAAGAGTTACCTATAGTTTCTCGAACCGTTATGAGCCATACATCGGCATGACTTATCAAGTTACTAGGGTCTGACGTTACCACCCCTAGACTCGATATGTGACATATCAGACGAAGAGACCGGACTGTACGGTAAGTGTTAGTTATAGGCTTCATGAGATTTTGGACAAGCTTGCTTGCTGATCTTCTAATCGCTCAATACCTGGGTAGCCGTTACGTCCAGCTAGTACCGCTGACGGCTTGTAGGTGACTGATGTGATCATCACCTGCTGCTGGCGTATTGACGAGTCTTTAAAGTCCCATACAGAAGTTTCCTGGTTCAAGCAAAACGAAGTAGGGAACATATGCTAATATATGCGGCGGGGGGGCTGATTAAATACGAGTATGTGATACCATATTCTAATCTGGCGGTTATTTGTTATCGGTTAGGTTATATGTGATATAACCGGATTATCGAATCAAGTGTTGATTTGATAATGTGATATAAAGATAAATGATATTAGTCGGTTATATGTGATATAACAGGATTATTAAATCTAGTGTTGATTTAATAATTTGATATAATTATATATTAACTAATATTATTAGCTCACTAATTATTTTCTTCATGATATATATATTAATATATATTTGATATATATATAAATATATTATGAAGCTGTAGGGTTACTAGGCACACTCATGAGGTTCTACAAGGCATCAACCATGCCAAAATCAAATTTTTATGTGCCTAACAACTCTATGCAAGATCGTTAACTAGAGATTAGGCGAAACTTTAAGCTAGTAAACTACTTTACTACTAAGTGAAAGGGATTACAACCTTTGTAGATCCGGTCCTCCACTTCATTAGCTCCGTGTAGACGTCCCCATCGCTGCGATCGTGAACTCCGGACTCTAGAGAAGCTCCACGAGAAGAACGAACGTGCTTGCTACGATGACTTCGAGGCCGAAGATGATCTACGTCGGGGAGACACTAACTCAAGCTATTCCTTCACTAGGTCATGAACTTTGTGAAGAGAACACACTCTACTACATGGCAAGAGGTAGAGGATGAAGAAGTAGGAACTGGGCTCACTTTAGAATTGATTTTCTCACTCTTTTGCTCATGGCACCATTGGAGCTAGTAAGATTTTGGATGGAGCTTGATGATGAAGAAGAAGAAGAAGAAAGAAAGAAATCCATCCAAATGAAAACTTATCCATATGAATTATTGCACCATGGTTGAGTTAAGCCCTCATGCTTAACTCATGTAGAGAATTAACCAAGGCATTAGGTTAAGGGTTGGGTTAACTAATATCCTAAGGAATGACAAAAGAGTTGACTTTGTCAATGTTTATCAAGCTTCATGAATCTTGATAACTTTGACCAAAGTCTCACGTCTTTTGTTATTTGTTAGGAAATTAGTAAACCCTAATTTAACCTTGATTTGGTTTAAGTCTCATACATCCAACTTGTGTGTATCATCAAACATGATACAAACTTGTACACTTGCATATATCATATATAAACAATGTGCACAAACTAGTGAGAAAATAAATCTTAAGTGAGCTAATACTAGTTAATGCAATGTAATATATCAAATATATAATTATGAATTAAATTATTAAATCAACCCTTGATTTAATAATCCGGCTATAACCGACTAATATCAATGTGTAACAACTTATCGAATCAACACTTGATCCGATAACCCGGCTATATCGTATACAACCGATCAATGTCACGAATCGCGAGAATAGAATACGGTATCTCATATCGTATTAATCTCGGTCCCGCACATATCACATATGTGCTCCTACTTCGTTTCGCTTGAGCCAGGAAACCCCTGTGTAGGACTCTAAAGACTCGTCAATACGCCGGCAGTAGGTGATGATCATATCAAACACCCACAAGCCGCAAGAGGTGTGCTAAACGTAACGGCCACCCGGGTATTGAGCGATCAGAAGATCAACAAGCAAGTCCGCTAGTTCTCCTGCGAATCCAATTAGTAACACTCCCGTACAGTCCGGTCTCGTCGTCTGATATGTCGCATATCTCGCCTAGGGGTGGTAAACGTCAGACCCCAGTAGCTCGATAAGTCGTGTCGATATGAGGTCTATAACAGTTCGAGAAACTACTGGTAACACTTACCAGTAAACCTCAGTAACCCTGGCCAGGGATTTCCGGTTATAGCCAATCGAACACATCGCAACATCAACTCCCTATACCGGGAGAGACGAATCCCCTCCTATCGCTCATTGCCTCTATGTGATTCAGGACTGTACCCAAAAGCCACCTTTTTGCATGCCCTCTTGGACGTGGTATGATGGAAATCAAAGCATAGTGGGAATCATACAAGACTCTATGACGATCTCGGGTCAACAGACTAAGCTGTACCAGTATCACCCGAGAACTGCCATCTGACGTAAGGTATAATACCATCTGGGAGTTCTCGGCGAGTACGTCCAGTGTACCCAGTCTCCACTGAGCACCCGTACACCATCCTTGATGTCAAACACCGATGGATATGGGATCATCCATCGCCCATCATATGGGTCAAGATGCGTATACGCTAGTCTACTCTGGTGTATCGATGCCCTGTCTCGATACACCATCGACTAGGAACAGTTATAGGATGTACTCGTCGACTACCGTGGCCCCACTAGTATGATCTCATCATAGTCCCAGTAGTCGAGTACATATCCTAAGGGCTTTACCAACATGTAACAGAGAGATAATCAGTGTACACGTTAAGGTAAAGAGTAACCAGATAGCATACTATCATGTCGAGCAAGAAAGTCCTCCCTATATATGTCTAAGCATCCACTACAATATACATCTCATGTATAGTAATGGCCTCTAGGGCATACATATAACTAACAATCTCCCACTTGCACTAGGGCCATCTTATAGCAGTGGTTGTAGTATCTCATACTCAACCATCCCATAATAGTCTCTCTTTGGGAAAAAGCCTTTGTGAGTGGATCCGCCGTGTTGTCCTCTGAGTCTACTCTCCTAACCTCGATCTCCCTGGAGATCAAACATCTCCATGATCAGGTGATACTGCCTAAGAATTATATCTGGATTTCTGATGGGACAGTAGTTCCTTGGCTAAAGCCACAACTCCATTGTCACACAATGGTAGGAACGAAGTTCATCTCATGAACTTATATATATCCAGACTGCCTCTTTGGTAGCATTCTTGGTAACGATGTATCTTGCCTTTAATCGTCTAGTATGTCACGGTATCTAGCTTGGAACTCTTCCAACATACCGTCCCTCCACTTAGGGTAAAGACAATGCCTGCGACTGACATTCAGTCGTCCTTATCACCCTGGAACCTTTCCAGTGATTCTCCCCAGGATCGATTGATACCATCTCACTACAACTAGTGAGTATCCTAACATCCAATTAGATCTATCTCATAGATCCAAAACCCAGAATTTAGGAGGTATCACTTTGATCCTATCTGGAGAATCCTTGTGATAAGCAGAGATTGACCGAGCGTAGCATAGGAAACTCCTTCCCTATCAAGAGTATGTCATCCACGTACTGTACTAGGATCACCACCATACTCCATACTACCTTTTTGTATATACAAGGTTCATCTACCATTTTGATGAAGTCAAACTCTTTGACTACCTCATCAAAACAGATGTTCCAACTCCGCGATGCCTGCTTTATCACATAAAACATCTTGCACACGTTTCCGCTGCTCCCACTGTCTACGAAGCCCTCTGGCTGTGTACTTATAGACGCTCTCTTCCAAAACATCATTTAGAAAAGCAGTCATGACACCCAACCGCCAGATATCGTAGTCATGGTATATAGCCGTGGCAAGTAGGATCTGGATGGACTTAAGCATAGTCACTGGAAAAGGTTTCATCATTATCCACGCCTGGTCGATGACGAAAAACCTTTAACTAGTCTAGCTTTGAAAGTCTCAACTTTTCCATCTACACCAAGTAATCTTCTCAAGATTTACTTGCTCCTGATGGGGATTTAACCCTTCAGATAAATCAACCAAAGTCCATACTTTGTTGGTGTATAAGGATTCCATCTCAGATCGCTAAGCATCCAGCCATTCTTACAGAGTCATACTCCTGATGGCCAGCTCGAAATTAGTTGGGTCATCATCTCATGATGCAATCCTCGCTCCCACTGTCATAGAGAAACCGAAGTATCTCTCAGGTGGGTGAGGAACCCTACTAGATCGGCGGAGAGGCTGAGATTCATTGGTTACTATTGAATCCTTTGGTTCTACCAAATCATCAGCTGCAGTTTGTATAGCTGGAACCTTTCCAGTTCTACATAACAGATCTTGCCTCGAGCTTGTCCGGATTTAGCTTTTAGACATAGTCCGGACAACCCCAAATCTTAACAAACTTAAGATATGGGCTCTTCCCTTTCCATATCACATATGAAGTGGTAGGCAACTGATTTGATTTGAACCCTATTCAATAGGTATGCAGCTTCTCAAGTGCATAACTCCCAAAAGGAAATAGGAAACTCCGTAGTACTCATCATAGAGCACACCATATCAGATTGGGTGCTATTGCTCCGCCTCGATACACCATCGTGCTGTGGTGTATACGGAGGAGTAATGCTGAGAGAGAATCTCATTCTCCTTTAGAATAGTCCAGGAATTCCGTGCTCAAGTATTCTCCTCCTTGATCACATCAAAGGACATAATACTTTTACCCGTATTTTGGTTCTCTACTTCAAACTTACGTTCTGTGAATATCTCAAAAGGTTCGGACTTGTGTTTCAACAAGAACATATGTCTGAATCTTGAGAGATCATCAGAGAATGTAATGAAGTACAAAGAACCGGTCTTGGCATGTGTAGACAGGAGACTTTCATACATCAGCATGTATCAATCCTAAGAGTTTACTAACTCTTTCTCTATTTCCAATAAACAGAGCTATGGTCATCTTATCTTTGTGACATGACCGGCAAGTTTCACAAGATGTAAATTCAAACAGATTTAAATATGCATCTAAATGTAACTTAGCTAGTCGGGTCGCATTGATATGACCTAGTCTACAATGCCTCAAGAAGGATTCGTTCATTTCTGAACTCTTCCTCTCGTGTGTATTCTGTATACTAAGAACTGTAGTTTGATTTAGAACGTCAATGCTTTTAGATAACGTGCCTGAACCGATAAACTCTTGATATAGGAAATGTTCAAAACATTATCCAACAATACAAAATTATATCCTTTCTTTACTAATAAAGAGACCAATATGATTTTGTATATCAGGTTCGGTATCTAATGACATTCGTTCAGAATCAATGTATTCTGGTAATACAGGGTGACAGTGACCAACAGACTTGGCTGCAACACTTGCACCGTTTTCTGTCTCATGAAACTTATCACCTGTTCTCAGTTCTCTACCTTTCTGTAGCCCATGTAACAGATTACATATGCGGGATCCTGATCCGGTACCTCATACCCAGGACGTAAAGGATACTGAGAAACAGTTCTCTGTAACGAACACACCCGAAGAAGATGCATCAGCGTGCACTTTCTTCGTTTGGGCGGCACGGGAAATCTGGTATTCCCCAATTTCCTGCTCTGTCTTATAACAATTATAAGTTGGAGCGGGACCAACGTTCCCCAGCTCAGTATAACAAGCGGGTTCGGTCAATATATCCGTTTTATTATCTTGATTAAGGCGTGATATGGTCGCTACCTGGAGAGAGAGAGAAGAAAACACTCAGTGTATGCTCTTGCAAGATTAGATTGGTTATCTAATATATCTAATCAGGATGTCTCCCACTGTTTTAGTCAAATCTTCCTTCAAACCCTAAAAGGAAAAACTAGCCGGGATTAATTACACGCTACAAGTTCGCCAATCTTTCAGCCAGGCCAGTGTCGGTACTTTGAGGGAGGTCCCCCATGCTTTCACACGAACCTAATTAATGTAAACCTCATTTTCCCAGAAGCGTAACCTCGTTGACACCTTTCTAGACACCTACTTGATCGGCAAATTGTAATGTGTAAAACTCTCCCAGGAGTAACTCTTACTCGCAGTGGGTATCGGGATCCAACTATCTCATAGAAGGTATGCAATCTTATTGCAAATTTCAACACTTGAAATTCCCGATAATTTTGCCCCTAACGTCCCATGACCTTGACGCAGGCTAACAAACCACAGTGCGCTAGTCAAGTTCAACCCGTCATTTCTTGATTGAATTAAGCCCACCCGCACGACTCTTGACGCAGGCCAACAAAGTCGCACGACTACCCTAATCCAATCTGCATCATATGCATAAGCAGATAAATACTAGTTAGCTACCACACACTACGCCTTGACGCAGGCCAACAAACGTAGCATGAATACTATATAGGACTTATCTGAATTGACGGAGGGCTACGACAGGTTTTTCTGAAAACTTATTGCGTAATGAACTTGATATCGTTGTAGAATCAAATGATTTTAAAATGGAGTGTTTTGAGGCTTTTCTAGTTTTGCTAAAGGGGTCACTCCCGGTGAAGGGATCGTCGGCCCTTTCCTCATCGAATAAGGTGCAGGGTATATCATATATACCACCATGCAAAGCAAAAATTCCAAAAGCAATCAAAAGACAAACCGAGGGCTGTAGCATCTTCCAGTTATTGCTAAAGGGGTCACTCCCAGTGAAGGGATCTCGGCCCTTTCCTTATCGAATAAGGTGCAGGATGTTCTACAAGGAACACCGCGATGCAAAGCAAGAACCGTAGCTACCTGTTTTTGAAAATTCGATTCCACAACATCTTTTAGGTTTATTTTCTTTCATTAATCATATTAATGAAGTCCCATCAATTAAGTTACCTAAAAATCACAGATAAATACGACGTACACTTATGCCATCCACATTCGCCTCGATGTCCCCTCGTGCACCGTTAGGTTAGGTAACTAACGGCAGAGCGGGGCAGGGCTAGCACGGGTGTAAAACATAATTAACGTCTATATAATATATCATATATACTATATACAGTATCTATCACAACATATCAAATGATCACATCACAGATATCGCAGCAGAAGAAACATTTGAAATATTGGATATACTAGGACGTCCGTGTTTTCAATACGAGCCTGTATAAAACACGGATTCCACGGTCGTGATGAATAGCCAAATCCACATCCCTAGACCCCTACGAGAGCGGCAAGCAACACTGCCAATTCTAGGGTTAGGAGACCCGGTCTCGACTCCTCGAGATGGTCTCCCACTGGACCCTAGAACCCGGTTACTTGTGCTCCCCGCCTTGGGTCTACCTAATGCGGAAAAGTAAATAATATACAATGGTGACATCATCCTTATCCCGGAAGTGCCCTAATAAAAGAATATTACATACAAATGAATTTTACATGAATGAAAAAGGAAAAACTCTCATCTCACATAAAACCCCCGGCTATTCATAAACGCGACGATCCAATACAACATATCATAGCAACACATAATATCTCATATCATCAACGTAAGAAAGTATGCGTATCCCAATTGTCGTTGACATATAGCAACGAAACCGGCGATATCACATATTACACTTACGGTCGCAGAAAAGAATGTGTAAAACTACAGCAGTTGGAATCCACAACCTCCTTAGACATCGCATGCCTAACCAAATGAATTCCGTAGACATCGCATGCCTAACAATTATAAACCCTGCATTTTAGTCTCATTATCGAAAACTCTTTTCAATATTAAGTCGGGCAATTCAACAAGATTCCCGACATCCTGATCGAATGCTCGTCGCAAACTTTAGTAGACGGCCGCACCTCCGATACCGTCGACGAAGTGCACTAAGGCGGAACACCGCTGCCGCGAGCACCCGAACGGATGCTTTCGACGACGGGGTTCTCCTACAGTCACTTGGTCGGGGCTATGGGGCGTGGCTATCTATTAAGTTTACCGGCGAGTATCCGCGTACGCAACGTGATTGCGACGGACTTTTGATCACATCAAAATCCCGTGGCAACCGATCAATTGAGACTAAAGTGCTATATTTATAATATTCAAATTAGTTATCTCATAACTATTTGTGGATTCCAAATATTGTATCACATTCCAGATAAATAGACAATGTTAAACTTTCCGATCGAATAATCAAACACCCAAGTTTTCCCAAATAGCTCAACACTTGAGGGGAGTTTAAAAACATCCATTCCATGCCACAGTACCAACGGTCCAGCCGTAGAAGGGTCAAGCCAACGCCTCACATGTGGCACGCCGTACTGCCCCAAACCCTAAGGTTCAAAGGGCAGTTCAAGACGGTCACATAATCGAGTTAAGGTATGTTGTCTTCTAGATGGTCCATCGCGTTACTTGCACTACTTAGACGTTTTTAAACTACGGAAAAATCCAACACTTGGAAATTTTCCGGGTCGGGAAAAAGTGAGTTATTGATATCCGGTCGAACATTTTAACACGTTCTAAAATACCCGGAAAAACAAAATAAACAAAGTTAAATAATCCGATCGAATCATCGAGCCCCCAATACAACCCAGAAAACTCAACTCTTGAGCATAAATTAAAAATTCCCAGAAAACACAGGAATCACTCAAGGAAATTACTGTGCAAAATTCAAAGAATATTGTGACTGTACGGCCGCGGAAGCGCCGCATGAGCCATGCTCATGCCGCGGTTCCGCGGCTATTTGGTCGACTCATGATCACGTGCTGCACAGTAATCCCTATAAAACCCTGCTGAATTTTTTGGATATTTTTAATTAGGAAAAATCCACAGTTTTAAAAAAAGTACAGAGAAGGGTTTTGATTAGGGTTTCGGGTTTCGATCGGGTTTCTATCTTCGTCTACACTTCGCCTAAAGCTCTAGCTAGGCTCTGATACCACTGTAGGGTTACTAGGCACACTCATGAGGTTCTACAAGGCATCAACCATGCCAAAATCAAATTTTTATGTTCCTAACAACTCTATGCAAGATCGTTAACTAGAGATTAGGAGAAACTTTAAGCTAGTAAACCACTTTACTACTAAGGGAAAGGGATTACAACCTTTGTAGATCCGGTCCTCCACTTCATTAGCTCCGTGTAGAAGTCCCCATCGCTGCGATCGTGAACTCCGGACTCTAGAGAAGCTCCACGAGAAGAACGAACGTGCTTGCTAGGATGACTTCGAGGCCGAAGATGATCTACGTCGGGGAGACACTAACTCAAGCTATTCCTTCACTAGGTCATGAACTTTGTGAAGAGAACACACTCTACTACATGGCATGTGGTAGAGGATGAAGAAGTAGGAAGTGGGCTCACTTTAGAATTGATTTTCTCACTCTTTTTCTCATGGCACCATTGGAGCTAGTAAGCTTTTGGATGGAGCTTGATGATGAAGAAGATGAAGAAAGAAATAAATCCATCCAAATGAAAACTTATCCATATGAATTATTGCACCATGGTTGAGTTAAGCCCTCATGCTTAACTCATATAGAGAATTAACCAAGGCATTAGGTTAAGGGTTTGGTTAACTAATATCCTAAGGAATGACAAAAGAGTTGACTTTGTCAATGTTTATCAAGCTTCATGAAGCTTGATAACTTTGACCAAAGTCTCACCACTTTTGTTATTTGTTAGGAAATTAGTAAACCCTAATTTAACCTTGATTTGGTTTAAGTCTTATACATCCAACTTGTGTGTATCATCAAACATGATACAAACTTGTACACTTGCATATATCATATATAAACAATGTGCACAAACTAGTGAGAAATTAAATCTTAAGTGAGCTAATACTAGTTAATGCAATGAAATATATTAAATATATAATTATGCATTAAATTATTAAATCAACTCTTGATTTAATAATCCGGCTATAACCGACTAATATCAATGTGTAACAACTTATCGAATCAACACTTGATCCGATAACCCGGCTATATCGTATACAACCGATCAATGTCACGAATCGCGAGAATAGAATACGGTATCTCATATCGTATTAATCTCGGTCCCGCACATATCACATATGTGCTCCTACTTCATTTCGCTTGAGCCAGGAAACCCCTGTGTAGGACTCTAAAGACTCGTCAATACGCCGGCAGTAAGTGATGATCATATCAAACACCCACAAGCCGCAAGCGGTGTGCTAAACGTAACGGCCACCCGGGTATTGAGCGATCAGAAGATCAACAAAAAAGTCCGCTAGTTCTCCTGCGAATCCAATCAGTAACACTCCCGTACAGTCCGGTCTCGTCGTCTGATATGTCGCATATCTCACCTAGGGGTGGTAAACGTCAGACCCCAGTAGCTCGATAAGTCATGTCGATATGAGGTCTATAACAGTTCGAGAAACTACTGGTAACACTTACCAGTAAATCTCAGCAACCCAGGCCAGGGATTTCCGGTTATAGCCAATCGAACACATCGCAACATCAACTCCCTATCCCGGGAGAGACGAATCCCCTCCTATCGCTCATTGCCTCCATGTGATTCGGGACTGTACCCAAAAGCCACCTTTTTGCACGCCCTCTTGGACGTGGTATGATGGAAATCAAAGCACAGTGGGAATCACACAAGACTCTATGACGATCTCGGGTCAACAGACTAAGCTGTACCAGTGTCACCAGAGAACTGCCATCTGACGTAAGGTATAATACCATCTGGGAGTTCTCGGCGAGTCCGTCTAGTGTACCCAGTCTCCACTGAGCACCCGTACACCATCCTTGATGTCAAACACCGATGGATATGGGATCATCCATCGCCCATCATATGGGTCAAGATGCGTATACTCTAGTCTACTCTGGTGTATCGATGCCCTGTCTCGATACACCCTCGACTAGGAACAGTTATAGGATGTACTCGTTGACTACCGTGGCCCCACTAGTATGATCTCATCATAGTCCCAGTAGTCGAGTACATATCCTAAGGACTTTACCAACATGTAACAGAGAGACAATCAATGTACACGTTAAGGTAAAGAGTAACCAGATAGCATACTATCATGTCGAGCAAGAAAGTCCTCCCTATATATGTCCAAGCATCCACTACAATATACATCTCATGTATAGTAATGGCCTCTAGGGCATACATATAACTAACAGAAGCAAGGTTGGATTTCTATTTTGAGAAAATAGAAATGAGGTGGAAAATGAGGAGCATGGGATGAAGCATGGATTATATATTTTTTTATTACTCTTGACTTGCTATTGAAGCATGGTGTTATATTTTTATTGATGAAAATTGGATGCTTCAATGAGTAAGAATATTATGTGTGCCATGGTTCATTTTCTTCATATGAGACTTGTTCTTTTTCTTCACATGAGAGTTGAACTGATGAGATGAGTTCATGCTCTCTAGCTCTCTCCTCATTCTTGACCTCTACCTCCAAGCTCAAACCCTCACATGAGTTGTGAATCCTTGAGCTTGTGAGAACCCTAGTGAGCAAACACAACCCCTACTTCACCAACCTAAACTAGATTAGCACTTTGGCTTACGGTGTTATCTTGACTAAAGAGTTTAGTAAAGAGATAGCTTGGATTAGCGGAGCTTCGGGTGGATCATCTTCGGCACGAAGATCATCGGAGGAAGCTCGATCTAACTTCAAGTGGAGCCTAGTGGAGTCGCATGGACTACTACACGGAGCATAAGAAGAGAAGGACACGGTCTACAAAGGTTGTAGCCATCCATCTCTTAGTATAGTTTGTTATTTCTAGCTTAAACCCTAATCATCTACTTAAAGAACTTGGTTAGTGTATATTAGCACCCCGAAAATTTTAAAAACGGCATGCTTGATACTAGTAAAACCCAGTGGTGGTGCTAACTTACACTTTCAAGGTTAGCTAATTTTGAAGTGAAAAAATCTCCCGAGGAGTAATACATACTCATCAGTGGGAATCGGGACCTAACTATCATTATGTCATAACCTGATAGAATCCACTCAAGTCACCACACTCCAGAAGGTATGCGCATGCCTGGCAAGTTTCCCGTATGTTTGAAACTCCCAATATGGTTTTTACCCCTAGGACCCAATGACCTTGACGAATAATCAAAAAATTAATGTTCCTAGTCAAGTTTAACCCGTCATTATCTTGATTGCGTTAAACCCACCCGCACGACCCTTGGAGAATAATCAACAAAGTCATACGACTGTCCTAACCAATCCGCAAATCCTTGCGACAGAAAAGTATTACAGAGCTACCACACACTACACCTCGATGAATAGCAACGACAAACGTAGCACGAATACTAAGTAATACTAATATGAAATGACGGAGGGCTACGAATGGTTTTTGGCGAAAAACCTTTAACGTAATGAACTTGATATCGTTGAAGGAACTCGAGTGGCTTTGAAATGGAGTGGTTTAAGCTCTGATTTTTAAAGCTAGTGACATAATCCTTTTCTTAAGAGCGAACTCCCAATGAAGGGAGCAAGGATCTTCCTGTTAGTTATATGTATGCCCTAGAGGCCATTACTGTACATAGGATGTATATTGTAGTGGATGCTGGGACATATATAGGCAGGACTTTCTTGCTCGACATGATAGTACGCTATCTGGTTGCTCTTTATCTTAACATATATACTTTCTGTCTCTCTGATTACATGTTGATAAAGCCCTTTAGGATGTGTACTCGACTTCCAGGACTATGATGCAGATCATACTAGTGGGGCCTGGGTAGTCAATGAGTACATCCTTCATAGTTCCTAGTCATGGGAATATCGAGACGGGGCATCGATATTCCAGAGTAGACTAGCGTATATCTTCTCGACCCATGTGATGGGCGATGGATGATCCCATATCCATTGGTGTTTGACATCGGAGATGGTATGCCGGTGCTCAGTGGAGACTGGGTACACTGAACGGACTCGCCGAGAACTCCCAGATGGTATTATACCTCACGTCAGATGGCAGTTCTCTGGTGACACTGGTACAGCTTAGTCTGTTGACCCGAGATCGTCATAGAGTCTTGTGTGTCTCCCACTGTGCTTTGATTTCCACCCTACCACGGCTCTACTGAGTCGTGCAAACAGGTGGTTTTTGGGTACAGTCCCGATTCACATGGAGGCAATGAGCGATAGGAGGGGATTCGTCTCTCCCGGTATTGGGGGTTGATGTTGTGCTATGCTCGACTGGCCATAACAGGAAATCCCTGGCCAGGGTTGCAGTGATATACTGGTAAGAGTTATCAGTAGTTTCACGAATGTTATGGACCTTACGTCGGCATGACTTATCGAGCTATTAGGGTCTGACGTTTACCACCCCTAGGCGAGATATGCGACATATCAGACGAACAGACCGGACTATACGGTAAGTGTTACTGGTTGGATTCACAGGAGTGTGAGCGGGCTTGCTCGTCGATCTTCTGATCGCTCAATACCCGGGTGGCCGTTACGTTTAGCAGACCGCTTGCGGCTTGTGGGTGCTTGATATGATCATCATCTGCTGCCGGCGTATTGACGAGTCTTTAGAGTCCTACACAGAGGTTTCCTGGCTCAAGCGAAACGAAATAGGAGCGCATATGAGATATGTGCGGGACCGAGAATAATGCGTGTATGTGATACCGTATTCTATTCTCGCGATGAATGTATCGAATGGTTGTATGCGATATAACCTAGTTATCGAATCAAGGATTGATTCGATAAGCCGATACATAGGATATTAGTCGGTTATATGCGATATGACCGGATCGTTAAATCAAGTATTGATTTAACGATTTAATGCATAATTATGTATTTGATATATTAATTTGCATTAACTAGTATTGGTTCACTTAAGATGGATTTTCTCACTCGAATGTGCACATTGTATATACGATATAATTTTGTGCACTAGTTTGTATCATGTTTGATGATGCATGCAACATTGGCTAAGTGTAAAGATTAAACCATGGTTGTGTAATGGTTAGGGTTTTGTTTTTACTTATTCATTTATTTATTTATCTATTCTTTTTTGAGAAATGGATAAAAGAAAAGCAAAATGGTTTCTTTCTTTGTTTTCTTTCATGAAGCTTGTTGAAGCTTCATGAAGCTTTGACCAAGTGACCATTTTGTCTTCTTCTTTTAACCCTAACCATTCACATAACCTTAGTTAATTATCTACACTTGACCATGGTTAATTATATGATAAGTAGTATTTTCTTTTCACTTATCATATGATTATCTTTCATCTTCTTCTTCTTCTTCACTTGAAGAAAACCTTGCTTCATCAATGGCAACTTGATGTAATGAGTGAGAAATCCAATTCTAAAGTGAACCCACCTCCTATTTCTTCATCCTCTACCTCTTGCCAAGTAGTATAGGGTGTTTCCTTCACAAGTTTTCATGGCTTGGTGAAGTAGGAGCTTGATCTTGTGATGCCTCGACGTAGATCATCTTCGGCATCGTAGTCGATGACCTAGCCCGCCCATTCTCCGATGAAGCCGATGCAAGAGTCTAAGATTCGATTTGGACAGCGGAGGGACGTCATCACGGAGCCTAGGAGGTTAAGGACCGGATCTACAAAGGTTGTAGCATCTTTCTTTTCAAGTTAAAGTTGTTTACTTGCATCGCATCACCTCATTATCTAGTTAACGATCCGTATTAGGGTTTGTAGGCACTTGTAAAATTTGAATTGAGCATGTTTGATCACTTGTGAGACTTTATTAGTGTGCCTAGGAACCCTACAGTGGTATCAGAGCCTAGCTAGAGCCTTAGGCGATGCGCAGACGGAATTAGAAGTCCGATTGAACCAAAACCCAAACCCAAAAATGCTCTCTGGACTTTTTCTGAAATCGTGGTTTTTTGAGAATTAAAAATATGCAGAAAACTCAGTAGAAGATTCTAAGAATGACTGTATAAAACGGGACCCATGAATCGATTATAGTGTGGCGGAACCGCGGCATTAGCATGCCTAATGCGGCGGTTCCGCGGCAACTTGGTCTCTTCAGACATTTTTTTCTGCACAGTAATTCTTATATTTTGTTTCTGGTTTTTCTGGGAATTTTTAATATTTATTCAAGAGTTGAATTTTCTGGGTTGTATTGGGGACTCGGTGTTTCGATCGGATTGTCTAATTTTGTCTGTGTGATTTTCGGGTAATTTTAGAATATGTTAAAAAGTTCGACCGGATATAAATACCCATTTTTTCCCCTGCCGGGAAATTTCCAAGTGTTGGATTTTTCCGTGGTTTAAAAACGTTCTAAGTAGTGCAAGTAACATGATGGTCCCTCTAGAAGACAACAAACCTTAACTCGATTATGTGACCGTCTTGAACTGCCCTTTGAACCTTAGGGTTTGGGGCAGTACGGCGTGCCACATGTGAGGCGTTGGCTTGACCCTTCTACGGCTGGACCGTTGGTACTGAAGCACGAACTGAATTTTGTTAGACTTATTTCATGTGTTGAGCTGTATCGGAAAAACTTGGGTGTTCGATTGTTCGATCGGAAAGTTTAACATTTTCTATTTATCCGGAATGTGATACAATACTTGGAATTCGCAAATAGTTATGAGATGACTGGATGAATGTTATAAACATAGCAGTTTAGTCTCACTTGATCGGTTGCCACGGAATTTTGATGTGATCAAAAGTCCGTCGCAATCACGTAGTGTACGCGGATACTCGCCGGGTAAACTTAATAGACAGCCTCACTCCATAGCCCCGACCAAGTGACTGTAGGAGAACCCCGTCGCCGAAAGCATCCGTCCGGGTGCTCGCGGCAGCGGTGTTCCGCCTTGGTGCACTTCGTCGACGGTATCAGGGGTGCGGCCGCCTACTAAAGTTTGCGACGAGCATTCGATCAGTTTTTCGGGAATCTTGTTGAATTGCCCGACTCGATATTGAAAAGAGTTTTCGATAAATGAGACTGAAATGCGGGGTTTATAATTGTTAGGCATGCGATGTCTAAGTATTTCATTTGATTAGGCATGCGATGTCTAAAGAGATTGCGGATTCCAACTGTTGTAGTTTTACACTTTCTTTTCTGTGACCGTAAGTGTAATATGTGATATCGCCGGTTTCGTTGCTATATGTCAACGACAATTGGGATGCGCTTATTTACTTACGTTGATGACATGTGATGTTATGTGTTGCTGGATATGTTATATTGGATCGTCGTGTTCGAATAGCCGGGGGGTTTTTATGTGAGATGAGTGTTTTTTCATTTTCATTCATGTAAAAACTTGTATGTAATGTTCTTTTATTGGGGCACTTCCAGGTTGCGGATGTTGTCACCATTTGTATATTATTTACTTTTCCGCATTAGGATAGACCCAAGGAGGGGAGCACAAGTTACCGGGTTCTGGGGTCCAGTGGGAGACCAACTCGAGGAGTCGAGTCCGGGTCTCCTAACCCTAGAATTGGTAGGGTTGCTTGCCGCTCTCGTAGGGGTCTAGGGGTGTGGGATTGGCTATTCATCACGACCGTGGAATCCGTGTTTTATACTGGCTCGTATTGAAAACACGGACGTCCTAGTATATCCAATATTTCATATGTTTCTTCTGCTGCGATATCTGTGATGTGATCATGTGATGTTCTGTGATAGATATAGTATATAGTATATATGATATATTATATAGACGTTACTTATGTTTTACACCCGCGCTAGCCCTGCCCCGCTCTGCCGTTAGTTACCTAACCTAACGGTGCAGACGGGACATCGAGGCGAATGCGGATGGCATAAGCGTACGTTATATTTATCTGTGATGATTAGGTGGACTTAAATGATGGGATATTCATTAATGAGATTAATGAAAGAAAATAAACCTAATTGATGTTGTGGAATCGAATTTCAAAATAAAAACAGGTAGCTACAGTTCTTGCTTTGCATCGCGGTGTTCCTTGTAGAACATCCTGCACCTTATTCGATAGGGAAAGGACCGAGATCCCTTCACCGGGAGTGACTCCTTTAGCAATAACTGGTAGATGCTACATCTCTCGGTTTGTCTTTTGATTGCTTCTATAGTTTCTGCTTTGCACAGTGATATATATGATATATCCTGCACCTCATTCGACGAGGAAAGGGCCGACGATCCCTTCACCGGGAGTGACACCTTTAGCAAAACTAGAAAAGCCGCAAAAACATTCCATTTAAAAACCATTTGATTCCGCAACGAGATCAAGTTCAAAGCGTTAAAGGTTTTCACAAAAACCATACGCAACCCTCCGTCATTTTAGGAAGTAGTGTACTTAGTATTCGTGCTGTGTTTGTTGACTTTAGTTAAGGCACAGTGTACGGTAGCTAAGTGATGTCTTCCTACACCGCATATGATGCGATTAGTTAGGACAGTTGCGTGACTTTGTTGACCTTAGTTAAGGGTCATGTGGGTGGGTCTAATTAATCACGAAATGACGGGTAGAACTTGACTAGTGCTTATGATTTGTTGACCATAGTTAAGGTCATAGGTGCTAGGGGTAAAAACCTTTATCGGGAGTTTCAAGTGTTGAAATTTGCAATGAGATTGCATACCTTCTATATGATAGTTGGATCCCGATACCCACTGCGAGTAATTGTTACTCCTGGGAGAGTTTTGCACTTTGCAATTAGCCGATCAAGTAGGTGTCTAGAAAGGTGTCAACGGGGTTACGCCTCTGGGAAAACGAGGTTTACCGTAATTAGGTCCGTGCGAAAGCACGGGGAACCTCCCTCAAAGTACCGACACTGGCCTGGCTGAAGATTGGCGAAATTGTAGAGTGTAATTAATCCCGGCTAGTCTTTCCTTTTAGGGTTTGAAGGAAGATTTGATAAAAAAACAGTGGGAGCCATCCTGATTAGATAAAATATATAGCCAATCTAATCTTGCAAGAGCGCACGCAGAGTGTTTTCTTCTCTCTCTCTCCAGGTAGCGACCATATCACGCCTTAATCAAGATAATAATATGGATGTATTGACCGAACCCGCTTGTTATACTGAGCTGGGGAACGTTGGTCCCGCTCCAACTTATAATTGTTATAAGACAGAGCAGGAAATAGGGGAATACCAAAATTCCTATGCCGCCCAAACGAAGAAAGTGCATATGATGCATCTTCTTCGGGTGTGTTCGTTACACAGAACTGTTTCTCAGTATCCTCTGCATCCTGGGTATTTGATACCGGATCAGGATCCCAGATATGTAATCTGTTACATAGGGCTACAAAAAGGTAGAAAAACTGAGAACGGGTGATAAGTTTCATGAGACAGAAAACGGGGCAAGTGTTGCAGCCAAGTCTGTTGGTCACTGTCACCCTGTATTACCAATACATTGATTCTGAACAAATGCTATTAGATACCGAACCTGATATACAAAATCATATCAGTCTCTTTATTAGTAAAGAAATGATAAAATTTTGTATTGATGGATAATGTTTTGAACATTTCCTATATCAAAAGTTGATCGGTTCAGGCACGTTATCTAAAAGCATTGACGTTCTAAATCAAACTACAATTCCTAGTATACAGAACACACACAAGAGGAAGAGTTCAGAAATGAACGAATCCTTCTTAAGGCATTGTAGACTATGTCACATCAATGCGACCCGACTGGCTGAAGTTACATTTTAGATGCATATTTAAATTAGTTTGAATTTACATCTTGTGAAACTTGCCAGTCATGTCACAAAGATTAGATGACCATAGCCCTGTTTATTGGAAACAGAGAAAGAGTTAACAAACTCTTGGGACTGATACATGATAATGTATGTAAGGTCTCCTGTCTACATATGCCAGGACTGGTTCTTTATACTTCATTACATTCTCTGATGATCTCTCAAGATTCAGACATATGTTCCTGTTGAAACACAAGTCCGAACCTTTTGAAGTATTCACAGAATATAAGCTAGAAGTAGAGAACCAATAACCGGGTATAAGTATTATGTCCTATGATGAGATCAGGGAGGAGAATACTTGTGCATAGAATTCCTGGACTATTCTAAAGGAGAATGAGATTCTCTCTCAGTGTTACTCCTCTGAATACACCACAGCACAACGGTGTATCGGGGTGGAGCAATCGCACAATATTAGATATGGTGTGCTCTATGATGAGTACTACTGAGTTTCCTTTTTCCTTTTGGGAGTTTTGCGCTTGAGAAGCTGCATACCTATTGAATTAGGTTCGAATCAAATCAGTGCCTACCACTCCATATAAGATATGGTATGGGAAGAACCTATCTCTTAAGTAAGTTAAGATTTAGGATTGTTCGGCCTATGTCTTAAGCAAAATCCGGACAAGATAGAGGCAGGATCAGTTCTGTAGAACTGGAAAGGTTCCAGCTATACAAAACTGCAGTAGATGATTTAACAGAACCAAAGGATTCTATAGTTCCCGACGAACTTCAGCCTCTCCGCCGATCTAGTAGGGTTCCTCATCCGCCTGAGAGATACCTCGGTTTCTCGATGACAGTGGGAGCAAGGAATGCATCATGAGATGATGACCCAACTAGTTTCGAGCAGGCCATCGAGAGTAGGGACTCTGTAAGAATGGCTGGATGCTTAGCGATTTGAGATGGAATCCATGTACACCAACAAAGTATGGACTTTGGTTGCTATATCTGAAGGGTTAAATCCCCATCAGGAGCAAGTATATCTTGAGAAGATTACTTGGTGTAGATGGAAAAGTTGAAACTTTCACAGCTAGACTTGTTAAAGGTTTTCGTCATCGACCAAGAGTGGAAAATGATGAAACCTTTTCCAGGGACTATACTTAAGTCCATCCAGGTCCTACTTACCATTGCTACATACCATGACTGCGATATCTGGTGGTTGGGTGTCATGACTGCTTTTCTAAATACTGATTTAGAATAGAAAGTCTATAAGTACACATCCAGAGGGCTTCGTAAACAGTGGGAGCAGCGGAAACATGTGTAAGTTGCTTAACAGGATAAAGCAGGCATCGCGGAGTTGGAACATCTGTTTTGATGTGGTAGTCAAAGAGTTTGACTTCATCAAAATGGTAGATGAACCTTGTATGTACAAAAGGGTAGTATGGAGTATGGTAATGATCCTCGTAGAGTACGTGGATGACATACTCTTGATAGGAAAGGAGTTTCCTATGCTACGATCGGTCGATCTCCTCTTATCACATAGATTCTCCATATAGGATCAAAGTAATACCTCCTAAATCCTAGGTTTTGGATCTATGAGATAGATCTAAATGGATGTTAGGATTCTCACTAGTAATAGTGAGATGGTATCAGTTGATCCTGGGTAGAATCACTGGAAAGGTTCCAGGGTGATAAGGACGACTGAATGTCAGTCGCAGGCATTGTCTTTACCCTCAGTGAAGGGACGGTATGTTGGAAGAGTTCCAAGCTAGATACCGTGGCAAACTAGACGATAAAGGCTGGTAACATCGCTATTAAAGATACTACCAAAGAGGAAGTTTGGGTGTATATTGGTTCATAAGATGAACTAGGTTCCTACCATTGTATGACATTGGAAGTGTGGCTTTGGCCAAGGAACCATGATCCCATCAATGACCCAGACATATTCTGAGGCAGCATCACCTGATCATGGAGATAGTTGATCTCCAGGGTGATCAAGGTAAGAAGAGAAGACTCAGAGGACAACACAGCGGATCCACTCACGAAGGCCTTTTCCCAAAGAGAGACTTTTATGGGATGGTTGAGTATGTGATACTGCAACCACTGCTACAGATGGCCATAGTGCAAGTGGGAGATTGTTAGTTATATGTATGCCCTAGAGGCCATTACTGTACATAGGATGTATATTGTAGTGGATGCTGGGACATATATAGGTAGGACTTTCTTGCTCGACATGATAGTACGCTATCTGGTTGCTCTTTATCTTAACATATATACTTTCTGTCTCTATGATTACATATTGATAAAGCCCTTTAGGATGTGTACTCGACTTCCAGGACTATGATGCAGATCATACTAGTGGGGCCTGGGTAGTCAATGAGTACATCCTTCATAGTTCCTAGTCGTGGGAATATCGAGACGGGGCATCGATATTCCAGAGTAGACTAGCGTATATCTTCTCGACCCATGTGATGGGCGATGGATGATCCCATATCCATTGGTGTTTGACATCGGAGATGGTATGCCGGTGCTCAGTGGAGACTGGGTACACTGAACGGACTCGCCGAGAACTCCAAGATGGTATTATACCTCACGTCAGATGGCAGTTCTCTGGTGACACTGGTACAGCTTAGTCTGTTGACCCGAGATCGTCATAGAGTCTTGTGTGTCTCCCACTGTGCTTTGATTTCCACCCTACCACGGCTCTACTGAGTCGTGCAAACAGGTGGTTTTTGGGTACAGTCCCGATTCACATGGAGGCAATGAGCGATAGGAGGGGATTCGTCTCTCCCGGTATTGGGGGTTGATGTTGTGCTATGCTCGACTGGCCATAACAGGAAATCCCTGGCCAGGGTTACAGTGATATACTGGTAAGAGTTATCAGTAGTTTCACGAATGTTATGGACCTTACGTCGGCATGACTTATCGAGGTATTGGGGTCTGACGTTTACCACCCCTAGGCGAGATATGCGACATATCAGACGAACAGACCGGACTATACGGTAAGTGTTACTGGTTGGATTCACAGGAGTGTGAGCGGGCTTGCTCGTCGATCTTCTGATCGCTCAATACCCGGGTGGCCGTTACGTTTAGCAGACCGCTTGCGGCTTGTGGGTGCTTGATATGATCATCATCTGCTGCCGGCGTATTGACGAGTCTTTAGAGTCCTCCACAGAGGTTTCCTGGCTCAAACGAAACGAAATAGGAGCGCATATGAGATATATGCGGGCCCGAGAATAATGCGTGTATGTGATACCGTATTCTATTCTCGCGATGAATGTATCGAATGGTTGTATGCGATATAACCTAGTTATCGAATCAAGGATTGATTCGATAAGCCGATACATAGGATATTAGTCGGTTATATGCGATATGACCGGATCGTTAAATCAAGTATTGATTTAACGATTTAATGCATAATTATGTATTTGATATATTACTTTGCATTAACTAGTATTGGTTCACTTAAGATGGATTTTCTCACTCGAATGTGCACATTGTATATACGATATAATTTTGTGCACTAGTTTGTATCATGTTTGATGATGCATGCAACATTGGCTAAGTGTAAAGATTAAATCATGGTTGTGTAATGGTTAGGGTTTTGTTTTTACTTATTCATTTATTTATTTATCTATTCTTTTTTGAGAAATGGATAAAAGAAAAGCAAAATGGTTTCTTTCTTTGTTTTCTTTCATGAAGCTTGTTGAAGCTTCATGAAGCTTTGACCAAGTGACCATTTTGTCTTCTTCTTTTAACCCTAACCATTCACATAACCTTAGTTAATTCTCTACACTTGACCATGGTTAATTATATGATAAGTATTATTTTCTTTTCACTTATCATATGATTATCTTTCATCTTCTTCTTCTTCTTCACTTGAAGAAAACCTTGCTTCATCAATGGCAACTTGATGTAAAGAGTGAGAAATCCAATTCTAAAGTGAACCCACCTCCTATTTCTTCATCCTCTACCTCTTGCCAAGTAGTATAGGGTGTTTCCTTCACAAGTTTTCATGGCTTTGTGAAGTAGGAGCTTGATCTTGTGATGCCTCGACGTAGATCATCTTCGGCATCGTAGTCGATGACCAAGCCCGCCCATTCTCCGATGAAGCCGATGCAAGAGTCCAAGATTCGATTTGGACAGCGGAGGGACATCATCACGGAGCCTAGGAGGTTGAGGACCGGATCTACAAAGGCTGTAGCCTCTTTCTTTTCAAGTTAAAGTTGTTTACTTGCATCGCATCACCTCATTATCTAGTTAACGATCCGTATTAGGGTTTGTAGGCACTTGTAAAATTTGAATTGAGCATGTTTGATCACTTGTGAGACTTCATTAGTGTGCCTAGGAACCCTACACTTCCCTCATAGAATGAGATGCGGGATATTCCTAACCGAATACCTCTATGCAAAGCTATCACGACCCGAAAAGTACGGAACATGACCGGCACTTAAATTACGAAATGTCTTGAGGCGTACGTAATCTAAGTAAGCCAAAACCCAGAAATCAAAACCAAAGAAGCGGTTGAGTGAAGGAAAAACCAATTTAAAGTAAGTAGTTTTAACAACATAGGCCAAAGTATGTATTTTTAAAATCTCAAGTATTTTCTGAAAATTTCGGCAGAGTCTCCTTTGTAAATACAGGCCCCCAAACGGGATACAACATGAATAGTATACGAATTGATAAACGGCATCCCCAAGCAGGAGCTAGCTCTTCGTCAATCGACAGTCACAACCACGCAAGCAATATAATATACAATGCCGAAGGGCGAGGATCAAAACTAAAAAGGAAACTCAAAATAGCATGCAATCTATAATAATACAACGCGCGACTCTAGGTCGAAAGAATAAACACTGGCCTTCTATCTCTATCAAATATACAATCTGGTTGATGGAGTTTTACTAGATACAACTGAAATAACAATATACAATGGTGGTCCTGATGCAAAAGAACCCACATGCCAAAGCAATCACCCGGAAGGAACAGTGCGCCAGCAAAGCCGCAACAGAACCTGTACGGCAAAACCTGCAAGGAACTGTGGCACAACGGGGGTGAGTTGCCAACTTGTGAGTAGAAAACATCACCGAGCAGAAATCGTATGTATAACACAATCCTAGGTCAACACGAACAATATATATAACCTCAAAATGATAAGTCTGAAGCATGAAAAGGTGGCAAGGGTAAACATCTATACATAAGTGTAATCCCATGTGCTCGTGTCAGTGCCTCAGGTAGAAATGTATCATATGTATGAGGTACAAATGTAATGTAATGAAAACAGAATACATGTAAATGAAGAAACTGTTTTCTTTCTTTAGTGAGATTTTCTATAATTTAAAATGAGGTATCATCAATAAATCAATATAAATCAGTGCCTAGCATCGACACAAAACATAAATCTCAATATCTAATATCCCAGGCTCCGGCTATCCGGACTGGCCTGTATCATCAAATCGCAATACCTCCATGTCTCAAATCTCAAAATCTCAGTGTCTCAAATCTCAATATCTAGGGCTCCGTCAATCCAGATCGGCCCATATCATCAATCTCACGACCACGAACGGTATCCTCCGGATATCCGACGCGACAAGTAAAATCACCGGTAGGCAGTCTGCCCCTGCCGGGCTCATCATCCACCATGAAATCACTCTTGCCCCGGGATACCATACCGGGTCCACCATGTACCCGAGACGGTTCATACGTCTCCTCGAATCGGGTCTCGAAATCCATCTCATAACCGAGATAACATCATGGTGGACGACTCATACATCACGAGAAAACCGCACTTTTCATTTTAAAAAGAGAGAGAGAAGTTTATATATATTCTTGCGGTTTTCCCCAAATCCAGGAATCTCATGAAAATCCGAAATCCAATCATCAATAACAAGTAAACAGTGAATATCGGCATAAAACTCCATAATACTACATAGCAGTGAATAATAATATGCATGAAGTAGCAAGTAATAACTGCAATGCCTAAACTAGCATATAAAGACGAGTACGCTAATACCATGTCGAACTATCAGTTACAAGCTATGTCAATGAGTAATATTCTCTAAAGTGTACGTGACATGGAAATTACCGATGATGATGTGTGTGAGCCGGCAAGTAAGTATACGTGGAACATACGCATCATCGGTAATGGTGCTGGTGTCCTGACAGCATGATCTCAATAATGGCACATGAAAAACACAATATAAGCATGTGATGCGATGCGAACTGCAATAATATGCGGGAGATGAATAATAAACACAATGATAACTAATCTGCATTTATATAAATATGAGTCATACAGTTTTGCCATTTGAAATAACACGAATCGTGATGTTTTGAAAATATGGGCTACGGTGTTTTTAAGAAAAGATACGTCCTTTGAAATATCCGTAGAATCCCTTGTCCCGTCTTTAAAATACACACGATTCGTTAGTTTTTGAAATAGGTATGAGTCGAATCTAATCAATCATTTACAAGTACACTACAGGACCAAACTAAACAGGCTGATCGAAAGGTATGGAAACCGCCTAACATCTGAGTCGATATATACATATACATATAAAAGTCGGTGATCCCGCCTCAATAGTATCCTATACGATACCCTAATATAATATGACATCCTCGAGTCAAGAGCGAGGATCTATCATCAATATATAGCTCGTACGGTAAACCCACCGTACGGCCTCCCAAATCTAGGTACGGATCAAATGTCACATCTATCACATTATTCATCTGGTATCCTCTTTATCAAATATCATGATCGGGGTACTTGTCTACGTCTAGTACAAACTGATACCATCTATGTAAATGCATGCGTGTGTATGAAAACACCATGTCGAAAGGACCCGCAAGACCATCATGTTGTATCTCGAATACGAACCCTGTCACATCACCGATCTCATGGCCTCAAGCCCAATCTCATCGACTCATCTTCAATCCCAAGTACTATCCTCATAATCCATGTATATGTATACGTATATATATATATATATATAGTCACATACCCATGTGTGTGTGTGTGTATACACACACACACACATATCCCCATATACGCACATATAAATAGATGTATGCATGTGTGTGTGTGTATGTGTGGGTAAAAACCTATTCTAGAGTTCGCGACTAAGAAGCTAAACTAAGCTACTTCTAACTATCCTAAACTAAACCATGAACATAATAATCATCTCTTGATAAACATCCACGTATCATGAATCACATATATAACATATATATATCATAACTATACTACGAACTGCGGGGGTGCTATACGCCATCCACCCGACTTTCCCCATAGATATATATCTACTCACCTCGATCTTCACTTGCCGATGCCAATATCGCTACACGCTTGCTTGTCGTCTTGAAGTCCTCGTGAGGGTACCTACGTATCATATATAGCATCTTAAACGAAGTCACGCACGAAAACCAAAATGTCGCACGAATCACCCATAGGTCAAAACCTATGGTCTACTCATGCCAAAGGACCAAATAACCCTCGACATCGGTGTACAAACGCCGAATGATCGAGAAAAACTCAAACGTACCAATCGTGGTTTCAAAACTCACTAATTATATAAGAAATAGGGTTTAATTCATCAAAACCTTAAAATTAATCAAGTCGTTTTATTTCCCAAAAACCTAGTAAGCGGTCATTAACCGTTTCACTTCAAAATATGATGTTTTAACCAATATAATGACTACATTACTCACATAATATTTTAACTAAGTCACGCAACCATAATTAAATTTTAATCTCATCAATTTTCATTAAACCCAAAAACCTAGTTTACAAATAGCTTAATTAGAACTATTTAAATGTAACAATTAGAAAATTGACAACTAGATTTCATTTTGCATACTCTAAGATGTTATACTACCCTTTCAAACCATAACCAATTTATAAAAAACCTAAATAGATTTTAAATTTCACATTTTTAATAATTTCTAAAAATCTAGTTTGCTAAAAAGCTAAATTTGGACATTTTACATCTAACAATTTATATATTAGCAACTAGATTAGGTTTTCATTTCCTTAAGATGATAATCTACGCTTTGCAACCATGATTACAGGATAAGAACCCTAATTGCATTCAAAACCCTTTCTTGAATTTTTCCAAACAAGCAATTAAACCTAATTAAACACCTAATTAGCTTCAATTGAAGTATGATAGCAACAATTAAGTAACTTGGTTAGGATTTATACCTCACAACCATAGATCAAGCTTGGAAATTAGCCTCCAAAACATCAACTTTCCTCCAAGATCCAAGTTAGAATAGACCAAGGAGAAATGGGTAGGGATTAGAATTGGAATTTTTGGGATTTTTGATGGATTTTGAGGCAAATTCATGAATTTTTTCGAAGAGAAATGAGAGGAGAAAAAGGGTTGAAATGCAAGGTCAAAGAAAGTCCAAGTCAACCCAACCCATACCTCTTCATTAATATTTTCTTTTCCCTTCAATTTCCTTTTCTCTTCTCAATTTGGTGTGGGGAAAAATGAGGGAGTGGGCAGCTTGGGTTCGGCCAGCCCAAGAGTGGGGTTATGTGGGTGTGTTTGTAGGGTGAGGGAAAATGATAAATATTATACCCCAATTCCATTTAATTTATTTTCACCATTTAAGACATTTTCTTTGATTTTTTTCTAAAACCATCTTAATAATTTCTTTTCATTTCAAAAATAATATTTTACATGTTAGTTTAATGTGTCATGATGCACAAAATTTGTATCAATCCATTCCAATTTTTAATTATCCCTAATTAAATATATTAGTGACGGCTTAAAAATAATATTAAAATAATTAATTTCGGAAATTTTTTTATAAATTAGAAATTTTACAAGTGGCTCAATAAACACCAAATACTAGCAATTACATAGCTAGAATATGTATATTTAATTTTATATTAAAAGATATTTATATCTTGATTTTTACGGAAAACACCCGTTATTTTACCGATTTTCCGAAATTTCACCTAAACGATTTTCAAAACGTTACAAAAGCAAAAGAATACGGCTATGATTTTTGAAGAAAACCGAGTAGTTTTAAAATTGGTTCCGACAACATCATTTAGGTTTATTTTCCTTGCATTATATCGATAGTGTGTTCCCATCATTTTATGTTTCCAAGCCACAAAAGAAACAACCAAAATAACATGCTATTTATATGCCATCTACATTCGCCACGGGGTCCCGTCATGCACAGTTAGGTTACTTAACTAACTGCAGAGCGGGGGCAGGACTAGCACGGATGCAAAATATATAGAACCATCTACTAAATATAATATATATATATATATATATATCAATATCGCAGGCAGATAATAGTCATCACAGGCAAATAAAAATCATCACAAGCATGCGAACAACAATATGGAATAGCAGATAATCTAGGAGCCCTGTGTTTCATTTGAGCCGTAAATGAGACGCGACGTTCCCCGGTCGTGTGGATAGCCAGTGCAATAAAGATCCTAGACCCCTACGAGTGCAGCAAGTTACCTGCCAATCCCCAAAGTAAGGCAATCCTAATCAACAATGTGAATGGACCACCCAGCACTTCACGGAATCTGGTAACTTGAGCACCCCTCCGTGGGTCAATCTATACCCCCTACGAGCGCGACGAATAGCCCGCTAATTCTAGAGTAAGGTCCCCTCGGTCTCAACGCTATGAGATGCTGGCTCGTTGCCCTCTAGAACCCGTCTATTCGAGCACTCCTCGACGTGGTAATCCTAGTACAAAAAATAAAACATATATACAACGGTGACATCGACCTCAACCCAGTCGTGCCCCAATAAGAGAATATACAAACTGGCAGAAACGACAGTTCACATGTCGGACGCTCACCCCGCAATAATCAATATACAAATGAATCTGAACTGTACATCTAACATCGCATACAAGGCTATCGATCACGACAATCCATCCATAACATCAGAGCAACACAGAACATCAATGTGAATATCATCTTCGTAAACCCATCTGATTGTACATATAGCAACCGATCGGATTGTACCGCTCTATGATTTTCACGGTCGCAGAAACTAACTAATGCACTTAAAGCCGCGAATTCATTATTTCGATCGATTAAAACTTTCCGCATTGGCCCCAAGCACAAAATAGTACTCAAATAAATCTGGGCCAAAACCAAATATCCCAAAAATCATATTTCCTTATACTAGAGCACCTGAAGAAATTTGGGGCACAAAGGCCCCACAATGACTTTGGAACCGATGCCAAATGCCATGATAGGAGGCGGTTCCGCGGCGAAAACTTGAGTACTTGTGCTCTAATTTTTTCGTGGCCTCTAGTATTGCCTGCACATAATTTTAAGAAACCCAGAACAATTTTTGGAACAACTTTAAAATTTGAACAGCGAGCATGCATTTGGAAATGCAATTCGAAAAAATCCGTCGATCGAAACTCTAAATAAGTGTAAAATAGCTAGTTAAGGTTTATGGAGTGGCTCTGATAGCATGTTGGGTTTTGGTGCCCACGCCACGGAAGTGAAAACAAAAATTTTTGCGAGCACCGAATGCCCGTAAAACCCAGGATACAATCCATAAAACCTAAACTAGCTAACAAAGAGTGCAAGGGTTGAGAAACTACAACCTTTGTTGCGTGTCCACCCAATCGTGGAAGATCCCTTCAAGCTCGTAACCGCCGGGATTGCGCTTGAAACTCAACCACCCTTACCGAAGACGATCCATCCGAGAGAAACCGGAGGAGGCTCAACCGATGATCCAAACTTTCTAGGTGAGGATGGTCGGTGATATAGGAATATATCACTAAATTTTTCGCTCTTTTATCTCAAACTCATGAGAGCAAGAAGAGGAAGAAGAAGGAGAAGGCATGAAGAGATGGTTCTCAAACCATGGAGCATGAAGCAACTTGGATGAAGAAAAATCATCAAGTCCAAAATGAAAAGAGAATGGCTATATATAAGCTACTATGCATCAATAGTGCACCATGAATGATCAACATTAAATGCTAAAACCATACCTATCACCATGCTTCATTGCCACCTCATTTTCCTATTTGATTTTCCTAAAAAGAAAGACAAATTTGAGGTGTCCTTCTTCTAGAAGTATTCCCGTATAAATACGGAATACCTCACCTGGTATATGTATCGCTACATATATGTGTATCCGTATAAAAATACAGATAGCACCAAAGAGAGAAAATGAAAAGTGAACAATAATACTAAAATATATGTATCAAAATACATATATAAATTATTAAATCAAATCCTGATTTAATAATCCGGCTTAATTATAAGCCGGCTAGTATATCAACTGCCCGATTAAAGTCCGTGTATCTCGTACACGTATTTAATCAGACCCCTGCACATACCAACATACGACTCTTACATCTGTTGCCTGAACCGGTAAAACCCTCTGTGTGGGACTCTAAAGACTCAATAATACACTGGCAGTGGGTTTAACCATAAGCACGCCAACGGCACTAGCTGTACGTAACGGCTACCCAGGTACTTTTTGAAAGGGGGGTCGACAATCAAGGGTGTCCTTACCCTACTGAGCCTAAATGTGACAATCTCCGTACAGTCCGGTCTTTTCGTTAAAGAGTATCACATATCGGGAATAGGGGGTGAATAATGTCGGATTCCTACTAACCCCATAAGTCATGTATGAGTCAAGTTCATCACCAACAGAAATACTACTGATCAACCATCAGTAAATATCATCCACCGTGGCCACAGATTTCTGGTGATAGCCGACTGAACACAGCGCGACATCGACTCCTAATACTAGGAGAGACGAATCCCTGACAATCGACCACTGTCTCCATATGGCTCGGGACTGTACACAACTAAAACATGTTTGCACGACTCTTTTGAGTTGTGGTAGGGTAGTAATCAAAGTACAGTAGGAGCTCACATGAGAAAAATGACGATCTCAAATCAAAAGACTAACCTGTACTCATGCTACCTGAGAACTTCCATCTGACGATAGGTATAATACCATCTAGAAGTTCTCGGCGAGTCCGTCCAGTATACTCATCTCCAGTGAGCACCTATATACTATCTTAGGTGACACAACACCAGTGGCTTGTGAGACCGGCCACCGCCCCTCATCGGGATCTCAAAACGTTTACATTAGTCTACTCCAGAATATAGATGCTCAGTTTCGATACTCACACGACTATGGACCTTTAAGAATGTGCTTATGGACAACTCAGCTCCTACGTATATGATCGCCATCGTAATGCTGGCCATCAAGTAAGAATACTATGGACTTCATCAATGATGAAGATAAACCAGATAGCATACTATCATTTCCAGTAAGACTGTTTTACCCGTATAGGGTTCTCACTCAATTATCATAATTGCCCACTTGCAATCACAATAATTGCCTTGACGGCACTATATATATATATATATATATATATATATATATATATATATATATATATAATATTTTCTAGTATCATGCTTACTTGATTTTTCCACTCTCTTTATGTATTTGTATATGATACAAATACTTATTAATATGTATTTGATACATATTACTTGTGTGTATAAGATACACATGGAGTATGATATGAGAACAACTCATTTTCTTTCTTTATTTAAAATAAATAAATGATATATGAAAATGAGAAGGGTGTAGAGATTTTATGAAGTCTCTTGAACTTTCCATTTAGATAAAGATTGTTATTTTTTGTTCTCATTATCATTCTCATCCTTCTTTTCTCTCTCTTGAGATTTTCTTTTGAGAGAAAAATGAGAGATACTTGAGAGATAAAATTGTGAGCTCATTTTACATCTCTTGCTAAATATTCTTGGCAAGTTTATTTAGCAAGCTACTTCATCAAGATATTGATCTAATGGAGTTAGAGCATGGATTAGAGAATTCTTAAGGCGGATCATCTTCGACGAGGAGATCTTTATGCAAGCTCGATCCGGATCAAGTAGAGACTAGAAGGGGTCTTCCGCAAGCTACATACAAAAGTTGTAGCTCCTCCTTCCCCCCCCCCCCCTCTTTAGTTTATGGTTTGTATTCAAGTTAATGTCTATTGGGTTGATTCTAGGTTTTGGGTGTTCTCGCTCTCTAGTTTTTTAAAATTATGTCTTCCGCTATGATTTAAACCCCAACTAGGAGAGCATAGAATCCTAACAGTGGTATCACAGCCGTCCTAAATGATTTTAACTTGTTTATACGAAGTTATAGTGTCGGATAAAGAAATTTTACCTTTTCCGATTTCTAAAATTAAGTTGTTCGTTTTCAAAAACATGACCTGAAAAATTTTTGAAGTATGAAAATGGTCAAGATTTAGCTTCGAAATGATGTGTGTTGAACCCGGAGGCCAGCCTCTTTGGTCTGGCTGATCAGGTCGGCAGTCAGCTATAGCAATGAGTCTAGACCCTAGGTTCATCTAGTGGTTTAAAGACTTGGAAATGGGATTTTTGAGATATTTCAAAATGGCCTAAATTTGGTTATGATCTTCTTTGTGATTGTAGGTAGTTTGAAAAACCTCTTGATCGAAACTGTAGCGTCATATTTGTTTTGCAATTAAAGATATGTGTTGGTAAACGTCGCCGAATTGATGTGTGATCAATTCGACGGGGTTGCACATTAGTTAGTTGAGATGTTGTGATATTGCGATTGTTGCGATTGTGTTGGTTTAGTCGGATTGTCATGAATGAATAGCCCCGCATGTTAATGGATGTAACATTTGTGTTGTATTCGTATTCTTGTTATGCCAAATGTATTTTATTTTTCGGGACGAGCAACTGGATTGAGATCATCGTTGCCAATGTTTGTATTATTATTTGTCGGTACTTGGCCGGGATGAGATCGTTGTTGCTGTTGTATATAATACAGGTTATAGAATTACCCCGCGGAGAAGCGCTCGGGCAGCCGAGTTCTAGAATGTGGTAGGTGGCCATCTTAAGGCGTTGAGACCGGGCCGTCTTGTTCTAGAATTGATGGGTTGCTCGCCACGCTTGTAGGGGGTATAGGATAGACCTGCGATTGAGAGATTGAGCCGTTGGATTCTAGAAAGCGTCGGGTGGCCCCCTCATAGCGTTGAGGCCCGGTTGCCTTGTTTCTAGGATTGGAGGATGGCTTGCCGTGCTTGTAAGGGTCTTGGTTTGGCCGTATATGGGCTATTCATGCGAACGAAGAATGTCGCATTTCATTTGTGGCTCAATCGAAATGTGGGATCCCTAGAAAATCCGACTATTCCATTTCTGTATTGTTTACCGCATGCTTGTAATGTGATCACTTTCCTGTGATGATGTTTACCGCATGTCTGTAATGTGATTATCTGTATGTGATGATATATATACATATATGTGTGTGTGTGTGTGTGTGTGTGATATATAAATAAATTCTACTATACATTTCGCATCCGCACTAGCTATGTGTCCACCCTATTGTAAGTTAAGTAATCTTACGGTGAAGACCCGATGCCTCGTGGCGAATGCAGATGGCTTATAAATGCATTCTATTTTCTTTTCATATCATGCTTTTCCGTCATGGTGTGGGAAGATGCTAGATAATATGTGATATTATCTAAATGATGGAAATGCATTAAAATGTTTAATGCAAAGGAAAACAAACCTAAAACACGTTGTAGGAACCAATTTTTCAAAAGAAAATATATCCGTATTCTTTTGCTTTGTATAGAGGTATTCAGTTAGGAATATCTTGCACCTCATTCGATGAGGTAAGAGCCCTGATCCTTTCACGGGGAATCCGCACTTAAGCAAAAGTCTATGTAACTATAAATTTACAAAACCACTCGGTTCCTTCAGTGAGATCAAGTTCATTACGTTAGGTTTTCTTAAAAGCCAGTCGTAGCCCTCCGTCATTTCCTATGAGTAGTACTTAGTATTCATGATGCATATGTTAACCTTGTCAAGGCATAGTGTACGGTAGCTGAGTGGTGTTTGTTTGTAGCATGAGATGTGATTATTTAGGATAGTCGCATAACCATGTTGACCTTATCAATGGCTCATGTGGGTGGGTCTAAATTAATAAAGATAATGATGGGTTGAACTTGACTAGCGACTTATAATATGTTGACCTTGTTAAGGCCATAAGTCGTTAAGGGTAAAAACCATATCGGGGGGTTTCAAGTGTTGAAACTTGCAATGTGATTGCATACCTTCTATGGAGTGGGGTAATTTGTTGATCATTTGTCAGATTACCACGCCATGATAGTTTGGAACTCGATTCCCACTGTGAGTAATAGTTACTCTCAGGAAGTTTTCACTTCACAAGTAACTAACCCATTAGGTGTTTAGAACGATGTTTACGAGATTACGCATCTTAGGAAATGGGATTATTAAATTCGGTCCATGTGAAAGCATGAGGGACCTCCTTCGGAGTACTTGAACTGGCTTGGCTGACCAGTTAGCAAACTTGTGGGTGTACATGATCCCGACTTATTCTCCTTTTAGGGTTTGAAGGAGAATTCGACGAAACAGTGGGAGTCATCCTGATTAGATAAATTAATAAACCAATCTAATTTTTATAGAGTGCATGCCGAGTGTTTTTCTCTCTCTCTCTCTATGGTAGCGACCTATGATTGACCTTAAATTAAAACTTGTAAATCAAGTAAACCGAACCTTTTTACTATCATTGGCTTTGGAATGTCATGATTTCCCTATTTCATGACAAAGGTACATATGTCCTTCCCCCTCCTACTTCCACTTTGTTTCTCTTGAACCCTTTGTATTAGATACATGGATCCATATTGCTTGGAAAGGCCATCTCATATAGTTAGATTGAACTTGAAGAAATTATTTCAGTCCGAGGATGGCCACTGGTTCTGGAGAAAGTGAATTATTCATTTGTCTCTTCCCTCCACCTTATCTCAAGTTTGAGAGCTCCTTTCAAAAGAAGTACATGCCAGTTACGCTTGTTGGATAGTTTTCTTTCAATCTCAAGGCTGGAGCTGAAAGGTAGGGTAAGAAGAAAACCAACTTACCTAGGTTCGGTATACAGAAGGTAAAATGGAGAGACATCAAAAGGGGTTGAAGTGGGGGAAAGCAAATTGCAACTATTGTCATGAGTCTGGGCAGTGAAAGTGTCTTTAATATGAATACCCAGCCACCCCTTGAAACATTTTGATGTTTCAGTTTTCCTGTGTGGTAGTAATTAAAAACTGTTTCTCAATTAACTCTAACTCCTGGGTATATGGATACCGAATTAGAATCCCATATATATAGGGCGTTACAGATGCTGAGAAGGAGTAAAGTATTGTAAAAATGTGATTTGATCCTTAATGTAAGAAATCATAGCAATTGTTGCTATTAGGGAAAATCACCTGGTTTTTCTTATCGGCAAACTTTTGGTTTTGAATAACCGATATTATGCACCAATTTTTAAAACCGATATATCTGTTTCTTTATTTCATAAAATGGGATATAATTTTTGAAAAATATGTTCTAAACATTTACCTTAATCATTAGATGATTAGGTAAGGTGCATTGAATAACGGTATAGACATTCTTAACCAAAATACAGTTTTCAACTTACAACACATGCAGTATGAGTTGGTGAACTCATAGGGACTTATATATGGTGATGTATGTTGTCTGATGTCCATACGGATAAGGGATTGGTACTCATACTTTATTCCGTTCGCCTATGAGTTCTCTGGTTTTAGATACGCGTTTTAGTTGAAATGCAAAGTACAAAGATTTTGAGAAGTTCATAGGGTATAAAAATAAAGTAGAGAACCAAACGTTGGAAGTATCAAGATTCTTTGAAGTGATCGAATATGTGGATACTTATGCTCGGTAGTCCGTACTGAGAATTTGATTCTCTCTTAGATTACACCTCTGAGGGTGCGCTCCATGATGAGTAATGCTGAGTGGCTTTTTAATTTAGGGATATGCACTGGAAATAGCTGCCCCTGACAAACCTTATCCACTCTGCAGATTTAGTTTGTGATCTCTGCCACCCGAGAGATACTTCGGTTTCCTTGTAGACGGTGACATGGAAGTGTGCATCATGTGATGATGACCCTACTAGTTATCAGCAGGCCATAAGAAGTGATTACTTCCGAATGATTGCTAGATGCCATATTATCCAAGTTGGGCTCCATGCACCACAACAAAGTATTGACTTTATTGGGTGCTCCTGAAGGGGTAAAACCCATTAGGATCAAGTAGATCTTTCGAGATCAGTGCAGATGGAAAGATAGTAACCTAATAAGGCTAGACTTGTAGTAAAAGTTTTACATCAAATACCCAGTGTGGATTGTGATGAAACTTTTTCTTCAGTGTCTGTGCTGAAATCCATACGGATATGACTTACCACTGTTGTTCAGCATGACTATGATATTTAGCAGGTGGATGACTATAACGTATTTCTAAATAGGGATTTAGAAGTGTACGCATATATGACTCTGCTAGATGGTTATCTTAGTTAGTGGGAGCAGCGGAAAGTGTTCAAGTTGCTTAAGTTTATTTATAGGCTAAAGCAGGTATAACGGAGATGGATCATCTATTTTGATGTTACGATCAAAGTGTTTGACTTCATCAAAATAATAAATGATTCTGGTATTCATAAGAAGGATATATGGAGTATTGTCTTATTCCTCATATAGTATGTGGATGACATGTCCCTGATAGAAAGTGATATTCCTATGCTACAATCTGTCAAACTATGGTTGTCACAGATGTTTCTCCATATAAGATTTGGGCAATATATATCAATCGATCTGGGAATTAGATCTATATAGATATATCTAGATGGATTTAGGGAGTGTCCCAATCTGGTACCATGCCACCATTCTAAAGGGGTTTAGAATGGACGACGCCTGGCACGGTAGTGTACCCGCATGTGGTGGAGTCACCAACTCTGAAGATATGTCTTCTAGACTGATGAGGAGAGGGACTCGTATGTATAGCAGTAACGTCAACAGGGTGATATTAAGTACCAGACCAGATGTAGCTTATATAGTTGGTGTAATATGCGGATATTAGTCCAATCCTAGAGAAACATAGGAAAGCAGTGAAGAACATATCAACATGTTCTTGGTGTATGGTAATGGCAGCCTCCTATAGGAGGTGGTTACCAATTCCAGCTTCCAAGGTGACATGGATGATAGAGTGTTTGTCGCGCGTTATAAGTTTACCCTCTTCTGAGGAGAAATATATTAGAAACAGTTCCAAGAGAGATGTTGAGGTAGTCGTGGCGCTGGATGCTGATTATGACTCAACAAAGAATACACGCTAAGAAGTTGTTGGATAAAATTGTTCATTTATGAACTTGGTCCCATCTTCTATCCAGACAAATTCTAAGGCAGGTATCGCTTGAATCGGGAGATAATTGCTCTCCATGAGATTGAGATTTAGAGAGATAAAGTTAGAAACATTGTAGCGGATCCACTCACTGAAGGCGTTTCTCGAACACGGTTTGCGAAACTGTCAGTAGAGAAGTTAGGTATGCGATAGCACACGAGATGTGAGTATATGATACCGCAATAATTGGATTTAAGTGCAAGTAGAAGATTGTTGGATATAGGTGGCCTCAAGGAAATTATTGTAATTTCAAGATGGAAATTACTTAATTGAAGGAAGACCTATACGGAAAACAGTCTTGCTCGAGATGATATTGTACATCTGGTTTACCTTTATCTTAACATGTGCATATGTTTTATTCGTTATTATGTATCGCTAATACATATTGATAAAGCCGGTAGAATCTTTGCTTGGGTACTAGAATTATGATAGAGATTATACTAGTGGGGTCTGGTTAGTCTATAAGCACATCCTTAAATATCCCTAGTCGTAGGAGTATCGAGACTGGGCATCGGTACTCCAGTTTAGACTAGTGTATATATTTCTTGACCCTGTATGGGGCAATGATTGATCCCATAGCCATTAGTGTTTGACATCGGAGATTGTATACAGGTGCTCATTAGGTTATGAGTTACACTGGACGAACTCATTGAGAACTCCTAGATGGTATTATACATATCATTAGATAGCAGTTCTCTGGTGACATGAATACAGGGTAGTCTATAGACCTGAGATCGCCATAGTGTCTTTTCTGGTTCCCACTGTGCTTTGATTACTATCCTACCATAGCTTTAAAGAGCTATGCAAACCGGTTTTAGTTTGGTACAGTCCCGAGCCAGATGAAGGCAGTGAGCGATCAAAAGGGATTCGTCTCTCCTGGTATAGGGAATTAATGTCGTGCAGTGCAAGATTGGCTATAGCCATAATTCCCTGGCCAAGGAAGATGAGATTTACTGATAAGAGTTATCGGTAGTTTCTCGGTTGGCTCTTAGCTAGACATAGACACTACTTATCGGGTTACTAGGAGTCTGACGTTTTTCACCTTCCAGACCCGGTATACGATACTGTTAGAAAAAGAGACCAGACTGTATGGTGACTGTCACTGATAGGCTCTATAGGGTACAAATGAGCTAGCCTGTTGACCTTACTTTCGTTCAATACCTGAGTAGCCGTTATGTGCAGCTAGTACCGCTGACGTGCTTGTATGTTAACCATGTGGAGGATTGATCTGAAAGTGTTTTAGATCAATCGGATATGATCCTGACCTACTACCAGCATATTGTTGAGTCTGTAGAGTATCACAGAAGTTTCCCAGCTTAGGTGAAACGATATAGAGTGTGTTTGGGGATACGTGCAGGAGCCCGATTAAATACGCGTATTTGATACATACTTTAATCGGGCGTTTTATGATATTAGCCGGTATATATATTGATATAACCAGATTATTAAATCAAGTGTTGATTTGATAATTATATATATTCTAGTATCATGATTTCTTGATTTTCTCTCTCTTTATGTATTTGTATATGATACAAATACTTATTAATATGTATTTGATACATATTACTTGTGTGTATAAGATATACATGGAGCATGATATGAGAACAACTCATTTTCTTTATTTATTTAAAAGAAAGAAATGAGTCATGGAAATGAGAAAGGTGTAGAGATTTTATGAAGTTTATTGAACTTTTCAATTAGATAAAGATTGTTATTTTTTGTTCTCATTGTCATTCTCATCCTCCTCTTCTCTTTCTTAGATTTTCTCTTGAGAGAAAATTGAGAAATACTTAAGAGATAAAATTGTGAGCTCATTCTACATCTCTTGCAAAATATTCTTAGCAAGTTTATTTAGCAAGTTACTTCATCAATATATTGATCTAATGGAGGTGGAGCTTGAATTGGAGAATCCTCAAGGTTGATCATCTTCGATGAGGAGATCTTCATGAAAGCTCGATCCAGATCAACTGGAGGCTAGAAGGGGTCTTCCGCGATTAGGTGGTGGAGCTACATTCATAAGTTGTAGCTCTTCCTTCCCCCTTCTTTAGTTTATGGTTTTTGTCCAAGTTAATGTCTATTGGGTTAATTCTAGGTTTTGGGAGTTCTTGCTATCTAGTTTTTTAAAATTATTTCTTCCGCTATGCTTTAAACCCCAACCAAGTGAGTATAGCATCCTAACATCAGTGACAATGGTTTTTGGCATGCATGTATTATTTTGTGATCAACCAGTCATAAATTGATTTAACTAGTTAATGTTTTGAAATGTTATTTTCACCAAGTCAAGACTATGAATATATGGATTTAAAGTGTGTTTTATTGGCAATTATATTAGATCAATAAGGCCATTATTGAGCCATTCATATTGATATTATTGGCATGTTATTATTATCCTCCCTCTACTAGACCAAGAGGTAAATGACATTAAATCTTGGTAATGATGATAAAATTCATGCTTCATATGACTTTTAAAGAGGGTCATGCTAGGTTATTTCGTGTTCATTAAAATTTGGGTGATTGCAAAGAAATTAAAGATCTTTTTTCGGACTCGGTAAAATTCTCATGCCATTTTCTCTTTAATAAGGACTATGTGTTAATTTGAAAAAATAATTGCTAGAAAATATTATTCTTTTAAGAGTTCATTTTTGTAACGACCCTAAATTCTGTGTACCGTCCTTTCTGTTTTAATTAATAAAAGATATTGTTTTCAGTTCTGACAATGAGTTATAAGTAATTCTTGTGAAATAAGTGCAAGAAATTCCTTATAGCTCATTGGTTAAGACTCTTCATTGTTGTCTTATAGCCCGCGTGTTCGAATCCTTACTGCCACAATTATTTTATTGTTTTTTCTTTTGACGTTTTGTGAGCCCAAGAGTTTGTACGAGCATTGCGCTGGGTTTTGAAACGTTATAACAAAAAAGAGATATAAAAATAGGCTGATTAAACCCATTGGAGCACGATACCCGAGACACGAACCCAGGGGCTGACCTGGGGCCAACCTGAAGAGGGTTAGGGCGGCCTGGTTGAGTCCAATTGGGCTCAGCCCGGGTCAGTCTATCCTTTTAGCTCCCGTCTCTTTGTTTTAATACCGTAAACCCCTGATATAAACCAGTGAACAACAGACCCTTCATCTCTCCCATTAACCCATATTAATTCAATTTTAATTATCTTTTTAATACTCCATACTCCTTTATTCCTCCCCTATATATACCCAGCCATCCTAGCGTCCTCCCCATTTCTGAAATTCCTCTAAATTCACTCTCAAACTTTATTCTCAAGTCCAAAGTTCCAAGCCAACTCCTTCGAAGCCAACAAGTCCTCGAGCTTGCCTCTTCCTCTTGATTCTTCGGTCCTGGTTCCTTCCAATCTAGGTAACGCAACCCATAAGTCTCTCCTTCTATCTCTCTCTTTTGTTCTCCCTTCGCCATCAATATAATATATTTAAAAGGACCCAAAATAACTTGAAACTAGTTGTGATAAATTATGACAAATCCGATGTGATTCTCATACTTTTGTTAAGTAGAACATATCACTTACCATCTTATCAACCTTGCTAGCCACGACCCATCTAGTTACTACATGTGTTTAAAATGAAATGGCTATGTTAAGTAATATTTAACAGATAAATACCATACACTTTTATTTCGGTTTAATATTAGTTTTTGTTACATGATAATGTAGATATGCACAGGGTAATGACCTATCCCACATGTACACTTGGAAATCATAACACGATTATATATTTGTAGCATTATTTGTAAAAGAATAGAATTTCACCAAAATACTCTCAAGTCTTGAAATATAGAATTTTAACCCTAAATCTATTTCCTTGGCAATTTCGCCCTCACAACCCTAGTTGGGGGAATCCTGTTGAAGATATTGTAGATTATCGCACATCTTGGATCTAGTGAGTGAGATCCAAGCTCTTCACGCAGTGTGTTCTCGAAGGAAAAGAAAATACGGTTTTAAACGAAATGAAACAGCACTAAATTAAAAATCATAAACTTGTAACATAAAAGAAAAAGATTTTTTAAATCTAATTTCAACAAAATATTCTAAATTAAAAGATTAAATTTTTATTAAAATACTTCAAGCTTTCCAAAAGATAGATTTTTCCCCATAAAAATACCATAAGTTTTTAAAAGCTAAGTTTTGTCATGAAAATACAACAAAATGTAAAATATAATTTTATTAAAAACCCTTGACATTTTAAATAATATATTTTCACCAAAAACACCCTCGAGGTTTATTTTTAAAATAAAGTAATTACATGAATCACCCTCGAGCTTTTAATGGACTAATTTACAAAAATACTTTAAAATTGCTAAATGATAAATTTTCATATAAATACTAAGATCTATAAAACTAGTAGCTAGCTAGTATTTAGATAGCAAATGGGTTTAAGTGACCTATTCTCTCTTGAGTCTCAGGGAGCCGAAGACAATCAGTTTTATCACTTGCTTATCTCCCAATATAAAATTCATATATTCACAGAAATCATATTACTTTAATACTGAATCAAACATGACCCAACACATGAATACAACTTGACTTGTACACTTGATCTTAACATGACTACTTGATCTTAACATGAACTCAATTGTTTCTACATGACTTACCCGATCAAACCTATTACATGCATGACTAGACTTGACCTCAATCATGAATACGTAATGACTTGACAGGAATACTTGATACGAATACTTGAATTTGACATGAATACATGAACTCGGCTTTAACCATGAACTTGTACTCTACTTATGTATTCATTGATTCGGACAAGACTTGTGACTTTAACTACAAATTAGATACACGAGGTGTTGGGTTAGTTTAAGTGTGAATCCAACGAAATCTTAGGAGTCCCCGTAGTGCATGAATCCATGTCTACTAACACATGCAATCTATCATGAGGGTCCGTGTTTCCAAGCCTCTGGGGACCTACTCTTGGATTTGGAATTCTTCAACACTAGATTGAAGTCCTGTTACTAACATTAGATTTGGGCCCATGTTCCTTGCTCCTGGGGCCCTACCCTTGAGTTCGAGAAAACTCTTGAGATTGGTTGACATTCACACTTGAACTTACGTTAGTTAGCTTACCCTTGTAGTGACCTCTTTAGGACACATGGACAGTACAGTTCATGTTCACTATATCTACACTATACGACCATGCTATACTTGTTTGCCATGCTCAGGTTATATTGTCATTGTCATATAGTTGCCACTAACATTGCCATATTATACTTGTTCATATTCCATTTCCATTCATACTATATCACAAGTCACCTTGCATTTCTTTTATATACATCACAATTCCTTTTGGTGACTTACCGAGCGCAAGTTCGCTGAAGGACATTCCACCCACCTTTGTTTATTTAGAATGTTCGTCAGATAATCTAGAGATGGAGGAGGTGGAACCCACTATGGAGGATTACGACCAGATCACTGTTGAAGTCGTTCTTTAGTTTCCTTTTTAGATTTTCTTTTTAGCAAGCCACATGTTTAGGCTTTTATGTTTATGTTTCTTGTTCAGATCTTTTGTAATCAGTTGAAACTTATGAAATTTGAATGTAAGTAAAATTGTTGTTGGAAATTTCAATTTCATGCTTATTCTTATGTCATTTTATATTGCTTATATATGCTTAGCGTATTTGTTTCGAGAAAGGAACTTCTTTGAATAAATACGTCACGGGCTTATCACGTGCCTACTCACGTCTTTTGGTAAGCGGGGCATGACAGGTTTTATTGGTGGCCTATGAAGATTCATTCTGCATTAAGTTGTAAGCAATATAATCACAAGAATGATGAAATTCAACAACTTATACATTCCTTGCAATTCAACCCCTTTGAATTTTATCATGTTTAGTGAATCCATCTTAAACTTCACTTTCGACTTCCTTAATGGTCATCTCTCGACTTTCGAATCCTTGACACTCGTTCACCCCTTCTACTTGAATCGTAGGCCTATTTTTCAGTAGGTTAGTGCATCCATTGATAGAGCCAGAAGATGATGTTATCCTTAGTTTTTCTCCGTGTCTTGTTGCGACGTACTCCTTAAGACAATTTGGGGGATGAAATTCCTTTAAGGAGGGTAGACTGTAACGTCCACACCATGATTTCATCCCTTTGAATCATTTCTTGTTTTTCCCGATAAACGTGTCTCGATGTAAAGAGAACAAAACTGTAAACTCTTCATCTCCGTTTGATCGTATCTTTTTGATTCCTTATTGTTTTCTTAAATCTTATCACATTGAGTCTGATAGTAAGATTTGGGTGACTTAAATGGAGTTATGTGGTTATAATTATGAACTACTGTATAATTACAATGCGGTACTCTACTTGAGTGACTTTGAGTTTTGCCATCGATTCTCCTCCTACTTGATCTTTACTATAACAACTCACCATTTTTGAATCTATCTTGCTTTCTTTGTTAGATTTTCTTGAAGATCGCTTCTTGATTTCTTGAATTCTTAAAATTCATGTCTGTTTCTTCTTGCATCTATTAATTTAGCCATCTTTTACATTCAATATTATCTTAATGTCGATTAACGTACCGACTGGTGGAGCAACTACGAAACGCAGCTGCATTATCCAACATTATTTCCTTAATCCGTTACAACATCCTCCTTATGTAAACAGAATTTTTTCTAAGGTGGGTAGGATGTAACGACCCTAAATTTCGTGTACCTTCCATTTTGTTTTAATTAATAAAAGATGTTGTTTTTAGTTCTGACTATGAGTTATAAGTAATTCTTGTGAAATAAGTGTAAGAAACTCCGTATAGTTCATTAGTAAAGACTCTCCACTACTGTCTTATAGCCCGCATGTTCGAATCCTTGCTGCCATAATTATTTTATTATTTTTTCTTTTGACATTTTGGGAGCCCAAGAGTTTGCATGAGCATCACACGGGATTTCTAAACGTTATAACATAAAAGAGATATAAAAATACGCTAATTAAACCCATTGGAGCACGATACCCGAGACACGAACCCAGGGGACGACCTAGGGCTGACCTAAGGCAGGTAGGGGCTGCCTGGTTGAGTTCAATTGGGCTCAGCTCGAGTCAGTCCATCCCTTCAGCTCCAGTATCTTCGTTTTGATACAACAGTGAATATCAGACCCTTCATCTCTCCCATTAACCCTTTTTAATTCAATTTTAATTATCTTTTTAATACTCCATACTCCTCTATATATACCTATCTGTAGGGTTCCTAGGCACTCTTGTGAAGGTTCATAAGGCATCAAACATGCCCGGATAAAAATTTAGACGTGCCGAACAACCCAAAGCCGGGATCTTTGCTAGATTATTAGGGTTTAGCATGCAAGATAATATCTTTTTATCTAAGTGTGAGGGATTACAACCTTTGTAGTCCGCTCCTTTGCTACACAAGCTCCGAGTAGATGTCCCTTCGCCGCGATCCTCGATCTCCCGGACTCAAGAGAGGCTCCACGACTCGAACGATCCATGCTAGCTTGAAGTGTTCCGAATCTCCGATGATCTACGTCGAAGTAGCAATAACTCAAGCTTTCTCACTCTAAAGAGATGAACACCCTAATCTTATGGGCTAGATGAGATGAGGATGAGGGAGTAGTATTTATGCTTTCTTTTTAATTCACTTTCTCACAATTTATCATCACAAAAGGAATTTCTAGTAAGCTTTTTCTTTTTAACTCAAGAGAGAAGAAGATGATAATGGAAATGATAAATCCTTTTGTGATGAATAGAAAAGAAATCTATATGATTGATATATCAACCATGGTCAAGGATGGGTGGCTAAGAAGTTGTAGAGAATAAACTAGAGTTAGGGTTTGGTTAGGTTAAGGATAAGAATCAACCATAATATCTTAACCAAGACAAAAGGAAAAGCTTCTAAAATGTGCAAGAAGAAGCTAACCCTAATCAAACCCTAATCCCATTTAATCATCGTTAAACATGTTTAATAATAAATCATATCATGTCACAATAATATATATCACATATATATTATATATTTGCAACAAAAGAAAATAATACATTTAACATATATCGCATATATATCAATGTATTAATCCAGTGAGAAAATGAAATAATAAAGTGAGCCAATATTAGATAATATAATACAATATAACATATATATTATTATTCATTAAATCATCGAATCAACACTTGATCCAACGATCCGGCTATATCGAATATAACCGGCTAATATATCATGTACCGATTCATCGAATCAACACTTGATCCGATGTCCCGATTCATATCAAAATATCTCGAGAATATAATACGGTATCTCATATCGCATTATCCTCGGTCCTGCACATATCACATATGTGCCTCTACTCCGTTTCGCCTGAGCCAAGAAACCTCTGTGTAGGACTCTAAAGAATCGTCAATACGCCGGTAGCAGGTGATGATCATATCAAACACCCACAAGCTGCAAGCGGTCAGCTAAACGTAACAGCCACCCAGGTATTGAGCGATCAGAAGATCAACAAGCTAGCATGTGTGTTCTCCTGTGAATCCAATCAGTAACACTCCCGTACAGTCCAGTCTGTTCGTCTGATATGTCGCATATCAAGTCTAGGGGTGGTAAACGTCAGACCCCATTAACCGATAAGTCGTGTCGATGTGAGGCTCATAACAGGTCGAGAAACTACTAGTAACACTTACCAGTAAATCTCTATATCAGCCCTGGCCAGGGACTTCCAGTTATAGCCAATCGAACACAGCACAACATCAACTCCCTATACCGGGAGAGACGAATCCCCTCCTATCGCTCATTGCCTCCATGTGATTCGGGACTGTACCTAAAAGCCACCGTTTTGCACGCCCTCTTGGACGTGGTAAGGTGGAAATCAAAGCACAGTGGGAATCACACAAGACTCTATGACGATCTCGGGTCTTTAGACTACCCTGTACCAGTGTCACCGGAGAACTGCCATTTGACGTGTGGTATGTTGGAGATAGTGCCCTCAGAGTCTATTATTGGATCGCAGGTACGTGATTGCAATGATTGCGGAGGACCTATACCGGTAGGACAGTCTTACTCAAGATGATAATATGCTATCTGGTTTGCCTTTATCAGTCGTGTACATGTTCAGGTGACTGATTACATGTTACACTTTGATAGAGCCCTTACGATCTTGCTTTACTACCAACAGTATGATGGCGATCATATACGTGAGAGTTGGGTAGTTTATATGCATATCCTTAATTGTGGTCCCTAGTCGTGGGAGTTTCGAGACAGGGCATCGATACTCCGGAGTAGACTAGTGTGTACAGTCGAGACCCCGACGAGGGGCGGTGGCCGGTCTCACAAGCCACTGGTGTCAGTTGGATCACCTAAGATGTATACAGGTGCTCATTGGGTTATGAGTACACCGGACAGGACTCGCCGGGAATCTGCTAGTTGGTATTATACATATCGTCAGATAGCAGTTCCCTGGTGACATGTGTACAGGTTAGTTCATCGACCTGAGGTCGTCATTTGTCTCGTGTGAGTTCCCACTGTGCTTTGATTTCTACCCTACCACGGCTCAAAGGAGTCGTGCAAACAGGTAGTTTTTGGGTACAGTCCCGAGCCATATGGAGGTACGTGAGCGGATCGGCAGGGGATTCGTCTCTCCCGGTATTGGGGGCGAGGTCGTGCTGTGTCTAGGAGAGCCATTACACAAAGTCCATGGCCATGGCAGGAGATTTACTGGTAGGTACTCCAGTAGTATCTCAGGGTGTTATTGGGCTACACTCCGACACGAATTATACTGCTATTGGGGGTCTGACGTTACTAGCCCCCTAGGCAGATATGCGATACTGATAGACGAACGGACCGGACTGTATATACATTGTCACTGTTAGGCTCAGTAGGGTTTCCGGATGAGTTCGTTCATCGGCCTCCCTTGAGGTCAGTCCATGGGCAGCCGTTACGCATAGCTAGTGCCGCTGACGGTTTGTGGTTAAACCCACTGCCAGGGTACTGACGAGTCATTAGAGTTCCCCACAGACAGTTTCCCAAGTTCGGGCGAAACGTTGTAGAGGCCGTATGGTTTTATGGCAGGGTTCGGAAAATGCACGTGCGTTTACGCACGTGTTATTTTTCGGGCAGATAATACTGGTCGGCTTTGGTTTAAGCCGGATCCGAGTATTATATTGAGTAGGTATTGTTGGAGATAGTGCCCTCAGAGTCAATTATTAGGTCACAGGTACGTGATTGCAATGATTGATGGAGGACCTATCCCGGTAGGACAGTCTTACTCGAGATGATAGTATGCTATCTGGTTTACCTTTATCATCGTGTACTGTTTTAGGTGACCTGACAAGTTGCTATTACACGTTGATAGAGCCCCTAGGATTCTTGCTTGACCACCAGCAGTATGAGGGCGATCATATAAGTGGGAGCTGGGGTCTATAAGCATATCCTTAAATGGTCCCTAGTCGTGTGAGTTTCGAGACAGGGCATCGATACTCCATAGTAGACTAGTGTATACAGTCGAGACCCCGACGAGGGGCGGTGGCCGGTTTCACAAGCCACTGGTGTCAGTTGGATCACCTAAGATGTATACAGGTGCTCATTGGGTTATGAGTACACCGGACAGGACTCGCCGGGAACATGCTAGTTGGTCATATACCAGACGTCAGATGGCAGTTCCCTGGTGACATGTGTGCAGGTTAGTTCATCAACCTGGGGATCGTCATTTGTCTCGTGTGAGTTCCCACTGTACTTTGATTACTACCCTACCACGGCTCAAAGGAGTCGTGCAAACAGGTTTTAGTTGGGTACAGTCCCGAGCCACATGGAGGCAGTGAGCGTATCTTCAGGGGTTCGTCTCTCCCGGTATTGGGGGTGAGGTTGTGCTGTGTCTAGGAGAGCCATTACACGAAGTCCTTGGCCAAGGCAAGGAGATTTACTGGTAGGTATTCCAGTAGTATCTCAGGGTGTTCTGGGCTACACTCCGACACGACTTGTACCGCTTTTGGGGGTCTGACTTTTACCAACCCCCTAGGCCCGCCATGCGATGCTCATAGACGAACGGACCGGACTGTACGGATATTGTCACTGACAGGCTCAGTAGGGTTGTCAGGCTGAGTTCACTCACAGACATCCCTTTTAGTCAGTACCTGGTAGCCCGTTACGTATTGGCTTATACCTCTGACGTGCTAGTGGTTAAATCCACAACCAAGGTGTTGACGAGTCTTTAGAGTCCCCCACATTCAGTTACTCAGCTTTCGGGCGAAAGGTTGTAGAGGCCGTATGGAGATATGGCAAGGTCCGATCAGATACGTGCGGTATTGCACGGATCAGGATTGGACAGTTTGTACTATAGGCCGTATGGTTATATGGCAGGGTTCGATCAGATACGTGCGGTATTGCACGGATCAGGATCGAACAGATATTACTAGCCGTCTTTGGTATAAGCCGGATCCTAGTATAGTACAGTGTAGATTTTGTCTCATTGCATTTGTATTTCGGTCGAAATACAGATGCGGGTGTGTATGCACAGTATCGGGGTTTTCCTGTAATTTATTACGGGACCAGTTTTCTGGAGTTGCCAGTTTGCTTTCCATTTCGGCCGATTTCCATTGTTCCGTTCATTGGCCGAAGATTGGTGGAGGAGGGTTTATTTGCATTGTTGCAAATAAGCATTTGTGGAGGGGGTCTTTGCATATTATCATGTCATGATACTTGTCCCATCATTTGACTTCATATCTTCATGATGGCTTGACTTTTTGTAACCATCATGGTTGTTGATTACTTGTTTTGGAGTGTGGGTTATGGTTGTGATCATTGGATTCTTTCATCATCACTTGCTTGCATCATTGCATTCCACCCACCCCCTTGACCTTTCTTTTTCTCTCTCCAATCACACTTGACAAAAGGGGGGGCCGGCCATTCCTATGAGAGGGATGGAATGGGATTCATTTGTAGGGTGGTATTTTTGCTTCTCATGTTTGTTAGAAAAGTCCTCTAGCTCATTTCCTAAAGTTGCTCTCTTTTCCTCCACCAATGGCAATTCCACAATCCCCAAAGTGAGACATGGTTCTTCACACATTCTACAGCAAATCTTGGGCACGTCGAATAGCCGGCTTCGTGCCCGAGTTGCCTCGGTATTGAGGTGGGAGCCCGTAAACGATGTAGGCGATGTGGTGCACTTCCGGCGACGAGGAGGAGACGGGACATTCCGCAGGAGATCGGCACGATGACGAGAAGATCGGAGGACTCGGATCTGTCGGTATACTTCTCTTCCCTATCTTGTTAGTAGCTTAGACTTGTTAATGGTTACGATCCGGATGTTTAGTGCGCGGTGGTACCGGTTTGCTAAGTCCGCAAAATTAAAGTTTTTCACCGTTTCCGCATTCCGGCGTCGGATTGACGGCCGGGGTGCCGCCTTGCACTTACAGGTATAATATCTTTGTCTCAGTTGCATTTGTATTCGGTCGTAATACAAATGCGGGTATATTTATACAGTTACGGGGTTATCCTGAAAGTCGTTTCAGGATCACTTTTGGAAGTTGCCAGTTTCCAGTTTTCTATCAGCCGTCTTTTAACATTCGGTTAAAGGCGGATTTATCTTTTCTTGAGATGAGGTGAGTCAGTGTTCTAGAAGTTTCTAGACGTGATGACAAGGATGGTGACTAGGTTCATGAACCTTTGATTGCATTTATTATGTGATGACTAGGTTTAAGTGAGTCAGGGTTTACATTAATGCATTTTGTTCTTGTTAAGATTTTTTCTTCATGATAAGCTTTATGTTATGGTCAACACTTAGTTCCTACACTCACCCCCCTCCTTTAAGTGGCCGTCCCCCATCTCCTCCTCCACTTCTTGACTTGAAAAAGATTATGGTTGTTAAAAAGAAAAGACTAAAGTTTTGGATGCATGGAAATTTCATGGTTCATATCTCGTTCCATTTCATTTCCATCGGCAACTTCATTAACCGATCGTCCACGGTTTTGGACGAAGTGAGACAAAGTAATCTATTCATATTCTATATCATTCTTGGTCGTCTCTTTTAGCAAACTTGACGACCGAGTTGCCTCGAGTCAGAGGCGGGAGCCCGTTTAAAGAATCGTTGATGTGGTGCCACCTGGACGAGCAGATCGGAGATCGACGAGATCGGAGCAGCCGCAACGGAGCGTGGGATGATGGTTGAAGAACGAAGGACTCGGATCGTTCGGTATAACCTTTCTACACTCTTTACAGTTTGTTGGTTTAGCAATAATGGCAGATCCGGGTTATAGTATACGATAGCGCCAGTTAAAAAGTTTTTGTTCCGCATTTGGCGTCTGTAGACGGCCGGGGCGCTACCGTAGACTTACATGGTATATCACCAACTGGGAGTTCTCGGCGAGTCCGTCCAGTATACCCAGTCTCCACTGAGCACCCGTACATCATCCTTGATGTCAAACACCGATGGATATGGGATCATCCATCGCCCATCATATGGGTCAAGATGCGTATACGCTAGTCTACTCTGGTGTATCGATGCCCTGTCTCGATATACCCTCGACTAGGAACATTTATAGGATGTACTCATCGACTACCGTGGCCCCACTAGTATGATCTCATCATAATCCCAGTAGTCGAGTACAGATCCTAAGGGCTTTATCAACATGTGAAAGAAAGACAGTAAACCAATACAAGTCAACATGTTAAGATAAAGTGAAACCAAATAGCATACTATCATGACGAGCAAGAAAGTCCTCTCTGTATATATCGAAGCATCCATCATAATATACATCAAATGTACAACAATGGCCTCTAGGGCATATACATAACTAACAATCTCCCACTTGCACTAAAGCCAGCTGCTGTAGTATCTCATACCTAGCATCCCGAATAATCTCTCAAACTGTATCTGGGAAATGGCCTTCGTGAGTGGATCCGCAGTATTGTCCTTCGTATCTACTCTCCTGACCTCGATCTCCCGGCGATCAACTATCTCCCTGATCAGGTGATACCGCCTCAGAATATGTCTGGATTTCTGATGGGATCTGGGTTCCTTGGCCAAAGCCACAGCTCCATTGTTATCGCAATACAGAGGTATTGGATGTTCAATGGATGGAACCACACCAAGTTCACTAATGAACTTCTTCATCCAGACAGCCTCTTTGGCAGCATCGTTGGCAGCGATGTATTCAGCCTCCATCGTCGAGTCTGCAACGGTATCCTGTTTGGAACTCTTCCAACATACCGCCCCTCCATTGAGGGTAAAGACAACCCGAATGCGACTTAGAGTCGTCCTTATCACTTTGGAAGATAGAATCGGTAAAGGACTCCACCCGGAGTTCTCCGTTACCATACACCAAGAACATGTCTCTAGTCCTTCGCAAGTACTTGAGAATGTTCTTCACGGCTGTCCAGTGACTCTCTCCAGGATCTGCTTGATGCCGACTCACTACACTTAGTGAGTATGCTACATCGGGTCTGGTACATAGCATCGCATACATGATAGAGCCTACTGCCGAAGCATAGGGTATTGATTAGTCGAAAATATTGTATATTTTAGCCGGCAATTTCCTCATCATTTGCACTCATTTAGAAGTATACGGTATTCATAGTTTACATATTAGCAAAACTGTCGCAAAATATCAGATTGCATGTATTAAACCTTAAAACCGGCATTTCTAAGGAAATTGACTGCATTTTCATTGCATGACATCATTTCCATATATCGCAACCCGTGTTTCGAAGTCTGTGCGGGAAAATCAGAAGCTTGCTCGAATGGACACTGCTAAAACGCTACGCCAACTCAATGATATCAGTTCTGGTATAAATCCAAAAGGAAAAATATAAATCAATATATCAGATAAAGCTCCAAATGGCATTACAAAACTACACCAGAGAGCCCAAGGCCCAAGCCCCATAAAGAGCCGCGGATCCGCGGCAGGAGCCTGCTTGCGCCGCGGATCCGCGGTGGGTCCAAGGAATTAGCTCCTCATTTTTGGTGCACAGCTCCTAGCTCAGCTCCTACACTTCAGAAAGACATGTCAACTTCCAGAAGACTCCAGAGGTTTCTGCCAGATCAGCAAACTAGGGTTTTCTAAGCTTAATTAATCCTAGCTTAAACCCTAAGCTAGCTCCTAACAAACTCTTTCTAGAAACTCCTCAACAAACTTTTGGAGGGAATTTTAGTTTCAAACCTAGACCTAGGGTTTGGGTGTTCTATAAATAAGACCCTAGGCTCACTTATTATTAATCTTGGAAAAATCCCATTATTGAACCAATTCTAGTTCATTTGAGAGCCATTCTATCTCTCTCTTCATCTTCTTCTTCCACAAGTCTAGTGACAAGGCTTGTGTGAAACCCTAACCCTAATTCCAACTCCAAAAGCCAAGATCCCGAGTACCCATCAAGCAAGAAGCCTTGCAACCTTTTATGAGCCGAGCCGATCTTCAACAGAGCAAGTGGTCCAAACGATCCGCGACTCACGGAGCCGAGCGACGCCAAATCGACAATTTCGTTCTTCCTCTTGTAGTTCTTGAGTAACTGTAATCAAATTGTTGATATAAATAAAAGGTGAAATTCTTTTATCTTGTTTTCTTTTAATTCTTGCATCATGATTAGATCTCAATTTGTAATTGTTGTTCTTGTTGTGATGTTTGAGTAGAACTCCGCTCGTAAAGGAGCCGAGACGATCAATAGAATGAGGATGTAATATATCTTAAAATGATTCTTGATTCCTACAAGTTTTGTAAACCCTAGCAAGTTCAAGAACCGACAACCCATTTCGTTACGATGCTTTCTTGAATGATATCGCTCGAAATTGGGGAGTTACGATCGTTTCTTGAAATTGCTAGAGGCTAGAATGTGAATGATATCGACGAAAGAACAAGGGTGAAATGATGAAACCCTAGTTTCACGAAGAAGCTCTAACTCTCGTCGATCATCATCGATCTAGTATCAATCCTTCGAAGGACAAGAACACGAAATCTTTAGATTACATCACGTCTATGGATCCGATCGATTCCTACGAGCCTCTTTTAGATTCTTGACATTTTGGTTGGAAATATCATCGAAACCCGATTCTCGATTGTTTATCATTTCTTGATTCTTGATTAGATTAGTGACACCTGAATCAATCGATAAAATCTTGAATCATGTTTTCTTTTCTTTTCAATTAACTTTTCAATTCAAGCAAATCAAATATAAAAACGAATCGCACAATCCCTGTGGACGATCCGCACTCACTAACAATCTACATCCGACACCGTAGTTGATTGCAGTCAAATATAATTATTTGATTGTGATTCTATACATTTTCTAAACCGACACACAAAGAAAACACTCAATCAAATGGCGCCGTTGCCGGGGATCGCGCGCTAATTCGTTGTATATCAAAGTTTGAATTGAAAGAATTATTCCATTGTTATTTTGAGATCAAAATTCGTGCAAACCCTAAACAATTTGTTGTGTTTCATTGCAAGGAGATCTAGAGCTTGCTGGAAATTGATAAAAAATTTTGGAAAATTCCAGAGGGCTTAGGGAGTCTACAGAAGCTCCTTGGAAAATTTTGGTGGAGTGATCTCATCACTAGACCGCTGAAGCGCGGCATAAAGGCCCATTTGCGGCGGAAACGCGGCAGCTTGGGGGGTTCTCTGCAAAATTTTTCTTTCAGGTGATTTCTTGACTTCTCCTCTCTCCTCTTTTTAGCTCCAACTGACAATTTGCTGCAGGATTCTTTGCAAATAATCGCAGCTCACAAATTGCAAAAGTAAATTTGTGCGTATTTTGTTTCTTGGTTGTTTGCATTATAAATACGGATATTAAGGGGCACGGCCAAATCCAAATTAGGTGGGGATTTCATTACCCTTCCTAGGCCCTGAAAAGCACCAAACTTGCATCCACATTGACCCACATTAACTAAAAGAAATCTAGAGATGACTCTAAGGACTGTCGCGCTCAATTAGGACAGAAGAAGGCCGTGGGTAATTCATTGCTTATCCGCGTTTTCCTGTGGTGCCTAAGGCGAGTGTGTCTAAGGCTAGTGGTTATTAATTAGGCCCACTACTTACGTAGTGGAGTACCTTCCCACTTACCTGGCACTTATCCGGCCACAGGGGAACAAAGAGGCAGTGGAGGATTCTATCCCGCGACTTGTCTTTTGGCAGTTAGGAGCGGTCTAGAGCCGGACCTAGGTGACCACTAGATTCTAGGGTTTGTGTGCTGCATTTATTTTGTCGCATCATTTTTTTTATAAAAAAAAATCCGTCCCTTTTTCAAAAGCAAACACCGCATTCATACCCCTAATTATAAATTCAGGCTGCCACTTGTACTAACCCTTTTTAGTACAAGATAGGCTGGACACGGGATTCTAGTGCCCGTTTAGTCCGCGTACCCTTTATCGACTCCGAAGTCGATATTTCTCCATTTACCTTTTCTTTACCCACTACCACACCCACACTGATGGATCCACCTCCATCAAATTTCTTTAACCCTAATCTGCCGCCATCCGTTGGTGCGCAGAATCCACCCCGCATCTCTCTCCAGGAGAGATGCTACCCTATTCGAGGTCCTCTTTCGACCTGCTTATCCACACCACCAGCCAATGGGGATAACTTTGAAATTAAGCCCCAGTATATCAATCTTTTACCCAAATTCCACGGACTCGAGACTAAGGACGCTTACGTTTTCATTACCAAATTTGAAAACGTATGCGCAATGATGGGTACGTCACAACTTTCAGTTGATGCTATGCGTCTACGACTTCTTCCATTTACTTTGTGCGATATAGCCGAGAAGTGGCTATATAACACTACCGCACACTCTATTACGAATTGGGAAGAATTCGTCGCTGCATTCCTTAAGAAATTTTACCCAATACAAAAGACAGCTCGAATCCGTAGCGAACTGAATCAATTTGCCCAGCTCCCTGCTGAACCATTCTCTAAATACTTTGAACGTTTCAAGGATCTTTTGGTTCAGTGTCCTCATCACGGCATCCCGAGATGGGAGCTTTGCCGAATCATATATGAGGGCAGTAACCCTAACACTAAACAGAGTCTTGAAAACATGTGTCAAGGTACCTTCATGACCAAGGATGATGGGGAAGCTTGGCGATATTTAGAAGAGTTCGCTGAAAAGTCTTTACAGTGGGAAAGTCCATCATTTAGGAGTGGCAATAACCAATCAGATGTTTCCATAGGAGTTAGAGCTGACATTTCAGCTATACACAAGAAACTCGAGACTATGGAAAACAAATTTTTAGCTGCCTCCCTTAATCAAATGTCACTTTCCAAAACTGTATGTGGCTGCTGTTCTGATCCGTCTCACTTGACGGAAGAATGTCCGTTTCAAGGTCGTGAGCATACCAATGCCGCATTTCAAAGACCTAGGAACGATCCTTTTTCTTCCACATATAATCAGGGTTGGAGGAATCACCCTAATTTTTCTTGGAACTAATCACAATCACAAAACACGGTTCCAAACCAAAACAATTTCCAAAGGGTCCCTCCACCACAACAGCAACCACAACTTCAATTGAGTCAGCACCCCTTTCAAGCACATAATTTTCAAAATCAGGTCAACACACCTGCACTGTCTAGTCCTTTACAGTTGACCGGAACTGATGAATCCTCTTCTTTTGCACAATACATGAATTTGGTCTTAACAAATATCATGCAAGTTTCGGCTGAAATGAAGTCATCCGTCGATAAAATTGAGAAAAACTCTGCGTCCCAAAACGAGAGTATTAAATCGATGGAAGAAGAAATTGCACGATTAAAAGCCGAAATGAGTGCAAGAGAGAAAGGGAAACTTCCAGCTCAACCATTACCCAATCCTGGTTATTCACATCATGTGAATGCAATCACCACGTTGAGATCTGGAAGAGTGCTTGACAATCATGTTGGGGAAGAAGTTGATGATACTGAAAATCATATCAACACCCCGGCCGAGACCTTTCCACACACACACACACTTCTAGTTCTGATCCCAGTTCTTCTACCCCACCATCTTCTTCCGAGCCTATTCTTCATTTCCCAAAAGGCTCGCCACTACAGCCCACCTCTTTTACTCCTCCACGGACGATTCCCACTTCTATTTTGGGATCGGTTCCACACACACTTCCTTCTCCTATGATGGACCCAGCGCTTATTGCTAAAGCACCTTATCCTAATCGGTTAAGGGCTAACACACCAAGTCCACATATGGAGAAGATCACTGAGATGTTTAAACAGGTTAACATCAATATCCCTCTTCTAGATGCTATCCAACAAGTCCCTGCATATGCGAAAGTTCTTAAAGACTTGTGCACTAGAAAGAGGAAGAAACAAATGCCCAAGAAGATATTCATGGCAAAAACAGTAGACACAGCTTTCCCCCAGCAATTACCGAGGAAACGTAAGGATCCTGGTTATCCTACTATTTCCATCTCTATTGGGGAGAAACACATTAACCGTGCTCTACTAGATCTTGGGGCAAGTGTTAACCTGCTTCCTTTCTCAGTTTATGAGCAGTTAGGGATAGGAGAGTTGAAACCATCTCCTTGCACTCTCCAGATGGCTGACCGATCAATCACCAGACCTAGGGGTAAACTAGAGGATGTGTTAATAAAAATCGGGGAATTTATCTTCCCTGTAGACTTTATTGTAATTGATACACAGCCTGTAGCGAACTCACGGAATCAAATTCCGGTGATTTTAGGTCGCCCCTTTTTGGCCACTTCCAACGCTATCATCAATTGTCGTAACGGTTCTATGACCCTATCCTTCGGGAAGAGGACAATTGAGATGAACATTTATAAGTTAGGAAGTGTACCCTCCGAACCTACTGCTCTGGTCTGTTCTGTCGACTTAATGGATGTCGACAGCAGCGAATTTAATGACCCTCATAATACCGATCTTGACTCTTTTCATACGTTATTGTTTGACCCAACTATGTATCATACACAAACGGACTCTTCCACCGAGATGTCCGGGTCAACAATTAACACTGATTATGAACTACTTTTAGAGTCTGAAGATCACCCAGCACTTTGTGATGACATTATTCTTCGGGGTATAGATGAAACTTTTGAGGAGATCTTTGCTGATGAACTCGCATTTCTAAAAAGCACGGGTGTTGAGATGAATCATGTCCAAATCATTGAAATTGAACCTGCACCCCTTCTTCTGACTTGTAAGAAGAATGCGAGTAATCCATCGCATTCACTGCATCGTCTCTCCAAAATGAGACGCACACACATTCTATTCCACCACTTACCCTTTCCCCACTTCTTCTTCCACCAACCCGAGCACTGCATTGATAAAATTATTGAATGGTTGGTGTTAACTTTTGATCTTTGCAAAGCTTGGCATCGACCACTGATTTTTGACCCCCACTTGTGAATTTCAAAGTTTAATATTGCATAACTCAAGTTGGGGGGTACATTTTATCGGGCTCTTGAAAAGAAAAGTTTTACAAAATTTTGAGCCAAAAATAAGTTTGGGTGAGGATCTTCACTTAAATATTTTGCCCCCACTAATAAATTCCTCCCAAGCTTACAGGTTTGTCGAGATTTAGCAGAAGGCAACAGTGAGGACACTGTTGAAAACAAGTTTGGGGGAAGTTTGTGCTTATTTTCGCATCATTTGCATATCACTTTGCATAAGCACAAAACATTTTTGAAAACCTATAAAAATTTAAAAAAAATTTCAAAAAGATAAAAATATTTTTTGTACATAAATATGATAATAAAAGTTTAGATAGTGAAAAATTACATCCATGAGATTAGAAAAATTTAAGAAAACCAAGAAAATTCGAAGTTTTCTTATACGAACTAGTAATAAGTAGTTATGAGCTGTTGTCCCAAGGGTTAGTAAGATGAAGGACGTTACTAATCTGAGGATAAAAATAAGTCTGAAAAATAGTTTCTATTCTGAAAGCCAAACATTTTGAACGTTGATATCCTGCTATTCGCACTTACACACGTCTTAAAGCCTGGGATAGTAGAGGATACCTTGAAATGCTCTTGTCTTAAAGCCAAAAGTATAAAGGAAATAAAAAAAAATGAATAAAGAAAATATAAAGTGGTGAGAAAAATGGACACTGGTTTTGTTATCACCAAGGGCAATAAAAATGTATAGCGAGGGTGCTTCTTCACCTAGTGCCCTAAGGCCAACTGGTCTGGGAGTCACTGCTATGCCTGAGGTGGTGCAAGACGAGGAAAATACACCAAGTAAGCAAGCACAGGAGTAATCGGTCGGTTAGTACCTCAAGAAGTATTAACAGTCGCATGAAAGTGTGTGAGCAATCTCACGTAAATATTCATTAATCAAAAAGTACTGAGGCTGATGGGCAAGAGTATGATAGCTTGAATTGAATTCTCCGGGTGTAGGGATGTCTTTACACACACGCAGGGTTATATGATCGATGTTTGGATGAAAGATAGGAATGAAAAATAAGACGATGTTTTATTGAGGGAGGACGTGATTTCTAACATCTTTTCATGACCATTAAGATAGGGCTCATGACAACCGAAAAGCTAGCTTAGTTGGAAACCCTAATTTTCAAAGTTTTTCTTTTACAATTCTTGTCTTTAAATGTAATATTCATGATCTTTCTTTTATTATTGGACTTTGTGGGTGCAATCCGCTGAAAACCCTCAGGAGACAACACTCCTCCTACTAGGGACACCTAGAGGTTTAAAGGCTTGTTGCACATGCTCAGTGCAATCGTGTTGCCTACGAAAGTGTGCTAGTTAGTTTTTTCTCTTTCTTTATTTTCTCCTTCTCTTTTTAATAAAACAGTTCGCTCGAGACGATCAAAATTAAGTTTGGGGGAATTTGATTAGTCGAAAATATTGTATATTTTAGCAGGCAATTTCCTCATCATTTGCACTCATTTAGAAGTATACGGTATTCATAGTTTACATATTAGCAAAACTGTCACAAAATATCAGATTGCATGTATTAGACATTAAAACCGGCATTTCTAAGGAAATTGAGTGCATTTTCATTGCATGACATCATTTCCATATATCGCAACCCGTGTTTCGAAATCTGTGCGGGAAAATCAGAAGCTTGCTCGAATGGACACTGCTAAAACGCTACGCCAACTCAATGATATCTGTTCTGGTATAAATCCAAAAGGAAAAATATAAATCAATATATCAGATAAAGCTCCAAATGGCATTACAAAACTACACCAGAGAGCCCAAGGCCCAAGCCCCATAAAGAGCCGCGGATCCGCGGCAGGAGCCTGCTTGCGCCGCGGATCCGCGGTGGGTCCAAGGAATTAGCTCCTCATTTTTGGTGCACAGCTCCTAGCTCAGCTCCTACACTTCAGAAAGACATGTCAACTTCCAGAAGACTCCAGAGGTTTCTGCCAGATCAGCAAACTAGGGTTTTCTAAGCTTAATTAATCCTAGCTTAAACCCTAAGCTAGCTCCTAACAAACTCTTTCTAGAAACTCCTCAGCAAACTTTTGGAGGGAATTTTAGTTTCAAACCTAGACCTAGGGTTTGGGTGTTCTATAAATAAGACCCTAGGCTCACTTATTATTAATCTTGGAAAAATCCCATTATTGAACCAATTCTAGTTCATTTGAGAGCCATTCTATCTCTCTCTTCATCTTCTTCTTCCACAAGTCTAGTGACAAGGCTTGTGTGAAACCCTAACCCTAATTCCAACTCCAAAAGCCAAGATCCCGAGTACCCATCAAGCAAGAAACCTTGCAACCTTTTATGAGCCGAGCCGATCTTCAACAGAGCAAGTGGTCCAAACGATCCGCGACTCACGGAGCCGAGCGACGCCAAATCGACAATTTCGTTCTTCCTCTTGTAGTTCTTGAGCAACTGTAATCAAATTGTTGATATAAATAAAAGGTGAAATTCTTTTATCTTGTTTTCTTTTAATTCTTGCATCATGATTAGATCTCAATTTGTAATTGTTGTTCTTGTTGTGATGTTTGAGTAGAACTCCGCTCGTAAAGGAGCCGAGACGATCAATAGAATGAGGATGTAATATATCTTAAAATGATTCTTGATTCCTACATGTTTTGTAAACCCTAGCAAGTTCAAGAACCGACAACCCATTTCGTTACGATGCTTTCTTGAATGATATCGCTCAAAATTGGGGAGTTACGATCGTTTCTTGAAATTGCTAGAGGCTAGAATGTGAATGATATCGACGAAAGAACAAGGGTGAAATGATGAAACCCTAGTTTCACGAAGAAGCTCTAACTCTCGTCGATCGTCATCGATCTAGTATCAATCCTTCGAAGGACAAGAACACGAAATCTTTAGATTACATCACGTCTATGGATCCGATCGATTCCTACGAGCCTCTTTTAGATTGTTGACATTTTGGTTGGAAATATCATCGAAACCCGATTCTCGATTGTTTATCATTTCTTGATTCTTGATTAGATTAGTGACACCTGAATCAATCGATAAAATCTTGAATCATGTTTTCTTTTCTTTTCAATTAACTTTTCAATTCAAGCAAATCAAATATAAAAACGAATCGCACAATCCCTGTGGACGATCCGCACTCACTAACAATCTACATCCGACACCGTAGTTGATTGCGGTCAAATATAATTCTTTGATTGTGATTCTATACATTTTCTAAACCGACACACAAAGAAAACACTCAATCAGGTATCCCTTGCATGCGAGCTCTCTCCAAATCAGTCTTGGGAGACATCTCTTTGGAGAGAGTGAGTCCAGAGATCGTGGGTTGGTTCCCACGCTTGGATTCTTCCATACTAAACCTCTTTAGGATGGTGTCAATGTACCTGGATTGGGACAATCCCAGTATCTGTTTAGATCTATCTCTATAGATCATGATTCCCAATATGCAGGAGGCATCACCTAGATCTTTCATTGAGATTCTTTGTGATAAGAAGAGCTTGACTGATTGCAGCATAGGAATATCATTTCCTATCAAGAGTATGTCATCCACGTACAATACGAGGAAGACAACCTTACCCTCTGCTACCTTCTTATAGATACAAGGTTCATCTATATTTTTGATGAAGTCAAACTCTTTGACTACAACATCAAAACAGATGTTCCAACTCCGCGATGCTTGCTTTAACCCATAAATGGATTTAAGCAGCTTGCACACCTTTCCGCTGCTCCCACTATCTACGAAGCCCTCTGGCTGAGTCATGTACACGCTCTCTTCTAAATCACCGTTTAGAAAGGCGGTCTTAACATCCATTTGCCAGATTTCGTAGTCATGGTATGCAGCAATGGCAAGTAAGATCCGGATGGACTTAAGCATAGCCACTGGAGAAAAGGTTTCGTCATAATCCACACCTGGTCGTTGACGAAAACCCTTTGCTACAAGTCTAGCTTTGAAAGTGTCAACTTTTCCATCTACACCAAATTTCTTTTTAAAAATCCACTTGCTCCCAATGGGTTTTACCCCTTCAGGAGCATTTTCCAAAATCCATACTTTATTGGTGTACATGGATTCCATCTCAGATCACATTGCATCCAGCCATTTCACAGAGTCACCACTCGTGATGGCCTGCTCGAAACTAGTCGGGTCATCATCTTCCATGATGCAATCCTCGCTTCCACCATCAATGAGAAAACCGTAGTATCTCTCAGGCGGATGAGAAACCCTGCTAGATCAGCAGAGAGGCTGGGGTTCGTCGGGTACTACTGAATCCTCTGGTTCCACTAAATCTTCAGTTGTAGTTTGTGTTGCTGGAACCTCTTCCAGCTCTACCTCATCGCCACTAATTTCTTTTGTAAGAAATTCCTTTTCTAAAAAGGTGGCATGTTGAGCAACAAACACCTTTTGTTGTTCACTGTGGTAGAATAGATATCCATACGAATTGCTTGGATATCCTACAAACTTACAAAGAACTGATCGTGCCTCGAGTTTGTCCGGATTTTTCTTTTTAACATAAGTCGGACAACCCCATATCTTAACTCTTTTAAGAGATGGTCTCTTTCCATTCCATATCACATATGGAGTGGTAGGAACAGATTTAGTTAGAACTCTATTCAATAGGTATATGGCTGTCTCCAGCGCATACCCCCAGAAGGAAATAGATAACTCAGTTGTACTCATCATAGAGCGCACCATATCTAATAGGGTGCGATTCCTCCGCTCCGATACACCGTTGTGCTGTGGTGTATAAGGAGGAGTAAGCTGAGAGAGAATCCCATTCTCTTTTAGATAATCTAGGAACTCATTGCTTAAGTATTCACCTCCTCGATCAGATCGAAGAATCTTAATACTTTTGCCCGTTTGATTCTCTACTTCGTGCTTATATTCTCTGAATTTCTCAAAAGCTTCAGACTTGTGTTTCATCAGGAACACATATCCGAATCTTGAGAGATCGTCAGTGAATGTAATGAAGTAGGAAGAACCGTTCCTGGCATGCGTAGACATGGGACCGCATACATCACTATGTACCAGTCCTAAGAGTTCGGTAACTCTTTCTCCGTGTCCACTAAACGGAGCTTTGGTCATTTTTCCTTTGAGACATGAATGGCAAGTATCATAAGATGATAATTCGAACGGATTCAAATAACCATCTTTATGTAACTTAGCCAGTTGTGTCGCATTGATATGACCAAGTCTACAATGCCACAAGAAGGATTCGTTCATTTCTGAACTTTTCCTCTTGTGTGTGTTTTGTATATTGAGAACTGTATTCTGATTTAGAATGAATATGTCATTATGTAACGAGCCTGATGCAATCAACTTTTGATCTAGGAATATGTTCATAACATTATCCTTTACTACAAAATTATATCCTTCTTTACTTAATAAAGAAACTGATATAATGTTGCACATTATGTTCGGTATATAATAGCACTCATTTAGAATCAGTGTATTACGACTTGACAATACAAGGTGATATTCGCCAACTGCTTTGGCTGCAATACTTGCACCGTTCCCTACTTGAACGGAATGATCACCTTTTCCCAGTTCTCTACCTTTACGTAGCCCATGTAACAATTTACATATGTGGGATCCTGATCGGGTATCTAATACCCAGGACGTAGGATGAACTGAAAAACAGTTCTCAATAACTAACACACCTGAAGAAGATGCATCAACATGCATTTCTTTTGGGCGGCTTGAGAATCTAGATATTCTTCTATTCCCTGTTCAGTCTTATAACTCTTATAAGAAAGAACGGGTCCAACGTTCCCCTGCTCAGTATAATAAGCGGGTTCAGTCAATACATCCATATTATTATCTTGATTATGGCCTGACATGGTCGCTACCTGGAGAGAGAGAGAAGAAAACACTTTAGCGTATGCTCTTGCAAGATTAGATTGGTTATTATCTTATCTAATCAGGATGTCTCCCACTGTTTTTATCAAATCTACCTTCAAACCCTAAAAGGTATGATTAGCCGGGATTAATTACACCCTACAATTTCGTCAATCTTTCAGCCAGATCAGTGTCGGTACTTTGAGGGAGGTTCCCCGTGCTATTGCACGGACCTAATTAAAGTAAACCTCGTTTTCCCAGAGGCGTAACCCCGTTAACACTTTTCTAGACACCTACTTGATCGACTAATTGTCCTGTGTAAAACTCTCCCAGGAGTAACTCTTACTCGCAGTGGGTATCGGGATCCAACTATCTCATAGGAGGTATGCAATCTCATTGAAAATTTCAACACTTGAAATTCCCGATAATGCTTTTACCCCTAGCAACTTATGACCTTGGCTAAGGTCAACAAATCATAAGCGCTAGTCAAGTTCAACCCGTCATTTCCTGATTGAATTAAACCCACCCGTACGACCCTTGGCTAAGGTCAACAAAGTCGCACGACTACCCTAACTCAATCACATCTCATGTTTTAGCAGATAAATACTAATTAGCTACCGTACACCACGCCTTGGCTAAGGTCAACAAACGCAGCACGAATACTAACTAGTCTCTATCTGAAATGACGGAGGGCTACGCAGGTTTTTCAGAAAACCCTGAGCGTAATGAACTTGATATCGTCGTAGAATCAAGTGTTTTTGAAAAGGAGTGTTTTTGAGGCTTTTCTTAGTTTCGCTAAAGTGGTCACTCCCGATGAAGGGATCGTCGGCCCTTTCCTCATCAAATAAGGTGCAGGATATATCATATATACCGCTGTGCAAAGCAAAACACTAAAAGCATTCAAAAGACAAACCGCGTTTTGTAGCATCTGCCAGTTTCGCTAAAGAGGTCACTCCCGGTGAAAGGATCTCGGCTCTTTCCGCATCGAATAAGGTGCAGGATATATCATATATATCACTGTGCAAAGCAAAACTGTAGCTACCCTTTTTATAAAGTTTTGATTCTACAACATCTTTAGGTTTTTTTTCTTTTTATTAATCTCATTAATAAAATCCCATCAGCTTATGCTTCCTAAGCATCACAGATAAATACGACGTACACTTATGCCATCCGCATTCGCCTCGATGTCCCCTCGTGCACCGTTAGGTTAGGTAACTAACGACAGAGCAGGGCAGGGCTAGTGCGGGTGTAAAATATAAGTAACATCTATATAATATATCATATATACTATATACTGTATCCATCAGAACATATCAAATGATCACATCACAGATATCGCAGCAGAAACATAGATATAATATGGGATATACTAGGACGTCCGTATTTAGTATTTAGCCAACAATAGAAAATACGGATTCCACAGTCGCGATGAATAGCCAAGCCCACACCCTGGACCCCTACGAGAGCGGCAAGCGACCCTACCAATTCTGGAGTTTAGGAGACCCGGTCTCGACTCCTCAAGATGGCCTCCCACTGAACCCCATAACCCGGTCACCTGTGCTCCCCTCCTTGGGTCCATCCTAATGCGGAAAAGTAAATAATATACAACACTGGTGGCATCAACCTCAACCAGGAAGTGCCCCAAATAAAAGAATATTACATTACAAATGAATTTTACATGAATGAAAATAAAAACCATCATCTCACATAAAACCCCCGGCTATTCAGAATGCGACGATCCAATATAACATATCACAGCAACACATAATATCACATATCATCAACGTAAGTAAATATGTGCATCCCAATTGTCGTTGACATATAGCAACGAAACCGGCGATATCACATATTAAACTTACGGTCACAGAAAAGAAAGTGTAAAACTACAACATTTGGAATCCACAATCACTTTAGACATCGTAAATCCGAAATATCACATACTTCGCATTTCATGCCTAACCCTATGAATTTCACATATTGTATCACATTCCAGATAAATAGATAGTATTAAACTTTTTGAACAGATAATCAAATACCCAAAATTTCCTAAACTGCTCAACACTTGAGCGGAGTTCAAATAATCCCAGAATATGTCACAATACCGGTGATCCAGCCGTAGAAGGGTCAAGCCAACGCTTCACATGTGGCACGCCGTACTGCCCCAAACCCGAAGGTTCAAAAAGCAGTTCAAGACGGTCACATAATCGAGTTAAGGTTTGTTGTCTTCTAGAGGGTCCACCGCTTAACTTGTATAATTTTTTTGAAAGATTTAAACCCGATAAAAATTCAACACTTGAAAGTTTGCCGTGCCAAGAAAAAGTGAGTTAATGATATCCGTTCAAACAGTTTAACAGTTTCTAAATATCCTGAAAAATAACGAATTTAAATTTTCCGATCGAATCTACGATTACAAAATAAACCCCAGATTAAACAACACTTGAATCATTTTTAAAAATACCCAGAAGCATCAACAAGTACCTACGGATATTACCATGAAAACCACGTGTCACAATTCCAAAATTCCGCCGCGGAACCGCCGCGGAAAGCAGGTTTCCGCCGCGGTTCCGCCGCGGTTTAGTGGAGTTGTGGGCCCGTGTTTCATGGTAATTCTTAGAATTCCCTGCTGATTTTTTTAGGTATTTTTAATTCAGAAAAATCCCAGATTTTGAAAATTTCCAGAGAGGGGGTTATTTTCGTCGGTTCGGGTTCGATCGGAGTTTTAACTTCGTAAACACATCGCCTAATGCTCTAGCTAGTCTCTGATACCACTGTAGGGTTCCTAGGCACTCTTGTGAAGGTTCATAAGGCATCAAACATGCCCGGATAAAAATTTAGACGTGCCTAACAACCCAAAGCCGGGATCTTTGCTAGATTATTAGGGTTTAGCATGCAAGATAATATCTTTTTATCTAAGTGTGAGGGATTACAACCTTTGTAGTCCGCTCCTTCGCTTCACAAGCTCCGAGTAGATGTCCCTTCACCGCGATCCTCGATCTCCCGGACTCAAGAGAGGCTCCACGACTCGAACGATCCATGCTAGCTTGAATTGTTCCGAATCTCCGATGATCTACGTCGAAGTAGCAATAACTCAAGCTTTCTCACACTAAAGAGATGAACACCCTAATCTTATGGGCTAGATGAGATGGGGATGAGGGAGTAGTATTTATGCTTTCTTTTTAATTCACTTTCTCACAATTTATCATCACAAATGGAATTTCTAGTAAGCTTTTTCTTTTTAACTCAAGAGAGAAGAAGATGATAATGGAAACGATAAATCCTTTTGCGATGAATAGAAAAGAAATCTATATGATTGATATATCAACCATGGTCAAGGATGGGTGGCTAAGAAGTTGTAGAGAATAAACTAGAGTTAGGGTTTGGTTAGGTTAAGGATAAGAATCAACCATAATATCTTAACCAAGACAAAAGGAAAAGCTTCTAGAATGTGCAAGAAGAAGCTAACCCTAATCAAACCCTAATCCCATTTAATCATCCTTAAACATGTTTAATAATAAATCATATCATGTCACAATAATATATATCACATATATATTATATATTTGCAACAAAAGAAAATAATACATTTAACATATATCGCATATATATCAATGTATTAATCCAGTGAGAAAATGAAATAATAAAGTGAGCCAATATTAGATAATGTAATACAATATATCATATATATTATTATACATTAAATCTTCGAATCAACACTTGATCCAACGATCCGGCTATATCGAATATAACCGGCTAATATATCATGTACCGATTCATCGAATCAACACTTGATCCGATGTCCCGATTCATATCAAAATATCTTGAGAATATAATACGGTATCTCATATCGCATTATCCTCGGTCCTGCACATATCACATATGTGCCTCTACTCCGTTTCGCCTGAGCCAAGAAACCTCTGTGTAGGACTCTAAAGAATCGTCAATACGCCGGTAGCAGGTGATGATCATATCAAACACCCACAAGCTGCAAGCGGTCAGCTAAACGTAACAGCCACCCGGGTATTGAGCGATCAGAAGATCAACAAGCTAGCCTGTGCGTTCTCCTGTGAATCCAATCAGTAACACTCCCGTACAGTCCGGTCTGTTCGTCTGATATGTCGCATATCAAGTCTAGGGGTGGTAAACATCAGACCCCATTAACCGATAAGTCGTGTCGATGTGAGGCTCATAACAGGTCGAGAAACTACTAGTAACACTTACCAGTAAATCTCTATATCAGCCCTGGCCAGGGACTTCCAGTTATAGCCAATCGAACACAGCACAACATCAACTCCCTATACCGGGAGAGACGAATCCCCTCCTATCGCTCATTGCCTCCATGTGATTCGGGACTGTACCCAAAAGCCACCGTTTTGCACGCCCTCTTGGACGTGGTAAGGTGGAAATCAAAGCACAGTGGGAATCACACAAGACTCTATGACGATCTCGGGTCTTTAGACTACCCTGTACCAGTGTCACCGGATAACTGCCATCTGACGTATGGTATATCACCAACTGGGAGTTCTCGGCGAGTCCGTCCAGTGTACCCAGTCTCCACTGAGCACCCGTAAATCATCCTTGATGTCAAACACCGATGGATATGGGATCATCCATCGCCCATCATATGGGTCAAGATGCGTATACGCTAGTCTACTCTGGTGTATCGATGCCCTGTCTCGATATACCCTCGACTAGGAACATTTATAGGATGTACTCATCGACTACCGTGGCCCCACTAGTATGATCTCATCATAATCCCAGTAGTCGAGTACAGATCCTAAGGGCTTTATCAACATGTGAGAGAAAGACAGTAAACCAATACAAGTCAACATGTTAAGATAAAGTGAAACCAAATAGCATACTATCATGACGAGCAAGAAAGTCCTCTCTGTATATATCTAAGCATCCATCATAATATACATCAAATGTACAACAATGGCCTCTAGGGCATATACATAACTAACACTATCCATCCTAGCTTCCTCCCCATTTCTGAAATTCCTCTAAATTCACTCTCAAACTTTATTCTCAAGTCTAAAGTTCCAAGCCAAGCTCCTTCGAAGACAACAAGTCCTCGAGCTCGCCTCTTCCTCTTGAGTCGTTGGTCCCGGTTCCTTCCAATCTAGATAGTGCAACCCGTAAGTCTTCCCTTCTATCTTTCTCTTTTGTTCTCATCTCGCCATTTACATAATATATTTAAAAGAACCAAAAATAACTTGAAACTAGGTGTGGTAAATTATGAAATATCCGATGGATTCTCATACTTTTGTTAACTGGAACATATCACCTACTGTATTATCATCCTTGCTAGCCAAGACTCATCTAGTTACTATATGTATATAAAATCAAAAAGCTATGTTAAATTGTAAGTAGACGCTCGTGCTCGTACCTCAAACTAGCGGCTATGCCGAATACAAAATGAAAATTTTCGAAACAAGAGCATGAACTACTACAACCTAGAATTGAATCCAAACACTAAACTAGAAACTAAACTAGAAGGAGTTAGCTACTAGGTTTGTGATTAAAACCTTTGTAGTCGTGTCCTTCATCTTCTTTACCACTTCCTTATCTTCTGAGTTGTCGGGAACGAGCTTGGGAGTCAGCCTTCCTTGCCGAAGATGATCTATCTCGAAGGAATCCTAGCTAAGGCTCTAACTTCACAAGCGAAGCAACTAGTGATCAAAACTTGCTAGGAATTGATCACTAGATTGATGCAGTGGTTAATCTCTAAAGTGTTTTCTCATAATCTTTTCATCTTTCTCATCTTAGAAAATCCAAGAAAGGAGGAAGAAGAAGCTTCGGTGAAGTTTAACAAGCATGGCAACTAAAAAAAATCCTTTTTCATCTCTTCTTTCTTTCTTTTCTTTTTAATTTATGAATGAGTGGGTTGTGACTCACCATGGTGAGTCACAAGCCCATACCATTCACAAATGTTCAAGAAAAGAGGAGAAGAAAATGAGATGCCACCTCATTGCACACATATACATATGTATGTGTACATATCTATATATACAAATACACTAATACAAGTATAAGCTATAAATACATACATCCGTATTCGTATCAAAATACGAATACCGTATTCGTATCAAAATACGAATACCGTATTCGTATAAAATACGAATACCCATATTCGTACTAAGATACACAATACCCGTATTTGTATCAGGACACAAATATGCGTATTTATACAAATACCCATATTCGTATAAATACCGTATTATGTCAAAATACGAACACCAAAAAGAGAGATACTAAAAGATATATATAATACTAGCTCATATTTAATCCAAAATGTGATAACCTGGCTATGTTTCAAACTGGCTAGTATTAACAAACTATCCGATTAAAAGTACGTGTATAAAAACGTGTGTTTTAATTGAACCTAAGTACGTATAAAAATACGTACACTACATCGTTTCGCCTGAGCTGGGAAACTCTCTGTGTGGGACTCTAAAGACTCGACAATATGGTGGCAGTGGGTTTAACCACAATCACGTCAGCGGCACTAGCTGTACGTAACGGCTGCCCAGGTATTGAACGAAAGGAAGGCCGATAAGCAAACTTATTTGTATCTCCACTGAGCCAGAAAGTGACAGTCTCCGTACAGTCTGATCTGCTCTTCTAAGAGTATCGCATATTGGGTCTAGGGGTGGATAAAGTCAGACTTCTAGTAATGAGATAAGTCGTGTCGGTATGAAGCCTATCACCTACTGAGAAACTAATGATCCAAATTAGTAATTCTCATGCACCTTGGCCAAGGATTTCTTCTGATGGCTACCCGTGTACATGGCGACATCTACCCCTAATACCGGGAGAGCCGAATCCCCGATGATCCGCTCACTGCATCCATGTGGCTCGGGACTGTACCTAACTAAAACCTGTTTGCACGTCTCAGTAGAGCCGTGGTAGGGTAATAATCAAAGAATAGTGGAAACTCACATAAGACAAATGACGATCTCAGGTCGACAGACTAACCTATACTCATGTCACCAGAGAACTGCTACCCGACACTAGGTATAATACCATCAAGTATGTTCCCGGTGAGTCCGTCCAGTGTAACTCGTAACCTAATGAGCATTTGTATACTATCTTTGGTGACTTACTAATACCAACGGTTGTGAGACCGGCCATCGCCCCTCGTCGGGGTCAAGAAATGTATAAACTAGTCTACCCTGGAATATCGATGCCTAGTCTCGATATTCCCATGACTAGGGACATTTAAGAATTTGTTTATAAACTATACATTTCTCACAAGTGTGATCACCACAATAACCGTGGTAGTTAAGAATGAATCCTAAGGGCTCTATCAAAATGTAATAGTGATCTGTAATACCACATAATATATGTACATGATGATAGAGATGAAACAGATAGCATACTATCATCTCGAGTAAGACTGTTCTACCCATATAAGTCCTCCCTCAATCATCATAATCTTCTTCCCGCGATTACAATAATTTCCTTGAGGGCACTACATCCAACATAAATAATATTTAGAACGTAAATAAAGGATATAAACCATACACTTTTATTTCGGTTTAATATTAGTTTTTGTGACATGATAATGTAGATATGCACGGGGTAATGACCTACTCCACACGTATACTTGGAAATCATAACACGATTAATGCTTGTAGCGTTGTTTGTAAAAGAATAGAATTTCACCAAAATACCCTCAAGTATTGAAACATAGAATTTTAACCTTAAATCTATTTCCTTGGAAATTTCACCCTCACAACTCTCGTTAGGGGAAGCCTATTGAAGAGAGTGTAGATTATCGCACATCTTGGGTCTAGTGAGAGAGATCTAAGCTAACAATGTATTCTCGAAGGAAAAGAAAATAGGGTTTTAAACAAAATGAAACAACACTAAATTAAAAATCATAAACTTGTAACTTAAAAGAAAAAGTTTTCGTAAATATAATTTCAATAAAATATTCTAAATTAAAAGATTAAATTTTTATTAAAATATCTTAACTTTTCCTAAAGATAGATTTTTTTAATAAAAATACCATAAGTTTTTAAAAGCTAGGCTTTATCATTAAGATACCACAAAATCTAAAATACACTTTTATTAAAAACACTCGACATTTTAAATAATTTTTTTTATACTAAAAACACCCTCGAGGTTTATTTTTAGAATAATGTAATTACTTGAAACCCTCTCGTGCTCTTAATGGACTAATTTACATAAATACTTTAAAATTACTAAATGATATAGTTTCATATAAATACCAAGATCTATAAAACTAGTAGCTAGCTAGTATTTAGGTAGCAGATGGGTTTTAGTGACCTATTCTCTCTTGATCCTCGGAGAGCCGGAGACAATCAGTGTTATCACTTGCTTATTTACCGATATAAAATTCATATATTCCTAAATCATATTACTTTAATACTAATCAAACATGACCCAACACATGAATACAACTTGACTTGTACACTTGATTTTAACATGACTACTTGATCTTAACATGAACTCAATTGTATTTACATGACTTACTCGATCAAAACTATTACATGCTTGACTAGACTTGATCTGAATCATGAATACATAATGACTTGATATGAAAACTTGACACGAATACTTGAACTTGATATGAATACATAAACTCGACTTCAACCATGAACTTGTACTCTTCTTATGTATTCATTGATTCGGGCAAGACTTGTGACTTTAACTGCAACTTAGATATGCGAGGTGTTGGGGTAGTTTAAGTGTGAATCTAATGAAATCTCAGGAGTCTCTCTAGTTCATGATTCCATGTCTACTAACACATGCAATCTATCATGAGGGCCTGTATTTCCAAGCACCTTGGGCCGTACTTTTGGGTTTGGAATACTTCAACACTAGGTTGAAGTCCCGTTACTAACATTTGATTCGGGCCCGTAGTTCCTTACTCCTGAGGCCCTACCCTTAAGTTCAAGAACACTTTTGAGATTGGTTGACATTCACACTTGAACTCACGTTAGTTAGCTTACCTTGTAGTGACTTCTTTAGGACACATGGACAGTACACTTAATGTTCATTATACTTACTCTATACGGCTATGCTATACTTGTTTGTCATGCTCAGGTTATATTGGTGTGCTCATATAAATGCCACTAACATTGCCATGTTATACTTGTTCATATTCCATTTCCATTCATACTATATCACACGTCACATTGCATTTCTTTTATATACATCATACTTCCTTTTGAGGACTTATCAAGCGTAAGTTCGCTGACGGGCATTCCATCCATATTTGTTTCTTTGGAATATTCGTTAGATAATCTAGAGACGAAGGAGGTGGAATACACTGCGGAGGATTTCGACCAGATCACTGTTGCAGCTGTTCCTTAGTTTCCTTTTCAGCTTTTCTTTTCAGTAAGCCATATGTTTAGGTTTCAATGTTTGTGTTTCTCGCTCAGATATTTTGTAATCAGTTGAAACTGGTGAAATTTGAATGTATATAAAATTGTTGATGGAAATTTCAGTTTCATGCTTATTCTTGTGTCATTTAATAATGCTTATATACGCTTAGCATATTTGTTTCGAGAAAGGACATTCTCGGAATAAATATGTCGCGAGCTTGTCATATGCCTGCTCCCGTCTTTTGCGAAGCAGAGCACGACAACTTTTTTGAGTTGAAAAATAAAGATGTCAATTTGTTATTCATATATTTAAAATGCACTATGGATTTTAAATATGATTCCATTTACGACTCATTATATTATGAAAAGAGGATTTGTGGAATTAAAAAAAAGATATTTGAAAAATAATTCTAATGTTTATGGAGGCTTAGAGGTTAAGAACATTATTTTAACTAATCTCCCTTTGATATTTTTATTTATGGTTTTTCTAAACCCGCTTATCGTTATGTATATAAACATAAAGTGATGGTTTTGAGAAATTTTAAATTTTCACATATGATACGAAATTGCGAATATTTTGATCTACTCTATATAGTGATTATAGAGTGGAGTGAGGTGCACAATTTAAAAATATTTTTTTTCCTAAATTCAAAAAAGAAGAAGTATTGGGTGTCTTATGCAAAACCCAATCTTTATGCTTCAAAACTCAAAACTAGTGGGGTTTTCTGCAAACCCAATTTTCATTATTAACAAATAAATGAATTTATTAAGAATTATTTTGGTTGGTTTTTTGTTGATTAGTTTACTAACATTTATTCTTATTTTGGTAGCATTTCTTTTATCCCGATAATGAAAGCACAATTTCCAATATTTGTGTATTAATCATGGGTAAAAAGAAATTTATTTGTTGGATATTGAGAAACCAACACTGCTATGCTCTTATGAAGGCAACAAATTTTTTTGATATCAACTAGTAAAATTCTAGTTGATTATATTGAGTGAATACCCTATTTCGGGAAATGTTTTGTACTACCCAAAATAATACATTTTGATAGATCTATAAAAAGTGCAATACCATTTTAAATGGTAAATCCAAACCCATAAATACAGTGCTATGAGCTCATATGTGTTGATGTAAAATATGTGTTGTTCATGTAAGATTAAATGATAATCTTGCATATTTGAAATTAAAGCTAGCTATATAATTGTTTGGATAACATCGAGGTGGATTGGACTTAAGCCTAATAATAATATACTGCCTATGAAGATTCCCAACTCAGGGACCAAAGATCCTGAGAACTGGATTCAATGGGAAAATTGAATTATAGAGTAAGTCGGAGTTGGGATGCACCAATTTTGAGTTTACACTCGTAGTCCATCCCTATAGTGTAGGTGCATTTATCCTGCAACGAGTAGAGAGTTGAGTTGTAAGTGCATGGTGCTATGGTCGCAACACTTTTGGACCGAGGCGGAAACACAAAACAAAAATTTCTAAACAATAGCACCAAACACCACACCCAAAATCATCCAAAAACTGGTAATTATAAAAGATGAAGAGAGAAAACAAAACTATTCTATAGGTTTAGAGGGGGCTACAACCTTTATAGCATGCCATCTCTCTAGTGGAAGACCCAAACTAGGCTTCTTGATGTAGAGATTGAGCTTGATCAATGACCTCCTTACCGAAGATGATCCACCATGAAAGTAACCCATCCAAGCTCTCACTTCACTATAGAACACTTCTATTGTGAAGCTACTAGTTCTTACAAATTGCTAATAGGTAAGAGGTAGAGATTGATGTGGAAAACTATATCTTTTCTCTCTCTTTTAGGTTCTTCTCCATTTTCTCTCTTTTATACAAATAGGAGGAAGGAGATGAGAGAAATTAATCTCTAGCCACAACCTTTCTCTTTCCTCTATATGTCCCATATAAAAGAGAAGAGGAAATGAGGGTTAGCTCTTCAAGTGGTCCTCACCACCCACATGCATGCTTGTTACTAAATGACAAACAAGTATATGTATTATTTACACACACACATATTAGTATCTTATACTAATAAGAGAGAGTGTGTGTATCATATACACAGTACTAGCTACCATATCATGTATATGGATATTAAGTCAACACTTGACTTAATAATACGGCTTATAAATAAACTAGCGTGTATTTTCAAACGTCCTATTAATATACGTGTATCACATGCACGTATCTAATCGAACTCCCGCACGTATCAACTATACGTACTAAACTAATCCACATCATCATTTCACTTGAGCGGGTACTTTCGGCGGGTGACTCTAAAGACTTGATAATACGCTGGCAGTAGGTTAATTAAGATCATATCCGATTGAATCTGAAACACTTTCAAATCAATCTCCTAACGGGCTAACCCACAAGCACGACAACGGTACTAGCTGCATGTAATGACTACCCAGGTATTGATCAAAAGGTAGGCTGACAAGCAAACTCATCCCAACCAAACAAAGCCTGTTAGTGAAAATTACCATACAATCCGGTCTCTTCGTCAAAAAGTGTCGCATACTAGGTTTGGCGGTGGAAACTATCAGAACCCCAATAAACTAATAATTCATGCAGACATCGAACTCATACCATTCGATATACAACTTATAACACTTATCAGTTTATCTTAACCACCCTGACCAGGGATTTCATACTATAGTCATATCATGCACAGCGCGACATCGACTCCTTTTATACCGAAGAGACGAATCCCCTCTTGACCGTTCACTGCCTCCATGTACTTCGGGATTATACCCAACTAAAACCTGTATGCACGACTCTTTAAAACCGTGGTTGGGTAGTAATCAAAATATAGTAGGAACACACACAATACACTATAGCGATCTCAGATTAAAAGACTTGTACTATTGTCACCAGAGAACTGCTATCTGACAATAAGTATAATACCATCTAGGAGTTCTTGGCGAGTCCGTTCGGTGTACTCATTCTCTAATGTGCACCTATATACAATTTTCGGTGTCAAACACCAATAGCCATGGGACCAGCCATTGCCTAAGTCAGGGTCAAGAATCGTATACACTAGTCTACTATGGAGTACCGATGGCCCGTCACGACACTCCCATGACTAGGAACATTTAAGGATGTGCTTATGGACTACCCAAGCCCCACTAGTATGATTACATCATAATCTTGGTAGTTAAGAAAAAATCCTAAGTGCTTTATCAACATGTATTAGCGATACATAATAACAAGTAAAACATATACACATGAATAATAAGGCAAACCGGATAACATACTATCATTTCAGGCAAGAATGTTCTAACCATATAGGTCCATGTATAATTACAATAATTGCTTTCAGGGAACCTATATCTAACAATCTCCCACTTGTACTTAAGGATTATTATTGTAGTATCACATACCCGACTTCTCTAACAATAGTTTCATAAATTGTATCTGAGAAATAGTCTTAGTGACTTGATCCGATACAATGTATCTAATTTCTTTTCTCTTTATCTTAATCTTGCAGAGATCAACTATCTCGTGAATCAAGCGATACCTGCATTAGAATTTTTTTGGATATCTGATAAGACCAAGTTTAGAAATGAGCTTATTTTTACAAACAGCTTCTCAAGCTGCATCATTGGCTGAGTCATACTCAGCATCCAGCATAATTTCTGTCATAGTATCCTTCTTGAAACTTTTCCAATATACTGCTCCTCAAAAGATGGTAAACCTATAACCCGTGATAGACATTCTGTCATCTATGTCACCTTGGACGCTGGAATCGGTAATCGCCTCCATTTGGAGGCTGCCATTACTATACACCAAGAATATATCTTTAGTACATCACAAGTATTTAAGAATGTTATTCGCCACTGTCCAATGTTTCTGCAGAGAACTTTTGTGACAACCATAGTTTGACCGAATTGTAGCATATGAATATCATTTCCTATCAGGAGAATGTCATCCACATAATATATGAGGAATATGACAATACTCCCTACTTCCATCTTTCAAATACTTGGTTTATCTATAATTTTGATGAAGTTAAACTCTTTGACTGTCATATCAAAACAGATGATCAAACTCCGCGATGTCTGCTTTAGTCCATAATAAATGCACTTGAGCTACTTGCAGACCTTTCTGCTGTTCCCACTAACTACAAAGCCCTTTGGTAGACACATATACACGCTCACTTCTAAATCTCCATTTAGAAAGACGTTGTTGACGTCCACCTGCCAGATCTTATAGTCATGAAAAGCAGCAATAGCAAGATGTATCCGAATGGACTTCAGCATAGACACTGGAGAAAAGGTTTTATCACAATCCTCAGCGGGTCTTTGACGAAAACCTTTTACTACAAGTTTAGATTTATTAGGTCACTACTTTTCCATCTGCACCGATCTTCTTTTGGAAGATCTATTTACTCTTGATGGGGTTTACCCTTTCAGAAGCATCCAACAAGGTTCATACTTTGTTGGAGTGTATGTAGTCCAACTCGGATTCGATGGCATCCGGCCATCTCTCGGAAATCACTACTCCCTATGGCCTGCTGATAACTAGTAAGGTCATCATCAATTATGATGTAAACCTTCCTGTCACCGTCTACGAAAAAACCGTAGTATCTCTCAGGTGGCTGAGTTCGCCTACTAGATATGCGGAGTGGCTAAGGTTTGTTGGGCTCAATTGAAACCTTAGGTTCTACTAAATTTGCAGGAACTGTTTGTGGTTCTGAAATCTTTTCGGGTTCTACCATACCCCTACTAATTTCTTTTACAAGAAATTCTTTTTCCAAAATGGTGGTGTGTCGAGAACAAAATAACTTTTGATCTTCAACGTGGTAGAAGTTAAACCCTTGCGAATACTTAGGATAATACACAGACTGCCCATTGCTGAAGCATGCCTAGAGTTTGTCTGGATTCTACTTTCAACATAAGCCTGACAACCCCATATCTTAACAAACTTAAGATATGGTCTCTTTCCATTCTATATCACATATAGAATCTTAAACACTGATTTATACGGAACCTTATTCAATTAGTATGAAGTTGTTTCCAGTGCATACCTCAAAATGAAAGATGCAACTCAGTAATACCCATCATAGAGTGCACCATATCCCATAGGGTGCAAATGCTCCTCTCTAATATTCCATAATGATATGGTATATGCGGAGGAGTAAGCTGAGAGAGAATCAAATTCTCTTTCAGACAACCACGGAATACCGAGCTTAAGTATTTAACTCCTCGATCTCATCGAAGAATTTTAGTAATTGCGATCGGCTAGTTCTTTACTTCATTCTTATACTCTATAAACTTCTCAGAAACTTCGGACTTTTCATTTCAACTAGAACACGTGTCCAAAATAGAGAATTCATTGGTGAAATGAATGAAGTATGAGTACCCACCCTTGTTTGTGTAGACATTACACCACATACATCACTATGTATAAGTCCTAAGAGTTCACTAACTCTTACTCCGTGTATTGTAAGTTGAGAACTGTATTTTGGTTAAGGATATTTATACCGTTATTCAATGCACCATACCCAATCAACGTTTGATCAAGGTAAATGTTCATAACATAAATTTTTAAAATATTTTATTATCCTTCTTTATCTAATAAATAGATGGATATTATATTTAAAAGTAAAATTGGTGCATGGCAACAGTTATTCAAAAACAAAAGTTTGCCGCTAGGCAAAACCAGGTGATTTTCTTCAATAGCAACTTTTGCTCTGATTTCCGACTTTGAGGATCAAATCACCCTTTCCCAATACTCTACTTCTTCTTAGCATCTGTAACACCTTACAGATGTGAGATTTTGATCTGGTATCCTATATCCAGGAAACAGAGTTAATTCAGAAACCATTTTCAATTACAAACACACTAAAGGATCAAGCATCTTTATGCTTCAAGGGGGTGGCTAGGTATTGTTGGGTTTTGTCGGCACCCCGGCCATCAATCCGTGGACAAATGCGGAACAAAAACTTTCAAAACTTTGGTGCAAACAAAACCCGCTAAGATCGAACCAAAAACCCTATACTGGCAAACATGCAAAGAGGAGTTAGGAGAGGTTATACCGATCGATCCATGTCCTTCGGTCTTCAACCTCTGCGCCATGCTCCTTGTGGCTGCCCCGACCAAGTTCGCTCTCCGGTCTCCCTCGTCGAAGAGGATCCACATCGAGGATTCTTTATACAGGCTCCCACTTCTAAACCGAAGCAACCCGGACATCAAGTTTGCTAGCCTAGATGCCCAAGATGAATTAGAGATAGTGTGTGAATATTTTGTCTCATAACAACCATGGATTCCCAACTCATGAGAGGGATGGGTGGAGGTTGAAGAAGATGTCCATAGAGGAAAGTGTGAGCTCAAGAAAGAAGCTAGTGAAGAAAATGGCTTGAGTTATTGTGTGAGATATTTTGAGAGCTCGTTTTCAACTAAAGAAAAAATCCCAAGAGCTAGCTTAGAACATCCCTCTCTCTCTACAAATATTCACAATAATAATAGCCTCAAAAACAATCCATGTCACAATAAATGTTCACTAGAACCAATACCATGAGTCACCAAGTGCATGCACCAACAAATAAATGCACAAGGCCAAAACTTGCACTCAAATTTTCCTCCCAATAAACATTAAACTAAATGTTTAATCTAACAAAAAGAAATGGCATCAACTAAAGAAACCTTGTAACGAATTACAAGTTTACCCCTCATCCGTATATACATACCCGCATCTGTATTTCGACTGAATACGAATACAACGAGACTGAAAGTAATCCAACAATATAATACTAGGATCCGGCTTAAACTAAAGCCCACTAGTATTATCCTTCCGATCATGATCCGTGCATAAGTGCACGTATATGATCGAACCCTGCCATAAAACCATACGTCCTCTACAACGTTTCTCCCAAACTTGGGAAACTCTCTGTGTGGGACTCTAAAGACTCGTCAATACGCTGGCGGTGGGTTTAACCACAAGCACGTCAGTGGCACTAGCTGTACGTAACGGCTGCCCAGGTATTGAGCGAAAGGGAGGCCGACGAGCGAACTCATCCTGATACCTTACTGAGCCTGACAGTGACAATATCCTTACAGTCTGGTCCGTTCGTCTATGAGTATCGCATATCGGGTCTAGAGGGGTGGATAAAGTCAGACCCTTAATAACGCAATATTTGGTGTCGGTATGAAGCCTATCACCACCTGAGAAACTACTGATCCGAATCAGTAATTCTCGACTACCTTGGCCAAGGATTTCTGGTGATGGTCATCCGTGCACACCGCGACCACTACCCCCAATACCGGGAGAGACAAATCCCCTGACGATCCGCTCACTGCTTCCATATGGCTCGGGACTGTACCCAACTAAAACCTGTTTGCACGACTCCTTTGAGCCGCGGTTGGGTAGTAATCAAAGCACAGTAGGAACTTACACGAGACAAATGACGATCTCAGGTCGATAGACTAACCTGTACACATGTCACCAGGGAACTGCTATTTGACAATATGTATAATACCAACTAGCATGTTCCCGACGAGTCCGTCTGGTGTATTCATAACCCAATGAGCACCTATATACATCTTAGGTGAACCAATTGACACCAATGGCTTGTGAGACCGGCCACCACCCCTCGTCGGGGTCTCGATCCAAATACACTAGTCTACTCATGGGGTATCGATGCCCTGTCTGGAAACTCCCACGACTAGGGACACTTTAAGTATGTGCTTATAGACTACCCAACTCTCACGTATATGATCACCATCAAACTGCTGGTAATCAAGCAAGAATCCTATGGGCTCTATCAACATGTAATAGTGATCTGTAATGTCACCTGAAGCATGTACACGATGTTAAAGACAAACCAGATAGCATACTATCATCTCGAGTAAGACTGTTCTACCGGTATAAGTATTTCCTAAATCATTACAATCACGTGCCTACGATCCAATAATCGACTTGAGGGCACTATATCCAACAATCTCCCACTTGCACTTTAGGCTAATTATTGCGGTGGCGCATACTCACAGCCCGTGTGATACCGAACACCCAACTTCTCTACTAATCAGTTTCACAAAGCTCGTTTGAGAAACTATTGCGTTCGAGAAATTGCCTCAGTGAGTGGATCCGCTCCAATGTTTCTTTTTATATCTCTCTTTATCTCAAGTTCGCGGAGAAAGCCATCTCCCGAAATGAGCAATACCTGTCTCAGAATATGTCTGGATATCTGATGGGAACCAGTTCACAAGTGAACTCCAAATCCAGCAAACTTCTTAGACTGTATCGTCCACTGAATTTAATCAGTATCCTGCGCCATGCCTCCCTCAGTATCCACTTGGACCACCTGTCCAAACTACTTCCCTTTGTCAAGACGGAAAACTATAACTCTGACTGTCACTCTGTCATCCATGTCACCTTGGAAGCCTGGAATGATAACCGTCTCCCGAAGGAGGCTGTCATTATCATTGCCTAGAACATATACCATTGTTCATAAACTGCTTTCGAACGTTTCTCCAAGATTGGATTAATATATCAACTTATTGCATCTAGTGCAAAAGCAACATCTGGTGTGGTACTTGACATCTCATGATCAACTCAATTGCCTAAGCAGTGATATGCCAATCATGCACATCCCTCTTCCCTTTAGTCTGTAAGACACCTTTAGAGAGGGTGACTCTATCACCTGCAGGTACACCACCATGCCAGGATTCTTCCATTCTAAAATACCTTTAGAATACTGTCTAAGTACCCGGATTGGGAAACAACCCAAATCTAGATCTAAAACCATAGATCTAGTAACCAAAATGCCAGATATAATATTCATATCCCATGTGGAGAAACCACTGTGTGACAACCACAGTATAACCGATAGTAGTATAGGAATTTCATTTCCTACTATGTGTATATCATCCAAATACCAGGACATCAAACCTTACTACCTTCTTAACAAATCCATCTCCTATTCTGATGAAGTCAAAGCCTATGACTGTCACATAAAAAAGAGATGATCTATCTCCGCTATACCTGCTTTAGTCTATAAATAGACATAAGCAACTTGTCCCATATGCTTCCGCTGCTCCCACTGACTACAACAACCCTCTGGCAGAGTCATATACACGTGCACTTCTAAAACTAGTTTAGAATAACGCTGTACTCATCCTCCTGCTGGGTCTCATAGTCTAGAACAACAGTAGTGTCAAGTCTGGGTAAACAAGAACCTCCCTGTCACCGTCTTTGAGGATACCGAAGTACCTCTCGGGCGCCTGAGGTTACCCACCATATCTGCGTAGTGGCTAATGGAATGTCAAAATCGATTGAATATTTAGGTTCTATTAAATTTTCAGTAATCGTTTGTGGTTCTGGAATCACTTCCAGTTCAACCATACTCCCACTACTGTTTTCTGAAAAAATCAATTTTACTAAAACTGTGGCAAGTCAAGAACAATATCACTATTGATCTTCCAGCTGGTAGAAAGATAAACCTCGTCATAGCCCGAGATAACCCACAAACTTCCATTACAGAAACGTGCCTTGAGTATGTCCAGAGTCTGGTTTTAAGCATAAGGCGGACAATTCCGTATACCTTAACATCGTTAAGATATGAACCATTCTATATACAATATAGAAACAGAGGCACTGATTTAATTGGAACCAGATTCAAATCATGCAGCTGTCTCCAGTGCATGTCAACTAAATGGAGAGAGGCTGACCAGCATTACTCAACTTAGGAGTGCATCCAGATATGAGTAACCTGAAAAAGAAGCAAGTTCTCAAAACCATTACTATCAACTGAATACCAAATACAAGTATCTACATCTTCAATCATCTTGAAGAATCCTGATACTTGCAACACCTGGTTCTCTACTTCATTCTTGTACCTATATCTTCTCAAAACTTAGACCTTGCATTTCTAAGAAATACATGTCTAAAACTGGAGAAGTTACAAGTAAACAGAATATAGTACGAGTACCAACCCCTCTGTCCTAATGGACACTGGACAACATACAATACTTTGTATAAGTCCCCTGAGTTGAATAACTCAAACCCTGTGTGTCGTAGGTTGAAAATTGTACTTATGGTTAAGAAGAATCACACCGCTGTTTAATACTCCTTACCCAATCATCAACTGATATAGATAAATGTCATGGACATAATTTCAAAAAGTTATATCTCACTTTATAAAATAATCGTACAGATATATCAGTTTGAAATTGGTGCATAACAACGGATATTCAAAACCAAATATTTGTCGTCCGGCAAAAACCAGGCGATTTCCTCAAATATCACCAATTACAACGAATCCTGATATAATGAGGATGATCACCTAATTCCCAATAACTTGCTCCCACTCATCATCTGTAAAACCATACAGATGTGAGAAACAAACCTGGTAAATACATACCCTGGAGTAAGGATCTAATTGGGAAATCAGTTTTCAATTAATAATGCATAGAGAAACTGAAACATGAAAATGCTTCGAAAAGGTATCCGGGTATTCCTAGTAATGCCTCTTCCATTATCCAGATTCATGACTGTAACCGTATATTTCTTTGACATCTCTCCAAATCCCTTTATTTGTCTTTACTCATTACCTTCTGTACACCACCCTTAGTCTAAATGGTTTTCTTCCTTCCCTACTGTTCGGCACCAGCCTATGGTTTGGAAGAAGACTATCCAATAAGAGTAATAGGTAACTATCCTAATCCTAGGAGCACTCGCAACTTGAGAGAAGGTAAAGATAAAAGACAACTGAATAAACCTTATTCAATTTCTCCTGAACCAGAATCCATCCTCGAACTGGAACAATTCCTTCGAGTTTGTATGTAACTATACGACGGATTATCCAATAACTGTGGATCTTCGTAGTGATACGGGGTGTTCTGGAGAAATTCAAAGGTGAAACAGGAGTGGCGATGATATATGCGGTTTGGTCATGAATGATAGCAGTCGCAATTTACATTGCCCTCTTTCTAATCGGTTTATTTGTCTTTACTTATTATCTCCTGTACACCACACTTAGGCTAATTGATTTTCTTCCTTCCCCACCTTTCGGCACCTGCCTATGATTTGGAAGAAGAATATCCAATAAGCGCAATAGGTGTACCCTCTCCTAATCCTAGGAACCCTCACAACCTGAGAGAAGGTAAAAGGAAAATACAACTGAATAGTCCTATTCAATTTCTCCAGAACAGGAAACCATCCTCGAATCTGAAACAAGTTTCTTCGAGTTCGTATGTAACTATACGATGGTCAGATCCAATAACTGTGGATCTTCGTAGTGATACGGAATGTTCCGGAGAAATGCAAAGGGTAAAAGTAGGAGTGGCAATTATGTATGCAACTTTGAAAATCCAAAGGCCAGTGTTTTAAGAAGGTTCGATTAACTTGGTTCATGAGTTCTAGTCTAGGGTCGAGACATGGTCGCTGCCAAAGAGAGAGAGAAAAGAAACACTCAACGTGCACTCTAACCTAGATCAGAATGGTTAATCACTTTATCTAATCAGGATGTCTCCCACTGTATTCTCAAATTCTCTTCCAAACCTGAAAAAGAATTAGTCGGGATCATCTAAAATCACCCGAGGAGTAAACCAACTCATCAGTGGGTATCGGGATCCAACTATCATCGCATGATAACCTGATGGAATCCACTCACGTTATCATACTCCAGAAGGTATGTGCATGCCTGGCAAGTTTCCTGTATGTTTGAAACTCCCGATGTGATTTTTACCCCATGCTCTTATGACCTTGGCTAAGGCCAACAAATCATAAGTCACGTGTCAAGTTCTACCCGTCATTGTCCAGGTTAATTTGAACCCACCCGTACTCGCCCTTGACTAGGGACAACAAGGTTGTATGACTGTCCCAAACCAACGCATCTATCTATGCAACAGAAAAGTAACAAATAGCTACCATACAATATGCCTTGACTAAGGCCAACAAACATAGCATGAATACTAAATGCTACCCGTCTGAAATGACGGAGGGCTACGAATGGTTTTTGGCAAAAAACCTTTAACGTAATGAACTTGATATCGTTGAAGGAACCGGATAGCTTTTTACAAATATATGGCGGTGAAAACTTTTGCTAAAGAGGTCACTCCCGGTGAAGGGATCTTGGCTCTTTCCTCGTAGAATGAGGTGCAGGATATTCCCACTGAATACCGCGATGCAAAGTAAAAGTAATCGACTATAGTGAAGTTATTACCCTGACGCAAACTTCTGCCCAAGGGGTCACTCCCGATGAAGGGATCTCGGCCCTTGACTCGTCGAATGAGATGCTGGATATTCATAACCGAATACCACTGTGCAAAACAAAAGAAAAACGTCCTTGTAATAAAAACTTTTGAAAATTATTCCAACAACATCGAATAGGTCTGTTTTCCTTGCATTGATCTGAATCAACGCAGTCCCTTCAATTAATCACACCAGAAAAGAACGAAAATATGATGTACGTATATGCCATCCGCGTTCGCCACTGGGTCCCGTCATCACCCGTTAGGTTACTTAACTAACGACAGAGCGGGGACTGGACTAGCGCGGGTGTAAAACATATACAACATCTACTAGTATATATATTGCAATGTATAATAATCGCTCCAGGTATGATAAATGCAACATCACAGATAAGTAATAAGCATCACAGAACAATACAGATAATCTGGGAGCCCCGGGTTTCGTTTGAGCCGCAACTGAAACCCAATGTTCCCCGGGTCGTATGGATAGCCTGTGCAATGAAAACCTAGACCCCTACGAGCGCGGAAAATTACCCGCCAAAACCAGAAGCGAGGCAGCCCCCTTCAGCAAAGTGAATGGGCTACCCGGCACTTCACGGAATCCGGTAACTTGAGCACTCTTCCTTGGGTCAACCTGTACCCCCTACGAGTGCGGCGAATAGCCTACCAATTCTAGAGTGAGGCCCCCTCCTTCTCAACTCCATGAGATGCGGACCTATTGCCCTCCAGAACTCGGCTATCCGTGCACTCCACCGCGGGGTAATCCTAAAACAAAAAAGAAAATTTGTACAACGGTGACATCGACCTCAACCCGGTCGTGCCCCAAACAAATAATATACAAACAGGCAGTGACGGCAGTCCACATGTCGGATGCTCGCCCCGGAATATCAAATGTATAAATGAAACTAAAATGCACTACCATTGCACCCAAGGCTATCCATCACGATAATCCGCATAAACCATAACCAGATTTATCCACAGAAACAAGTGACCGAATCAAGTGTGTAACCCCATCTAATTGAGCAAATAGCAATTAGACAACGTTACCAACACATTCACACATGTAAACGAAGTCACGACATTAGAATTCAAAAACACAATTAGCGCACATCCCAAATATACTAAGGATCAAAAACCAAGTGCACTAAACATCCAAAAAAGTGGAGTTTTGAGCCAATTCGGAGGTCCGAATCAAAATGAAACGCGCCCGAACCTACGCAGGGAGTTAAAGCACGAAATTAGGTTTGAGTCGGGGGCCTATAGGGGGTACCCCACCCCCTATGCCATCACGAGGTGGCCAGAGGGTGAGGCAGACCCGAAACTGCCCATGCAGGGGCAGTTTCGGGTCCCCACCCTCAAGACCACCTTGTGGTGGTATTGGGGAGTAGGTGATCGCACGCCAAAAGCGTGTCGGATGTTCAAAGTTCTAAAGTTTACCGCGATCAGGACGGTGTCGCTATGCAGCTAGCCGGTTGAGCACGGGTCGATCCACAGGGAGATGGTTGTATTTCCGTTCTTGTCTTAGACGAGTCAATAAAGAATGAGTATATGTTTGTTCAAACTAACCTATGTGTTTTATATGCAAGTATGAAGTTGTTAAGAAAAAGATACGAAATTGTAAGCTAAAGATATCCGTACTCAAAACCTTTGAGCCGAGTCTTGACCGATTGAAGCTAGAGCAATCGGCAACAACGTCGATTAGGGGATTTAAGCGCGGTATTCGTGGAATCCGGCTTATTTACCCTTGTCCTTCCGTTCTTGTCTCTTGCTTTCGCCTCCGGCCAAACCGAACGCAACCGGTCGTGGTTAGGAATCACCGTTACCTTGGTAGGGTAGAGTGCCTAACGGAGCGCTTGCGTATCGTTTAGGCGGAGTTCAATGGAAAATAACGGGAAAAGGAAATGAGCAAGGAGATATTAACTTACAATACCGTATTTATTCTTAACAACGGTAATTACATTCATTCACAAAAAGAACCAAAAAGAGAGAACAAAAAGAACAAAGAAAAGAAAAGATTACAAGCAAGTAATTAAAGTGCATGGTAATAAATTGCAAGTAATTAAAGACAAGAATGAAAAATGCAAGAAAGTAATTACAAGAACCATAGAACTCAAAACAAGCATGGGATCAATAGCCAACCCTTAAACTTGCAAGCTCAATCAAGAGGTTGCAAGATCAAGAGAAGGGTAAAGAACTCATGTGAAATGAAGCACTAAGGAGAGAACAAAATGATACAACCCCTTGAGACCAATGACCAAAGCTTAAACTTGCAAGCTCACTTAAGAGGTTGCAAGATCAAGTTAAGGTAGAGAGCTCAAGGGGGAAGCTAAGCAAAAAGAATAATACAAACAACCCTCATCTTCATTGATCTTCCACTCAAAAAGCTCCCACTACAATTTTCATGGAGGAAAGAATGAAGAAGAAGAAGAAGAAAACTAAAACCTAACAAAAAGAGGCTAAAGAATTTCACACCTTACAATGGTTTAGATCTTGGGTATTTATAGGCGGGGAAATGGAAACCTAGGGCAACATTCTGACCTTACATAGAATTACAAATATGCCACTAAAAGATGACACGCTGAAGCCACAGTACGGCCGCGTTTCCGCGGCCAATACCCCCTATTGGCGGCGGATCCGCGGCCGTATAGGGGATTTGGGTCCTCGGTTTTTGGGTGATTTCCTGGTTTACTTTTTCCTCGTGTTTGAAAACTTCAAACTGCACAAAATCTTCCAGAATATCTTCAGAATTCTTAGTCCAAGATTGCTATATTTTCTTCACTTTTGACTTCTATCTCTCTCAAGCTCCGCGCACCCATTGATTCTTGTGCTGCCCCCCTCGTGCTCTGTGCTTGTCCGAGACACGAATGACCACTGTCATATGTCTTGTCTCTGGAACTGGTACTCGGCACTGGACGGATATGGATGACCGGAACCCGGCTTTTATCTGCTGTGACAGATGTTCTGTATTTGGTGTAACTGTGGAGATTTTGTCTTGATTTGCAATATTTGGACTGGAAACCTGTACTCTATAAATATGTAACAAACACGGATTAAAAGCACCTACCTATAAACGCACGAGCATAAGAATGGGCGGTATAAAATGCAGTATTCTGTTATGAACAAATACCCCCAAACTTAACTTTTGCTCGTCCCGAGCAAAACCAATTATTCACAAAAATAAAATCCTAACCGCATTTTCGCAGGGAACGCGATTGCACTGAGCGCGTGCAACAAGCCGTTAAACCTCTAGGTGTCCCTAGTAGGAGGAGTGTTGTCTCCTGAGGGTTTTCAGCGGATACTACCCACAAAATCCTATCAAGCTAGTGTCATAAGTTAACATTGATTCTACTCCTAAAGTTCAGTATTTATGTTAGAAATTCTATCATCCTAAGTTAGAAATATCCAACCCTTATTTTTCACACCTCCTATCTATTTAACCTTAGGTCCTATACGTTCCAAAAAAGTTTAGAAAGATGTTGGTTCTCCTGAGTTTTCCTTCTAAAGTGCGGCCTCAAATTAGGGATTTTTATCAACTTTACAGAAAACACAAGTCTTATTCTTTATTTCTATCTTTTATTCAAACATCGATTGTATACCCCTACGTGTGTGTAAATTTGCACCCCTACACTCGAGAATTCAATTCAAGCTATAATACCTTTGCCCTAATACCTAATACTACTTCTTTTCATTAAGGATGGACGGATTTGCTCACACACCTTTCATGCGACTATTAATGCTTCTTGAGGCACTAACGACCGATTACTGAATGTGTGAACTTTAAAGCGTAAATAGTAGTTTCCAGGTCTTGACTTTATTCTATTTTTTCTTTTTCTTTTTCTTTTTCTTTTTCTTTTTCTTTTTCTTTTTCAAGACCGGATATATTTTTCAACATGCTCTTTTGGTGTTTAGCTTTAAATACCGTTTTTTCTTTCATACTAGGCTTTCAGGCAAGAGTATTTCTAGGTATCCTCTACTATCCCAAGTTTCAAGGTGAGTGTAAGTGCAGTTTGTAGGGTATATACTTTCTAAATTTGAACTCAAGGAAAGAAATTATTTTTCAGACTTATCATTCAGTAAAGCTTCAATACTTTCCCTTCATCTTGACTTAACTCAAGAACTGAACTCAAGATTACCTATTTCTCAACAAAACTGTAAGGACGTATACTTACCAAAGTTAGACAGAATGAGGGTTATTTTTAGGGTTTTTAATTCCTAAGCCTAGGAGTTAGTTATTTCTAATATATCAACTAAACTTTCAGAATAAAAATCTAAGTTACCCTATTAGCTAACTTGACGACAAAGCCTTTATATTTTTGGAAAATTTTCGATTTTTGTGGGTTTTTAATAAGGTATGCAAATGCAAAATATACAAATGAATGCGAAGGAAGAAATCTTACCGAGCACACCCCCAAACTTAAACTTGACAATGCCCTCACTGTCAGGCTATACTAAGAGGGTCAAAATTGTCGGCGCTCCCTAAAAACAAATTATATACAAAACAAAAAGGAAAACAAAAAATATATACAAAAATGGTGTCCCCCCCCCAAACTTAAGTAAAACAGTGTTTCCACTGTTAAGCGTTGAAGTTCAGGATTAGAGGGAAAGAAAACAGTATCAAGCTATACAAGGCCTTACACAGGCCAAAAGTTAACTCCAACCATTCAAAAATTCTATCTCTGTAATATGCGGGTTGGTGAAAGAAGGCGGAGAGGTAAGAAATGGAGACTACGCGAGACCGTATGGAGGAAGAAGCGGGATACGGTCTCGGTATATGAGAAGAAGAATGGCGGAAGGGAGAAAGAAGTGGAATACGAACTTGAGGGAGGAAATGCAGTGAATAGATTAGAACAATTTGTGATGAGCGATGTGTAAAAAGCGATTGTGCTAATCTATTAACCCGTCGAGAGATTGGGTCAAATCCCTCAAGATTCGTAAGAAACCATGGGTAAGCCGAACTCGGTAAACCAGACACAGGAAGTGAAAATGATACGGGTTCTTGCAAGGTCGGAACGATGGAAATGATGGAGGGAAGTGGTTGAGGAAGGGTATCGGTTAAGGGTTCTGGAGGGTGTGCACAGTCAGTGAAAGGAACAGGATGAATTGGAAAATCCGACTCGTCATCTAGAACTGTTTCATCCTCAAAAATATCTTCAAAATTCTCCTCAAAGTTAAGCTCATCCATGCATATTTCATCAAAGTCCAGACGCATATGGGGTTCGGGAAAAACATTTAATGACTCGGGATGATGAATTGGAGAGAAAAACTCAGTCAAATCTACGGGTTCATCATCCAAAATAGTCCCAGCGTCAATATCCTTAATCAAGTGAAAGTCAATTTTCTCAGACACCTCATCAAAAGCATGGATTTCAATCAATTTTGGTTCTAAGATGGATGTGTAGAGGTCAAAAGGTTTGGGATTGGTTTCACTTGGCAAGGTCCCTTCACAATCTGGCAAATCAAACACTACAAAGTCGCACAACTCATTAATCATTCTATCTTCAATTGGTGAATCGTTGGGAACACTAGATAGATATTCAAAACTGGAGTTGTGGGATTCAAGTTGAAACGGGTAGGCTTGATTCGGAAGGGGGTACATCTCACTCTCTCCACTCAAATTCTCAGCCTGTCCTGCCGCCTCATCATACATTGGAAAATTAGGAGCTAGTTGGAAACTAGCTACCGAGTCAGTAGGTTGTATGAGAGCGGCCATGGACGCATTCAAATCCATCATCTGTTGGATTGACGCTACCCTAAAGTCTTCCAATGACTGTTCCAGACTAGACATGGGTTGTGAAGGGGTTTCAGTAAAAGATTCAAAGTTGTTTGGATACTGAAAACTCCCAAAAGGCTGTTCTGAAGCAATGTCTAGGGAAGGTGCAAAAGTAGGGTAGGATTGGTAGGAATTGAATGGCTGGACAGGAGCAGGATCAACATTTGGATAAGAAGGTGAATGGAATTGTTGATCCCAAGAATTTGACGTGGTGAAAGGAGTGAAAGATCGGCTACGGGATTGTTCAATACGTTCAGCGATGGACAAAGGACGACTTGCAAAAGGGGTATCAACATAAGCAGGTGCGGGAGGTTGAAAAGGTTGATACAAAGTGGAATGAGGAGTGCAAGTGTTTGTCCTAGACGCTGCTATGCGATCTTTCAGTGAAACTTTGGGCATGGAGGGGTCGTTCGATGTTCAGCCAAAGCAAGAACCGTAAGAAGTAATGTCTGGTTGTGGGTACCAAAGTTCGGCAAGAGTTTTTCGAGGTGGGGTACCCATGATATGAAGAGAGAAAGAAAGAAAGGCAGAGAAAAGGAGGGGAAAAAGAATGTGATATTTTTTTTTTATAGTTTATATATTAACAGAAGAATGAAATATACACACAAAAAGAATATGGACAAAAACAATCACGACACAAAAATACCACACACCTAATTGTTCTAGGGTTCACCTAGGTCAACTAGACCTGCTCCAGAACTTGATTGTCGAAGTAAAACTGTGCCGAGAAACGGGCTCAAGATACACTGATCACGAGGCCAGGTAAGTGCAGAGATAAGGGGAGGTTTTCCAACGCTTTCGCGAAGTTCCTTAATTAAATAACCCTTTCTCTTTTGGCGGTTTCGCCGTTAACACTTTCCTAGACACCCCGTAAGCAATATACCGTTAAGCGAGGTTCTAAACACAGTTAACTTCTCCTAGTGAGCGCGAAGTCCTTAAGGCTTAAAGTCTAGTTTCTTTTAAATTTTGTGCGGGTAAACGTTATGCTCAAGTTCGTGATTTGTGGGCCACGGAAAAGGTGATGAAATCCTTTACCGTATGTTGTGGGGTTCGCTTGCCCTTAAGTCCGTATTAATATATGCAATGCGCAATTCAATAAAAATTCTATAAAGAATCAAACAATCGTTTTTTTAGTTTAAGCACGGAACTGCAACAAATACGGGTTAGTCAATTTTTAGCGTTTGCTAGCGAACTTGCAAAGAATCCTGCAAAGAATAGTATATTGGATGCGTCGGATTTGAGAAGAAGGTGTTAGTAAAGTACGTACCGTTAAGTTTTGGGTTGGAAACCCCCGTTGAATCAAATCCGGTAAGCTTGAAAAGTTCGCTTGCGCGGGTCAAACTACCTGGATCTTTGGCACTGTACTTTGCAATCACCTTAGCTTTGAACGTACACTTTGCTCCCCACAATTGCCGGTTGCAAATCCGCAAAAATCTGCACTCTTGCCCACAAAAATGATCAAAAATAACAAAAAGAATTTTTTTTTATTTATAAATATATACAAAAAGAATATTAACCCGAATAACAAGAAAGAAAATACGCTATCGTCTCCCCGGCAACGGCGCCATTTGATCGCACGCTTTTGGCGTGTCGGATGTTCAAAGTTCTAAAGTTTACCGCGATCAGGACGGTGTCGCTATGCAGCTAGCCGGTTGAGCACGGGTCGATCCACAGGGAGATGGTTGTATTTCCGTTCTTGTCTTAGACGAGTCAATAAAGAATGAGTATATGTTTGTTCAAACTAACCTATGTGTTTTATATGCAAGTATGAAGTTGTTAAGAAAAAGATACGAAATTGTAAGCTAAAGATATCCGTACTCAAAACCTTTGAGCCGAGTCTTGACCGATTGAAGCTAGAGCAATCGGCAACAACGTCGATTAGGGGATTTAAGCGCGGTATTCGTGGAATCCGGCTTATTTACCCTTGTCCTTCCGTTCTTGTCTCTTGCTTTCGCCTCCGGCCAAACCGAACGCAACCGGTCGCGGTTAGGAATCACCGTTACCTTGGTAGGATGGGGTGCCTAACGGAGCGCTTGCGTATCGTTTGGGCGGAGTTCAATGGAAAATAACGGGAAAAGGAAATGAGCAAGGAGATATTAACTTACAATACCGTATTTATTCTTAACAACGGTAATTACATTCATTCACAAAAAGAACCAAAAAGAGAGAACAAAAAGAACAAAGAAAAGAAAAGATTACAAGCAAGTAATTAAAGTGCATGGTAATAAATCGCAAGTAATTAAAGACAAGAATGAAAAATGCAAGAAAGTAATTACAAGAACCATAGAACTCAAAATAAGCATGGGATCAATAGCCAACCCTTAAACTTGCAAGCTCAATCAAGAGACGCAAGATCAAGAGAAGGGTAAAGAACTCATGTGAAATGAAGCACTAAGGAGAGAATAAAATGATACAACCCCTTGAGACCAATGACCAAAGCTTAAACTTGCAAGCTCACTTAAGAGGTTGCAAGATCAAGTTAAGGTAGAGAGCTCAAGGGGGAAGCTAAGCAAAAAGAATAATACAAACAACCCTCATCTTCATTGATCTTCCACTCAAAAAGCTCCCACTACAATTTTCATGGAGGAAAGAATGAAGAAGAAGAAGAAGAAAACTAAAACCTAACAAAAAGAGGCTAAAGAATTTCACACCTTACAATGGTTTAGATCTGGGGTATTTATAGGCGGGAAAATGGAAACCTAGGGCAACATTCTGACCTTACATAGAATTACAAATATGCCCCTAAAAGATGACACGCTGAAGCCACAGTACGGCCGCGTTTCCGCGGCCAATACCCCCTATTGGCGGCGGATCCGCGGCCGTATAGGGGATTTGGGTCCTCGGTTTTTGGGTGATTTCCTGGTTTACTTTTTCCTCGTGTTTGAAAACTTCAAACTGCACAAAATCTTCCAGAATATCTTCAGAATTCTTAGTCCAAGATTGCTATCTTTTCTTCACTTTTGACTTCTATCTCTCTCGAGCTCCGCGCACCCATTGATTCTTGTGCTGCCCCCCTCATGCTCTGTGCTTGTCCGAGACACGAATGACCACTGTCATATGTCTTGTCTCTGGAACTGGTACTCGGCACTGGACGGATATGGATGACCGGAACCCGGCTTTTATCTGCTGTGACAGATGTTCTGTATTTGGTATAACTGTGGAGATTTTGTCTTGATTTGCAATATTTGGACTGGAAACCTGTACTCTGTAAATATGTAACAAACACGGATTAAAAGCACCTACCTATAAACACACGAGCATAAGAATGGGCGGTATAAAATGCAGTATTCTGTTATGAACAGTAGGCACAGCCGTTCGGTCCCCTCCCTCTAGGGTCTCCCCGGGGTGCCCACGCAGTACCTCGTGGCTTCTCGGTTCAAACTGAGAGCCCGCGGGGTGTGCAAACATCTCAAAACTCAAAAATTCGGGACTGTTTTTTCGACAGTTTTCGATGCCCGAAAAAACGTGAATTCTAATGTCGCAACTAGCTAGTTTAAGGTGTTTGGGTGGCTCTGATACCTTGTTGGGTTTTTCCGGTGCCCCAACCATCAATCCGTGGCCAAATGCGGAACAAAAACTTTCAAAACTTTGGCGCAAACAAAACCCGCTAAGATCGAACCAAAAATCCTATACTAGCAAACTTGCAAAGAGGAGTTAGGAGAGGTTATACCGATCGATCCTTGTCCTTCGGTCTTCAACCTATGCGCCAAGCTCCTCGCGGCTGCCCTTTCCAAGTTCGCTCTCCGGTCTCCCTCATCGAAGAGGATCCACGTCGAGGATTCTTTATACGGGCTCCCGCTTCTAAACCGAAGCAACTCGGACATCAAGTTTGCAAGCCTAGATGCCCAAGATGAAGTAGAGATAGTGTGTGAATACTTTGTCTCATAACACCCATGGATTCTCAACTCATGAGAGGGATGGTGGAGGTTGAAGAAGATGCCCTTGGAGGAAAGTGTGAGCTCAAGAAAGAAGCTAGTGAAGAAAATGGCTTAAGTTATTGTGTGAGATATTTTGGGAGCTCATTTTCAACTAAAGAAAAAATCCCAAGAGCTAGCTTAGAACTGCCCTCTCTCTCCACAAATATCCCACTCAATAATAATAGCCTCAAAAACAATCCATGTCACAATAAATGATCACTATAACCAATACCATGAGTCACAAAGTGCATGCACCATCAAATAAATGCACAAAACCAAAACTTGCACTCACATTTTCCTCCCAATAAACATTAAACTAAATGTTTAATCCAACAAAAAGAAATGGTATCAACTAAAGAAATCATGTAACGAATTACAAGATGACCCATCATCCGTATATACATACCCGCATCCGTATTCCGACTGAATACAAATACAACGATACGAAAGTGATCCAACAATATAATACTAGGATCCGGCTTAAACTAAAGCCTACTAGTATTATCTGTCCGATCATGATCCGTGCACAAGTGCACGTATATTATCGAACCCTGCCATAAAACCATACGGCCTCTACAAAGTTTCGTCCGAACTTGGGAAACTCTCTGTGTAGAACTCTAAAGACTCGTCAATACGCTGACAGTGTGTTTAACCATAAGCACGTCAGTGGCACTAGCTGTACGTAACGGCTGCCCAGGTATTGAGCGAAAGGGAGGCCGACGAGCGAACTCATCCTGAAACCCTACTGAGCCTGACAGTGACAATATCCGTACAGTCTGGTCCGTTCATCTATGAGTATCGCATATCAAGTCTACGGGGGTGGATAAAGTCAGACCCCTAATAACGCAATATTTGGTGTCGGTATGAAGCCTATCACCACCTGAGAAACTACTGATCCGAATCAGAAATTATCGACTACCTTGGCCAAGGATTTCTAGTGATGGCCACCCGTGCACCCCGCGACCTCTACCCCCAATACCAGGAGAGACGAATCCCCTGACGATCCGCTCACTGTCTCCATGTGGCTCGGGACTGTACCCAACTAAAACATGTTTGCACGACTCCTTTGAGCCGTGGTTAGGTAGTAATCAAAGCACAGTGGGAACTCACACGAGACAAATGACGATCTCAGGTAGATAGACTAACCTGTACACATGTCACCAGGGAACTGATATCTGATAATAGGTATAATACCAACTAGCATGTTCCCGGCGAGTCCGTCCGGTGTACTCATAACCCAATGAGCACCTGTATACATCTTAGGTGAACCAACTGACACCAATGGCTTGTGAGACCGGCCACCGCCTTTCGTCGAGGTCTCGATCCGTAAACACTAGTCTACTCATGGAGTATCGATGCCCTGTCTCGAATAATAACAGTACAAGAGTGGGCACAATCCAATATGTATCCCACCAACCAAAGCAAAACACCCTGGATGAAGCTGTGTGCCAGCGATACCACAACTGATCCCAAGCGGTCAAACCTGCAAAAACTGTGGCACAACGGGGGTGAGTTGCCAACTCGTGAGTAGAAAACATCAGCAGATAGAAATCGAATAAAACAACGATTTCTTAGGTCATACTATATCATGAAGGTAATACTATGATATCTAGGGTGACCATATATGCCTATATGTCAACAATCGAATCAATGCGAATAACATATATATAAATAACATCTGAAACATATGCATGCATGTATGAGGATATCAACCACGTGTGTCCATCAACGACACATCAAAATCATGGAACTGAGTGTCCAACACCGACACTCGAAACATCATGAAAAACTCGTGTCCAGCATCGACATGTAAATCATCATATCTCAGGCACCGCAAACTCAGATCGGCCCTCTTATCAATCTCATCTCAGGCGCTGAAAGGTTACGCTAGTGCCCTGGCCAACTACCGTGACCAAATGTGGAACAAAAATTTTTCTAACGATTAGAACATGGCACTAGTATAACTTTTAATCCGGATCTCACCATAAACCTAAATAGCTAAATAAAGAGAGTTATCTACTATGATGAAGAAATCTCACCAAATGACCCAAGTCCTTCGGTCTTCTTTCTTCATCGTTAGATCCAAGTAGCCACCTTGAACATGCTTGATCTTCTTTGTTAGCTCCTTTGGTTCTCCGCAATCGATCTTGCTCTCCGGTCCTCTTTTGTCGTAGATGATCCACCCGAGGGACATGATCCATGGCTCTAGCTCCTCACAATATGTCAAGTGGAGAAACTAGATAACTTGGGTTGCTAAACCAAGTAGTCTAGGATGTAATGTGAACATCTAAGTGTTTCTATCTCTTTCTTGCCTCTTCACTTGTTTCTCAACTCATGAGAATGGTAGTGAAAAGGAAGATGATGAAGGTGGAGGAAACTCAAGAGGACGGGGGAGATGGAGAAAAATGGGAGCTCAAGAAAATAATGAAGCAACCATGAGAGAGAAAATCAACACAAAGGTTTTGTGTATGAATTTCTTGAATAAACAATCAACAACCATACTTCAATAGTAACTACAAATGAATTAAAAATTCATTTGTTAAATATTGAAGCATGGTTATCACCATTCCTCCCATACCTCACACTTTACACCTCATTTTCCATTTATCAAATAAATGGAAAAAGCATAATGAGGTGGCCACCTTTTAGAAGGTAATCTGTAATAAAATACGGATTACAGTCTGCTGTATATACATACCTGCATTCGGATAAAAACACGAATGCCTAAAGAGATAGAATAACACGAAGAACGTAATACTAGAATATACATATCGAAATAAATATATGTAAATAATCAAATCAATACCCGATTTAATTATCCGGCTCAAACCCGAGCCAGCTAGCATTACCAACTGTCTGATCGAAAGTCCGAGTTCAAAGTACATCAATCGATCGGAACCCTGCATGTATCCAATACGGCTACTACATCATTTCGCCTAAACCAGGGAAACCCTCTGTGTGGGACTCTAAAGACTCGACAGTACGCCGGCAGTGAGTTACTGGATAAATCCATAACCACAAGCACGTCAGCGACACTAGTTGTACGTAACAGCTACCCGGGTACCTGTCGAAAAGGATGGCCGACGAGCAAACTCATCCGGATCCCTACTGAGTCTACCTGTGACAATCTCCGTACATTCTGGTCTCTTCGTCTGAGAGTATCAGATACCGGGTCTAGGGGGTGGTAAACGTCAGACCCTGATAACCTGGTAATTCATGCTGATGCGGCTCAGGACCAATCTGGGAAACTACTGATCATCCTACTAGTAAATCCCAACTGCCTTGGCCAAGGTCTTATGGTCCTGACCAATCAAACATAATGCGATATCGACTCCTAATACTGGGAGAGACGAATCCCCGATAATCGTTCACTACCTCCATGTGGCTCGGGACTGTACCCAACCAAAACCTGTTTGCACGACTCAGTAGAGCCGTGGTAGAGTAGTGATCAAAGCACAGTGGGAACTCACACGAGACAAATGACGATCTCAGGTCTAAAGACTAACATGTACTCATGTCTGTTGGAGATAGTGCCCTCATAGTCAATTATTGGATCGCAGGTACGTGATTGCAATGATTGCGGAGGACCTATACCGGTAGAACAGTCTTACTCGAGATGATAGTATGCTATCTGGTTTGCCTTTATCAGTCGTGTACATGTTCAGGTGACTGATTGCATGTTACACTTTGATAGAGCCCTTAGGATCTTGCTTTACTACCAACAGTATGATGGCGATCATATACGTGAGAGTTGGGTAGTTTATATGCATATCCTTAATTGTGGTCCCTAGTCGTGGGAGTTTCGAGACAGGGCATCGATACTCCGGAGTAGACTAGTGTGTACAGTCGAGACCCCGACGAGGGGCGGTGGCCGGTCTCACAAGCCACTGGTGTCAGTTGGATCACCTAAGATGTATACAGGTGCTCATTGGGTTATGAGTACACCGGACAGGACTCGCCGGGAATCTGCTAGTTAGTATTATATCTACCGTCAGATAGCAGTTCCCTGGTGACATGTGTACAGGTTAGTTCATCGACCTGAGGTCGTCATTTGTCTCGTGTGAGTTCCTACTGTGCTTTGATTTCTACCCTACCACGGCTCAAAGGAGTCGTGCAAACAGGTAGCTTTTGGGTACAGTCCCGAGCCATATGGAGGCACGTGAGCGGATCGGCAGGGGATTCGTCTCTCCCGGTATTGGGGGCGAGATCGTGCTGTGTCTAGGAGAGCCATTACACAAAGCCCACGGCCGTGGCAGGAGATTTACTGGTAAGTACTCCAGTAGTATCTCAGGGTGTTATTGGGCTTCACTCCGACACGACTTATACTGCTATTGGGAGTCTGACGTTACTAGCCCCCTAGGCGGATATGCGATACTCATTGACGAACGGACCGGACTGTATATACATTGTCACTGTTAGGCTCAGTAGGGTTTCTGGATGAGTTCGCTCATCGGCCTCCCTTGAGTGTGCTCATCGGTCTCCCTTGAGGTCAGTCCGTGGGCAGCCGTTACGCATTGCTAGTGCCGCTGACGGTTTGTGGTTAAACCCACTGCCAGGGTGCTGACGAGTCATTAGAGTCCCCCACAGACAGTTTCCCAAGTTCGGGCGAAACGTTGTAGAGGCCGTATGGTTTTATGGCAGGGTTCGGAAAATGCACGTGCGTTTACGTACGTGTCGATTTTCGGACAGATGATACTGGTCGGCTTTGGTTTAAGCCGGATCCGAGTATTATATTGAGTAGGTATAATATCTTTGTCTCAGTTGCATTTGTATTCGGTCGTAATACAAATGCGGGTATATTTATACAGTTTCGGGGTTATCCTGAAAGTCGTTTCAGGATCACTTTTGGAAGTTGCCAGTTTCCAGTTTTCTATCAGCCGTCTTTTAACATTCGGTTAAAGACGGATTTATCTTTTCTTCAGTTGAGGTGAGTCATCATTCTAGAAGCTTCTAGAAGTGATGATGAGGCTAGTGACTCATTTGTGTCATTAATGGTTCATTAATGATGCAAGGTGACTAGGTTTTATGTGATTGGTTCCATTTAATGTTAATTAGTGACTCATGCTTTCATGAAGGGTTAAGATAAGCTTCATTCTCATTATGGTCACCACTTTGATCCTACACTCACCTCCCTCCTTTGATATAAGTGGTCGGCTATCATTTTAGAAAGAGGGAGATTGATTTTCATTTTGGGAGAGAAAAGACTATGGTTTTGTGTGCATGGAAATTTCATTGCTTCTTTCATTTCCATCACCCGATAAAATTGGCAACTTCATTAACCGATCGTCCACGGACTTGGACGAAGTGAGACAAAGTCATCTACTCATTCTCTACATCATTCTTGGTCGTCTCTTTTAGCAAACTTGACGATCGAGTTGCCTCGAGTTAGAGGCGGGAGCCCGTTTAAAGAACCGATCATGTGGTGCCACCTCGACGAGGAGATCGGAGATCGACGAGATCGGAGAGCCGCAACGGAGCGTGGGATGATGGTTGAAGAACGAAGGACTCGGATCGTTCGGTACAACCTTTCTACACTCTTTACAGTTTGTTAGTTTAGCAATAATGGCAGATCCGGGTTAAAGTATACGATAGCGCCAGTTAAAAAGTTTTGTTCCGCATTTTGGCGTCTGTAGACTGTCGGGGCGCTGGCGTAGACTTACAGTGGTATCAGAGCCTCACCATTTTGCTATACTAACTTGTGCTAACGCGTTTAAAACATCGATCCGACCGGAAATCGAAAATTCCAAAATCCAAGCCCGACAGTTTCTGTTAATTTTAAACGGTCTCAAAATTTATTTCTGGATGTCTTAAAAATCTGTGCAGGCGTTTTTAAGAGTCACGACAAAATTTGGGGTCGTGAATCCTCCAAGCTGCCGCGGAAACGCGGCCAAACCCATGGTTTGGCCGCGCATCCGCGGCCACGTGGGGAGCACGTGCTCCCAAATTTGGTCAGTGGGCTCTATGTTGGATTTTGGGGTTTTTGGTAAATGTCGTTTTGGCCCAGGTTTTGTTACTGTTCACCAGTAAGCAGTGGGGCCCACTTTTTGATATTTGGTCTTTGGTCGATCGAAATTTAAACACGTTAGTTTACAGTGCTTACATTATATCTCCGACCGGGAATGTCATTTGATCGGTAAACCGCGTCTGATTGCTATAGTTCTTTTAGACGGGTTTGCGAACGTGACATTCGCGTTGATGTTCTGTGTTGTGCTGTGATGTTGCGGATTTGTCGTGGTGGATAGCAGTGTGCAATGGTAGTACAGTTTGTGTTTATTTGTACATTTGATATTGCGGGGCGAGCGTCCAACTTGTGGACAGCCGTCACTGCCTGTTGTATAATATTCTTTTGGGGCACGACCAGGTTGCGGTCGATGTACCTATTGTACTATTTTTCATTACTGTACTAGGTTTTGCCCCGCGACGGAGTGCACGGATAGCCGGGTTCGGGAAAGCAACGGGTCCGCATCTCATGGCTTTGAGAGGCAGAGGGGCCCCACTTCAGAATTGGCAGACTTTTCGCCGCACTCGTAGGGGGTACAGGTTGACCCAAGGAGGGGTGCTCAATTTACCGGATTCCGTGAAGCGCCGGGTGTTCCATTCACTATGCTGTGGGGACTGCCTCGCTTCAGGTTTTGGCGGGTAACTTGCCGCACCCATAGGGTTCTAGGTTTCATTGCACAGGCTATCCACACGACAGGGGAACGTCGGGTTTCAGCAGCGGCTCTGTGAAACCCGGGGATCCCAGATTATCTGTATTGTTCTGTGATGCTTATTACTTTTCTGTAATGTTGCATATTATCACGCCTGGAGCGATTATTGTATATTGGTTTATATACTATTAGATGTTGTATATGTTTTACACCCGCGCTAGTCCAGTCCCCGCTCTGTCGTTAGTTAAGTAACCTAACGGGTGATGACGGGACCCAGTGACGAATGCGGATGGCATATACGTACATTTTATTTTCGTTCTTTTCTGGTGTGATAATTGATGGGACTGCGTTGATTCTGATCAACGCAAAGTAAAAACAAACCTGTATACAGTTGTTGGAACAATTTAAAAAGTGTTATTGCAAAGACGTTTTCTTTTGTTATGCATAGCGGTATTCAGTGGAATATCCTGCACCTCATTCGACGGGGCAAGGGCCGATATCCCTTCACCGGGACTGACCCCTTGGGCAGAATTTTGCGTCAGAGTAATAACTTCACTATAGTCGATTACATGTTGCTTTGCATAGCGGTATTCAGTGGAATATCCTGCACCTCATTCCACGAGGAAAGAGCCGAGATCCCTTTACCGGGAGTGACCTCTTTAGCAAAAGGTTTTCGCCACTATATTTTAAAAAGCTATCAGGTTCCTTCAGCGATATCAAGTTCACTACGCTAAAGGTTTTTCGCCAAAAACCAGCCGTAGCCCTCCATCACTTCTTTTGGGTATTTAGTAGTATTCAAGCTATGCATTTTAGCCAAAGTTAAGGCATAGTGTTTGGTAGCTGCTGGGTATTCAATTGTTGCATAGATAGATGAGTTAGTTTGGGACAGTCGTTCTGCCGATTGGCCAAAGTCAGGGGCATGTGCGGGTGGGTTCAAATTGACAAGATAGTGACGGGTAGAACTTGGCATGTGACTTATGACATTTTGACCAAAGCCAAGGTTATAAGAGCATGGGGCAAAAATCATATCGGGAGTTTCTAAAGAAACTGAAACTTGCCAAGAATGCGCATACCTTCTGGAGTATGAGTAACGTGGATGCATTCCATCACGTTATCATGCGATGAGAGTTGGATCCCGATTCCCACTGATGAGTTGGTTTACTCTTCGGGTGATCCCGATTGATTCTTCTTTAGGTTTGGAGGAGAATTTGACAGGACAGTGGGAGGTTTCCGGATTAGATAAAGTAATGACCATTCTGATCTAGGTTAGAGTGCACGCAGAGTGTTTCTTTTCTCTCTCTCTCTTAGGCAGCGACCTTTGACCGACCCTAGACTATGACTCAGTGACCAGGTTGACCGAACCTTCTTAAAATACTGGCTTTTGGATTGTCTATGTTGCATAAGTCATTGCCACTCCTTCTTTTACCCTTTGAATTTCTCAGAACACCCGTATTACTACGGATATCCACTTCCATTGGATAGATCCATCGTATGGTTATATACGAACTCGAAGGAACTTCTTCGAGGATGGATCCAGGTTCAGGAGAAATAGAATTGGTTTATTCAGTTGTCTTTTATTATCACCTTCTCTCAGGTTGCGAGAGCTCCTTGGTTTAGGAGAGTACACCTATTACGCTTATTGGATAGTCTTATTCCAAACCATAGGCTGGTGCCGAAAGGTAGGGAATGAAGAAAACCAATTAGCCTAAGTAGGGTGTGCAGAAGGTAATATGTAAAGACAAAATAAAGGGATTAGAAAGAGGGCAAAGTAAATTGCGACTGATATCATTCACGACCAAAACCGCGTACTTCATCGCCGCTCCTATTTCACCTTTAAAAGAATAAGGTATTATTCAGTTGTCTTTTATCGTCACCTTCTCTCGAGATGCGAGTACTCCTTGGTTTAGGAGGGTACACCTATTATGCTTACTGGATAGTCTTCTTCCAAACCATAGGCTGGTGCCGAACGGTAGGGAAGGAAGAAAACCATTTAGCCTAACGATGGTGTACAGAAGGTAACGACTAAAGACAAATTAAGGGATTTGGAGAGATGGCAATAAAATATACGGTTGAAGTCATGAATTGGATTATGGAAGAGGCATTGCTATGAATACCAGGATACCCCTACGAAACATTTTCATGTTTCAGTGCATTGTTAAAGAAAAACTGTTTTCCCGATTAGACACTTACTCCAAGGGTATGTATTTACCAGGTTTCATTCTCATATCTGTATGGTTTTACAGATGATGAGTGGGAGTAAGATATTAGGAATTAGGTGATCATCCTCATTATATCGGAATTCGTTGTAATTGGTGATATTTGAGGAAATCGCCAGGGTACAGTTTTCCACCTACAACGCACAGGTTTTGAGTTGTTTAACTCAGCGGACTTATACAGAGTATTGTATGTTGTCCAAGTGTCCATCATGACAAAGAGGTAGGTCCTCGTACTATGTTCTATTTACTTATAACTTCTCTAGTATTTAGACGAGTGTTTCGTAGAAATACAAGGTCTAAGTTTTGAGAAGTTGTGGGTATAAGAATAAAGTAGAGAACCAGGTGTCACAAGTATCGGGATTCTTCAAAGAGATCGAAGATGTAGATTCTTGTGATTGGTATTCAGATGATAGTGATGGTTTTTGAGAAACGTATTTCTCTTCCAGGTTACTCATAATTGGATGGATTCCTAAGTTGAGTAATGCTGATTAGCCTCTTTCCATTAAGTTGATATGCACTGGAGACAGCTGCATGATTTGAATATGGTTCCAATTAAATAAGTGCAAAAGTTTCTGTATTGGATATAGAATAGTTCGTACCTTAAAAGATGTTAAGGTACGGGGAGTTGTCCAGCTTATGCTTAAAACCAGACTCTGGATAACTCAGGGCACGTTTCTGTAATGGCTGTTTGTGGGTTGACCCTGGCTATGACAAGGGTTGATATTCTACCATTTGGAAGATCAATAGTGATATTGTTCTTAACTCGCCACAGTTTTAGTAAAATGGATCTTTTTCAGAAAACAGTAGTGGGAGTATGGTAGAACTGGAAGTGATTCCAGAACCGCGAACGATTACGGAAAATTTAATAGGACCTATACATTCAATCAGGTTTGACATTCCAATAGCCACTCCGCAGGAATGGTAGGTAACCTCAGACACCCGAGAGGTACTTCGGTAGCCTCAAGGACGGTGACAGGGAGGTTCTTATCTACCCAGACTTGACACTACTGTTGTTCCAGGTTATGAGACCCGGTAGGAGGGTTGTCGTAGTCAGTGGGAGCATCGGAAGAATAGTGGGCAAGATGCTTATATCTATTTATAGACTTGAGCAGTTATAGCGGAGATAGATCATCTAATTTTGATGTGACAGTCATGGGTTTGACTTCAATCAGAATAGGGGATGGATCAGTTAAGAAGGCAGTAGGGTGTGATGTCATGGTATCTGGATGACATACACAGAGTAGGAAGTAAAATTCCTGTACTACGATCGGTTGAACTGTGGTCGTCACACAGTTGTTTCTCCAGACAGGATATGGATATAATATTTGACATTATGGTTTCTAGATCTATGGTTTTAGATCTGGATTTGGGTAGTTTCCCAATGTGGGTACTTTGACAGATATTCTAATGGTTTTTAGAATAGTTGACTCCTAGCATGGTGGTGTACCTGCAGGTGATGGAGTCACCCTCTCTAAAGGTGTCTGACAGACTAAAGGGGAGAGGGATGTGCATGATTGGCAGATCACTTGCTTAGGCAATTGAGTCAATCATGAGATGTCAAGTACCGCACCAAATGTTGTTTTTGCACTAGATGCAATAAGTTTGTATTAATCCAATCCTGGAGAAACATAAGGAAGCAGTTTTAGAACATTGGTACATGTTCTACGGATTTGATAACGACAGCCTCTTTCGGGAGACGGTTATCATTCCAGGCTTCAAAGGTGACGTGGATGACAGAGTGATTGTCAGAGTTTTAGTTTTCCCTCTGACGAGGGACAGTATTATGGACAGGTGGTTCCAGAGGATACTGTGGGTGGCTTGGTGCCGGATACTGATTAGGTTCAATGATCCATACAGTCTAAGAAGTTTGGATATGGAGTTCATTTATGAACTAAGGTCCCATCAGATATCCAGACATATTCTAAGACAGGTACTACTCAATTCGGGAGATGGCTTTCTCCGCGAACTTGAGATTAAGAGAGATAAAGAAAGATACTTCTAGGCGGATCCACTCACTGAGGCTATTTCTCGAACACAATAGTTTTACAAACGGGCTTTGTGAAACTGATTAGTAGAGGAGTTGGATGTTCGGTTTCACACGGGCTGTGAGTAGTCGACATCGCAATATTAGCCTTGAGTGCAAGTGGGAGATTGTTGGTGATAGTGCCCTCATAGTCAATTATTGGATCGCAGGTACGTGATTGCAATGATTGCGAAGGACCTATACCGGTAGAACAGTCTTACTCGAGATGATAGTATGCTATCTGGTTTGCCTTTATCAGTCGTGTACATGTTCAGGTGACTGATTGCATGTTACACTTTGATAGAGCCCTTAGGATCTTGCTTTACTACCAACAGTATGATGGCGATCATATACGTGAGAGTTGGGTAGTTTATATGCATATCCTTAATTGTGGTCCCTAGTCGTGGGAGTTTCGAGACAGGGCATCGATACTCCGGAGTAGACTAGTGTGTACAGTCGAGACCCCGACGAGGGGCGGTGGCCGGTCTCACAAGCCACTGGTGTCAGTTGGATCACCTAAGATGTATACAGGTGCTCATTGGGTTATGAGTACACCGGACAGGACTCGCCGGGAATCTGCTAGTTAGTATTATATCTACCGTCAGATAGCAGTTCCCTGGTGACATGTGTACAGGTTAGTTTATCGACCTGAGGTCATCATTTGTCTCGTGTGAGTTCCTACTGTGCTTTGATTTCTACCCTACCACGGCTCAAAGGAGTCGTGCAAACAGGTAGCTTTTGGGTACAGTCCCGAGCCATATGGAGGCACGTGAGCGGATCGGCAGGGGATTCGTCTCTCCCGGTATTGGGGGCGAGATCGTGCTGTGTCTAGGAGAGCCATTACACAAAGCCCACGGCCGTGGCAGGAGATTTACTGGTAAGTACTCCAGTAGTATCTCAGGGTGTTATTGGGCTTCACTCCGACACGACTTATACTGCTATTGGGGGTCTGACGTTACTAGCCCCCTAGGCGGATATGCGATACTCATTGACGAACGGACCGGACTGTATATACATTGTCACTGTTAGGCTCAGTAGGGTTTCTGGATGAGTTCGCTCATCGTCCTCCCTTGAGTGTGCTCATCGGTCTCCCTTGAGGTCAGTCCGTGGGCAGCCGTTACGCATTGCTAGTGCCGCTGACGGTTTGTGGTTAAACCCACTGCCAGGGTGCTGACGAGTCATTAGAGTCCCCCACAGACAGTTTCCCAAGTTCGGGCGAAACGTTGTAGAGGCCGTATGGTTTTATGGCAGGGTTCGGAAAATGCACGTGCGTTTACGCACGTGTCGATTTTCGGACAGATGATACTGGTCGGCTTTGGTTTAAGCCGGATCCGAGTATTATATTGAGTAGGTATAATATCTTTGTCTCAGTTGCATTTGTATTCGGTCGTAATACAAATGCGGGTATATTTATACAGTTTCGGGGTTATCCTGAAAGTCGTTTCAGGATCACTTTTGGAAGTTGCCAGTTTCCAGTTTTCTATCAGCCGTCTTTTAACATTCGGTTAAAGACGGATTTATCTTTTCTTCAGTTGAGGTGAGTCATCATTCTAGAAGCTTCTAGAAGTGATGATGAGGCTAGTGACTCATTTGTGTCATTAATGGTTCATTAATGATGCAAGGTGACTAGGTTTTATGTGATTGGTTCCATTTAATGTTAATTAGTGACTCATGCTTTCATGAAGGGTTAAGATAAGCTTCATTCTCATTATGGTCACCACTTTGATCCTACACTCACCTCCCTCCTTTGATATAAGTGGCCGGCCATCATTTTAGAAAGAGGGAGATTGATTTTCATTTTGGGAGAGAAAAGACTATGGTTTTGTGTACATGGAAATTTCATTGCTTCTTTCATTTCCATCACCCGATAAAATTGGCAACTTCATTAACCGATCGTCCACGGACTTGGACGAAGTGAGACAAAGTCATCTACTCATTCTCTACATCATTCTTGGTCGTCTCTTTTAGCAAACTTGACGATCGAGTTGCCTCGAGTTAGAGGCGGGAGCCCGTTTAAAGAACCGATCATGTGGTGCCAACTCGACGAGGAGATCGGAGATCGACGAGATCGGAGCAGCCGCAACGGAGCATGGGATGATGGTTGAAGAACGAAGGACTCGGATCGTTCGGTACAACCTTTCTACACTCTTTACAGTTTGTTAGTTTAGCAATAATGGCAGATCCGGGTTAAAGTATACGATAGCGCCAGTTAAAAAGTTTTGTTCCGCATTTTGGCATCTGTAGACTGTCGGGGCGCTAGCGTAGACTTACAATGTCACCTGAGAACTTCCATTTGACGATAGGTATAGTACCATCTGGAAGTTCTCGGCGAGTCCGTCCGGTGTACTCACCCCCAGTGAGCACCTGTATATGATCTTAGGTCTAAAGACCAATGGTTGCGGGACCAAACCATCGCCCCTCATCGAGGTCTAGAAACGTATACACTAGTCTATTCTGGAATATCGATGCCCAGTCTCGATGCTCCTACGACTAGGGACCATTTAAGGATGTGCGTAACGACTACCCAGCTCCCACAAGTATGATCGCCATCATAATGCAGGTAGTCTAGCAATGATCCTACGGGCTTTATCAACATGTATAAAACATATGTAATAGCAAGTAAAACATGCACATGTTAAGATAAAGTCAAACCAAGTAGCATACTATCATATCGAGCAAGATTGTCCTGTACATATATATGTCCAAGCATCTATATGTATACATATACAATAATGGCCTCTAGGGCATATATATCCAACAGGTGCCGCATACTCAGATCGGCCATCATATCCATCTCATATCATAACTCCAAGATGGTATACTCTGGATATCCGCCGAGTTCTATACAATCTCCGGTAGGTAGTGCTCTCTCTGCCAGGCTCATCGTCTACACCACAAAAATCATTTCTTGCCTCGGGGTACCATACCGAGTCCACCATGTACTCGCAGACGGTGCCTCCCGCTCCTCGAATCGGGTATGCTTACAACTCAAAACTGAGAAAACTCACGGTGGACGTCTCAAAATATCATATCAAGAGAAACCGTGTTTTTAAAACGATTCATAATTTCCTTTGAAATATAACTGCGATTCTCTAATCAAGAGATCTCATGAAAACATCATCTCAATGCATATAACCATAAAGTACGATGTATGTAAACATAGAACGGTAATATAAGCATGTCATGTATATCATGAAAGCATGTCCTATGATAGTGCAGAACAATGAATGTACTTTACAGTTAAGGATAATATCATGACATGGCAGTTCTACTGTGCAAGTGGCATAGCAATTACCGATGATAATTGTGTGTGAGCCGGCAAATCTATGTAAGTGTAACATGCGCATCATCGATGATTGTGCATGTGTACTAGCAGACGATATCATAAAGCGATAATTACCGGAAACATAACACGCATATCACGAGGGATAAACCAACATAAACAAGAACTAATAAAATGTATACAAATACACATGAACCATACTATCAGTTTTAAAGATACGAATCGTAGTTTTGAATGTGGCGGCTACGGTGTTTTGAGGAAAAGACACCATTTGAAAATCCATAGCGACCCTTGAGATTTCCGTTTAAAAGTGCATACGATTTGTCAGTTTTGGAAATATGCGTGGTTCAGGTGACATCTTACGTCGGCGATCTAGCCTCATAGTATCCGATATAGCAATATCCTCGAACATCATCCTCAAATCATGAGCGTGGATCAATCATCCGGTAAACGCATCGCGTACGGTAATCCATCGTACGGTAACATAAAACAGAATAAAGATTCTATCATCCTATTCATCAGTAAGGGTACCGATTCTATGGTCTCGTACGTTATATCACTCTTTATTCTCATACATATATTTATGTACACATCAATCTCAAGTCACATGTGTATAAATATCATATCATGTCATCTTGCATATACGTCATTTCTTATTAATCGCATAACATCTATATCCATCTCATATCGTATTTATACCGATCTCAAGTCGTATCGATCTCGATCTCGCATCAAGTCACTATAAATCTCATACTTGTCCCTTTCCAATTTTATACTTATCACGATTCACTTTCTTATTTCATATTCTCATATATCAATCTGAGTTATCTATATCTATCATCTTATTATCCTACGTCACGTTATCTTATATATGTAGGGTTCCTAGGCACACTAATGAGGTCTCACAAGGCATCAACCATGCCAATTTCAAATTTTACGGTGCCGAGAAACCCTAGACTAGATCGTTAACTAGAATTTTAGGCGAAACAAGCAACTAGTTAACTGCTTAACTAAGTAGTGAACGAACATACAACCTTTGTAGATCCGGTTCTCCACCTCCATGGCTCCGCGATGAAGTCTCCTCGCTGCGATCATTGGATCCCGGGCTCTAGCGTCGGCTTCATCGGAGAAATGGGCGGGCTAGGTCGTCGACTTCGATGCCGAAGATGATCTACGTCGAGGCAACACAAGATCAAGCTCCAACTTCACCAAGCCATGAAACTTGTGAAGAAAACACCCTATACTACTTGGCAAGTGGTAGAGGATGAAGAAATAGGAAGTGGGTTCACTTTAGAATTGGATTTCTCACTCTTTTTCTCAAGTCACCATTGATGGTTGCAAGCTTTCTTCCTTTGTTAAAGAGGAAGAAGATGAAGAAAGAATATGATAAGAATAAAAAGAAAAACCCCTTCATTCATATCATATTGCAACCTTAGTTAAGTGTAGAGAATGAACTAAGGTTAGTTGAATGGTTAGGTTTAGGAGATGAAGACAAAATGGTCATTTTTAGTCAAAGATGCATGAAGCATCAAGAATGTTCTAAAAGCAACCATTTTGTTTTCCCTTTTCTTTTAACCAAAAATGAATAGATAAATAAAAGAAATGAAACCCTAACCATTCACTTAACATAGTGTATAGCATACACACACCCAAGGTTGCATGTATCATCAAACATGATACAAACAAGTGTACAAAAATATATCACATATACAATGTGCACTTCAAGTGAGAAAATCCGTTTAATGTGAACCAATACTAGTTAATGCTAAATAATATATCAAATATATATAATTATACATTAAATCATTAAATCAATACTTGATTTAATGATCCGGTCATATCGCATATAACCGACTAGTATCAAGTGTATCAATGTATCGAATCAACACTTGATTTGGTAACCCGGCTATATCACATATAACCTGCCGATGATACAAATCGCGAGAATAGAATACGGTATCACATACACGCATTATTCTCGGTCCCGCACATATCTCATATGCGCTCCTATTTCGTTTCGCTTGAGCCAGGAAACCTCTGTGTAGGACTCTAAAGACTCGTCAATACGCCGGCAGCAGGTGATGATCATATCAAACACCCACAAGCCGCAAGCGGTCTGGTAAACGTAACGGCCACCCGGGTATTGAGCGATCAGAAGATCGACGAGCAAGCCCGCTCACACTCCTGTGAATCCAACCAGTAACACTTACCGTACAGTCCGGTCTGATCGTCTGATATGTCGCATATCTCGCCTAGGGGTGGTAAACGTCAGACCCCAATAACTCGATAAGTCGTGTCGATATGAGGTCTATAACAGTTCTAGAAACTACTGGTAACACTTACCAGTAAATCTCAGCAACCCTGGCCAGGGATTTCCGGTTATAGCCAATCGAACACAGTGCAACATCAACTCCCTATACCGGGAGAGACGAATCCCCTCCTATCGCTCATTGCATCCATGTGATTCGGGACTGTACCCAAAAACCACCGTTTTGCACGCCCTCTTGGACGTGGTAAGGTAGAAATCAAAGCACAGTGGGAATCACACAAGACTCTATGACGATCTCGGGTCTACAGACTAACCTGTACCAGTGTCACCAGAGAACTGCCATCTGACGTAAGGTATAATACCATCTGGGAGTTCTCGGCGAGTCCGTCCAGTGTACCCAGTCTCTACTGAGCACCCGTATATCATCTCTGATGTCAAACACCAATGGATATGGGATCATCCATCGCCCATCTGTATAGGTCGAGAAGGTATACGCTAGTCTACTCTGGTATATCGATGCCCCGTCTCGATACACCCACGACTAGGGACCTTGAAGGATGTACTTATGGACTACCATGTCCCCACTAGTATGATCCGCATCATAGTCCAGGTAGTCAAGTACACATCCTAAGGGCTTTACCAACATGTAACAGAGAGACAATCAGTATACACGTTAAGGTAAAGAGCAACCAGATAGCATACTATCATGTCGAGCAAGAAAGTCCTCCCTATATATGTCCCAGCATCCACTACAATATACATCCTATATACAGTAATGGCCTCTAGGGCATACATATAACTAACAATCTCCCACTTGCACTAGGGCCATCTGATAGCAGTGGTTGCAGTATCTCATACTCAACCATCCCATAAAAGTCTCTCTCTGGGAAAAGGCCTTTCGTGAGTGGATCCGCCGTGTTGTCCTCTGAATCTGCTCCCCTAACCTTGATCACCCTGAAGATCAACCATCTCCATGATCAGGTGATACTGCCTTAGAATATGTCTGGATCACTGATGGGACAGGCGTTCCTTGGCATAAGCTACAACTCCATTGTCACACAATGGGAGGAACTAAGTTCATCTCATGAACAAAAATACATCCAGACTGCCTCTTTGGTAGCATCTTAAGTAGCGATGTATCCAGCCTTTATCGTCTAGTATGCCACGGTATCTAGCTTGGAACTCTTCCAACATACCGTCCCTTTACTGAGGGTAAAGACAATGCCTGCGAGTGACATTCAGTCGTCTTTATCACCCTGGAACCTTTCCAGTGATTCTCCCCTGGATCAATTGATACCATCTCACTACAGCTAGTGAGTATTCTAACACCCAAATAACATCTATCTCATAGATGAAGACTCAGGATTTTGGAGGTATCACTTTGATCCTACATGGAGAATCCATGTGATAAGCGGAGATTGACCGAGCGTAGCATAGGAAACTCCTTTCTTATCAAGAGTATGTCATCCACGTACTCTACGAGGATCACCACCATACTCCCTACTACCTTTTTGTATATACAAGGTTCATCTACCATTTTGATGAAGTCAAACTCTTTGACTACTACATCAAAACAGACGTTCCAACTCCGCGATGCCTGCTTTATCACATAAAACATCTTGCACGCGTTTCCGCTGCTCCCACTGTTTACGAAGCCCTCTGGCTGTGTTCTTATAGGCGTTCTCTTCTAAATAATTATTTAGAAAAGCAGTCATGGCACCCAACCACCAGATATCGTAGTCATGGTATGTAGCCATGGCAAGTAGGATCTGGATAGACTTAAGCATAGCCACTGGAAAAAGGTTTCATCATTATCCACGCCTGGTCGATGACGAAAACCTTTAACAAGTCTAGCTTTGAAAGTCTCAACTTTTCCATCTACACCAAGTAATCTTCTCAAGATATACTTGCTCCTGATGGGGATTTAACCCTTCAGATATAGCAGCCAAAGTCCATACTTTGCTGGTGTACATGGATTCCATCTCAGATTGCTAAGCATCCAGCCATTCTTACAGAGTCCCTACTCTTGATGGCCAGCTCGAAACTAGTTAGGTCATCATCTCATGATGCAATCCCCGCTCCCTCTGTCATAGAGAAACCGAAGTGACTCTCAGGTGGGTGAGGAACCTTACTAGATCGGCGGAGAGGCTGAGGTTCGTTGGAATCTACTGAATCCTTTGGTTCTGTCAAATCATCAGCTGCAATTTGTATAGCTGGAACATTTCCAGTTCTACATAACAGACGTTGCCTCGAGCTTGTCCGGATTTTGCTTTTAGACAAAGGCCGGACAACCCCAAATCTTAACTATTTTATGATATGGGCTCTTCCCTTTCCATATCACATATGAAGTGGTAGGCAACTGATTTGATCGGGACCCTATTCAATAGGTATGCAACTTCATAAGTGCATAACTCCCAAAAGGAAATAGGTAACTCAGTAGTACTCATCATAGAGCACACCTTATCACATAGGGTGTGATTGCTCCGCCCCGATATACCATCGTGCTATGGTGTATACGGAGGAGTAATGCTGAGAGAGAATCTCATTCTCCATTAGAATAGTCCAGGAATTCCATGCACAAGTATTCTCCTCCCTGATCTCATCATAGGACATAATACTTATACCCGTATTTTGGTTCTCTACTTCTAACTTATATTCTGTGAATATCTCAAAAGGTTCGGACTTGTGTTTCAACAGGAACATATTTCGGAATCTTGAGAGATTATCAGAGAACGTAATGAAGTATAAAGAACCGGTCTTGGCATGTGTAGACAGGGGACCTACATACATCAACATGTATCAATCCCAAAAGTTCACTAACTCTTTCTCTGTTTCCAGTAAACGGAGCTATGGTCATCTTATCTCTGTGACATGACTGGCAAGTTTCATAAGATGTAAATTCAAACTGATTTAAATATGCATCTAAATGTAACTTTAGCTAGTCGGGTCACATTGATCTGACCTAGTCTATAATTCCTCAAGAAGGATCTGTTCATTTCTGAACTATTCCTCTTGTGTGTGTTCCGTATACTAGGAACTGTAGTTTGATTTAGAACATCAATGCTTTTGGATAACGTGCCTGAACCGATCAACTTTTGATATAGGAAATGTTCAAAACATTATCCATCAATACAAAATTTTATCATTTCTTTACTAATAAAGAGACTGATATGATTTTGTATATCAGGTTCGGTATCTAATAACATTCGTTCAGAATCAATGTATTGGTAATACAGGGAGACAGTGACCGACAGACTTGGCTGCAACTCTTGCCCCGTTTTCTGCCTTATGAAACTTATCACCCGTTCTCAGTTCTTTACCTATCTGTAGCCCATGTAACATATTACATATGCGGGATCCTGATCCGGTATCATATACCCAGGACGTAAAGGACACTGAGAAACAGTTCTATGTAACGAACACACCCGAAGAAGATGCATCATATGTACTTTCTTCGTTTGGGTGGCATGGGAAATCTGGTATTCCCCAATTTCCTGCTCTGTCTTATAACAATTATAAGTTGGAGCGGGACCAGCGTTCCCCAGCTCAGTATAACAAGTGGGTTCGGTCAATATATCCGTATTATTATCTTGGTTAAGGCGTGATATGGTCGCTACCAGGAGAGAGAGAGAGAGAAGAAAACACTCAGCGTATGCTCTTGCAAGATCAGATTGGTTATTATTTTATCTAATCAGGATGGCTCCCACTGTTTTTATCAAATCTTCCTTCAAACCCTAAAAGGAAAGACTAGCCGGGATTAATTACACGCTACAAGTTCGCCAATCTTTCAGCCAGGCCAGTGTCGGTACTTTGAGGGAGGTTCCCCGTGCTTTCGCACGGACCTAATTACAGTAAACCTCGTTTTCCCATAGGCGTAACCCCGTTGACACCTTTCTAGACACCTACTTGATCGGCTAATTGTAATGTGTAAAACTCTTCCAGGAGTAACAATTACTCGCAGTGGGTATCGGGATCCAACTATCTCATAGAAGGTATGCAATCTCATTGCAAATTTCCACACTTGAAATTCCCGATAATTTTACCCCTAGCACCCTATGACCTTGACGGAGGTCAACAAACCATAGGCTACTAGTCAAGTTCAACCTGTCATTTCTTGATTGAATCAAACCCACCCGCATGACCCTTGACGGAGGTCAACAAGGCCATACGACTACCCTAACCCAATCTGCATCAGATGCATAAGCAGATAAATACTAGTTAGCTACCGCACACTACGCCTTGACGGAGGTCAACAAACGTAGCACGAATACTAAGTAGGACTTATCTGAAATGACGGAGGGCTACGACAGGTTTTTCTGAAAACCTATTGCGTAATGAACTTGATATCGTTGCAGAATCAAATGATTTTAAAATGGAGTGTTTTTTAGGCTTTTCTAGTTTTGCTAAAGGGGCCACTCCCGGTGAAGGGATCGTCGGCCCTTTCCTCGTCGAATGAGGTGCAGGATATATCATATATATCACTGTGCAAAGCAAAAACTATAGAAGCAATCAAAAGACAAACCGAGAGTTGTAGCATCTGCCAGTTATTGCTAAAGGAGTCACTCCCGATGAAGGGATCTCGGTCCTTTCCTTATCGAATAAGGTGCAGGATATATCACATATACCGCTGTGCAAAGCAAGAACTGTAGCTACCTGTTTTATTTTTGAAATTCGATTCTACAACATCTTTAGGTTTCTTTTACTTTCATTAATCATATTAATGAAGTCCCATCATTTAAAATATACCTAAACATCACAGATAAATACGACGTACACTTATGCCATCCGCATTCGCCTCGATGTCCCCTCGTGCACCGTTAGGTTAGGTAACTAACGGCAGAGCGGGGCAGGGCTAGCGCAGGTGTAAAACATAAGTAACGTCTATATAATATATCATATATACTATATACAGTATCTATCACAGAACATATCACATGATCACATCACAGATATCGCAGCAGAAGAAACATATGAAATATTGGATATACTAGGACGTCCGTGTTTTCAATACGAGCCAGTATAAAACACGGATTCCACGGTCGCGATGAATAGCCAAACCCACACCCCTAGACCCCTACGAGAGCGGCAAGTAACCCTACCAATTCTAGAGTTAGGAGACCCGGACTCGACTCCTCGAGTTGGTCTCCCACTGGACTCCAGAACCCGGTTACTTGTGCCCTCCTCCTTGGGTCTATCCTAGTGCGGAAAAGTAAATAATATACATCAACGGTGACAACTTCTACAACCTGGAAGTGCCCCAATAAAAGAATATTGCATACAAGTTTTTACATGAATGAAAATGAAAAACACTCATCTCACATAAAAAAAACCCCGGCTATTCAAACAAGACGATCCAATATAACATATCCAGCAACACATAACATCACATGTCATCAACGTAAGTAAACATGCGTATCCCAATTGTCGTTGACATATAGCAACGAAACCGGCGATATCACATATTACACTTACGGTCACAGAAAAAAAAATGTAAAACTACAACAGTTGGAATCCGCAACCTGCATAGACATCGCATGTCTAATCAAATGAATTCCTTAGACATCACATGCCTAACGATTACAAACCCCGCATTTTAGTCTCTTTATCGAAAACTCTTTTCAATATCAAGTCGGGCAATTCAACAAGATTCCCGAAAAACTGATCGAATGCTCGTCGCAAACTTTAGTAGGCAGCCGCACCCCCGATACCGTCGACGAAGTGCACCAAGGCGGAACACCGCTGCCGCGAGCACCCGAACGGATGCTTTCGGTGACGGGGTTCTCCTACAGTCACTTGGTCGGGGCTATGGGGTGTAGCTGTCTATTAAGTTTATCCGGCGAGTATCCGCGTACGCTACGTGATTGCGACGGACTTTTGATCGCATCAAAATTCCGTGGCAACCGATCAAGTGAGACTAAATTGCTATGTTTATAACATTCAAATCAGTTATCACATAACTGCTTGTGGATTCTAAATATTTTATCCCATTCCAGATAAATAGAAAATGTTAAACTTTCCGATCGAACATTCAAACACCCAACTTTTCCCGAAACAGCTCAACACATGAAACAAGTTTAAAAAGCATCCAGTTCATGCCTCAGTACTAACGGTCCAGCCGTAGAAGGGTCAAGCCAATGCCTCACATGTGGCACGCCGTACTGCCCCAAACCCGAAGGTTCAAAGGGCAGTTCAAGACGGTCACATAATCGAGTTAAGGTTTGTTGTCTTCTAGAGGGCCCATCGCATTACTTGCACTACTTAGAACGTCTTTAAACTATGGAAAAATCCAACAATTGGAAATTTCCCGACAGGGGAAAAAGTGGGTATTTATATCCGGTCGAACTTTTCAACATGTTCTAAATATCCGGAAAATATAACGAAATTAAAAATTCCGATCGAAACAACGACAACAAAATAAACCCCAAAATACTCAACACTTGAGTCAGATAAAAATACCCATAAAATATCAGGGAATTAAAACAAAACATTACTGTGCAAAAATTATAGGATGACGTCACTGAGTTGCGGCGGAACCGCCGCACGAGCCATGCTTGTGCCGTTGTTCCGCGGCGGTTAGAGCTCCAAATAGTGTCGTGTTTGCACAGTAATTCTTATAATTTCCTGCTGATATTTTTAAGCATTTTTAATTAGGAAAAATCCCAGATTTTAAAATTGGACCAGAGAGGGGTGTATTTCGTCGTATTTGGATTCGATCAGGGTTCTAACTTCGTTAACGCATCGCCTAAGGCTCTAGCTAGGCTCCGATACCACTGTAAGGTTCCTAAGCACACTAATGAGGTCTCACAAGGCATCAACCATGCCAATTTCAAATTTTACGGTGCCGAGAAACCCTAGACTAGATCGTTAACTAGAATTTTAGGCGAAACAAGCAACTAGTTAACTGCTTAACTAAGCAGTGAACGAACATACAACCTTTGTAGATCCGGTTCTCCACCTCCATGGCTCCGCGATGAAGTCTCCTCGCTGCGATCATCGGATCCCGGGCTCTAGCGTCGGCTTCATCGGAGAAATGGGCGGGCTAGGTCGTCGACTTCGATGCCGAAGATGATCTACGTCGAGACAACACAAGATCAAGCTCCAACTTCACCAAGCCATGAAACTTGTGAAGAAAACACCCTATACTACTTGGCAAGTGGTAGAGGATGAAGAAATAGGAAGTGGGTTCACTTTAGAATTGGATTTCTCACTCTTTTTCTCAAGTCACCATTGATGGTTGCAAGCTTTCTTCCTTTGTTAAAGAGGAAGAAGATGAAGAAAGAATATGATAAGAATAAAAAGATTAAGTTAAAAAGAAAAACCCCTTCATTCTTATCATATTTCAACCTTAGTTAAGTGTAGAGAATGAACTAAGGTTAGTTGAATGGTTAGGTTTAGGAGATGAAGACAGAATGGTCATTTTTAGTCAAAGATGCTTGAAGCATCAAGAATGTTCTAAAAGCAACCATTTTGTTTTCCCTTTTCTTTTAACCAAAAATGAATAGATAAATAAAAGAAATGAAACCCTAATCATTCACTTAACATAGTGTATAGCATACACACACCCAAGGTTGCATGTATCATCAAACATGATACAAACAAGTGTACAAAAATATATCGCATATACAATGTGCACTTCAAGTGAGAAAATCCGTTTAATGTGAACCAATACTAGTTAATGCTACATAATATATCAAATATATATAATTATATATTAAATCATTAAATCAATACTTGATTTAATGATCCGGTCATATCGCATATAACCGACTAGTATCAAGTGTATCAATGTATCGAATCAACACTTGATTCGGTAACCCGGCTATATCACATATAACCTGCCGATGATACAAATCGCGAGAATAGAATACGGTATCACATACACGCATTATTCTCGGTCCCGCACATATCTCATATGCGCTCCTATTTCGTTTCGCTTGAGCCAGGAAACCTCTGTGTAGGACTCTAAAGACTCGTCAATACGCCGGCAGCAGGTGATGATCATATCAAACACCCACAAGCCGCAAGCGGTCTGGTAAACGTAACGGCCACCCGGGTATTGAGCGATCAGAAGATCGACGAGCAAGCCCGCTCACACTCCTGTGAATCCAACCAGTAACACTTACCGTACAGTCCGGTCTGATCGTCTGATATGTCGCATATCTCGCCTAGGGGTGGTAAACGTCAGACCCCAATAACTCGATAAGTCGTGTCGATATGAGGTCTATAACAGTTCTAGAAACTACTGGTAACACTTACCAGTAAATCTCAGCAACCCTGGCCAGGGATTTCCGGTTATAGCCAATCGAACACAGTGCAACATCAACTCCCTATACCGGGAGAGACGAATCCCCTCCTATCGCTCATTGCCTCCATGTGATTCGGGAATGTACCCAAAAACCACCGTTTTGCACTCCCTCTTGGACGTGGTAAGATGGAAATCAAAGCACAGTGGGAATCACACAAGACTCTATGACGATCTCGGGTCTACAGACTAACCTGTACCAGTGTCACCAGAGAACTGCCATCTGACGTAAGGTATAATACCATCTGGGAGTTCTCGGCGAGTCCGTCCAGTGTACCCAGTCTCTACTGAGCACCCGTATATCATCTCTGATGTCAAACACCAATGGATATGGGATCATTCATCGCCCATCTGTATGGGTCGAGAAGGTATATGCTAGTCTACTCTGGTATATCGATGCCCCGTCTCGATACACCCACGACTAGGGACCTTGAAGGATGTACTTATGGACTACCATGTCCCCACTAGTATGATCCGCATCATAGTCCAGGTAGTCAAGTACACATCCTAAAGGCTTTACCAACATGTAACAGAGAGACAATCAGTATACACGTTAAGGTAAAGAGCAACCAGATAGCTTACTATCATGTCGAGCAAGAAAGTCCTCCCTATATATGTCCCAGCATCCACTACAATATACATCCTATGTACAGTAATGGCCTCTAGGGCATACATATAACTAACAATATACATATATATCATATTCTCAAGCCAATATATCCATTAGTGTCAACATTTATCACATCATCTTTTACTAAAAGCTTTAATCATGTCCGTAAGTTCGCAGCATATCCTTTCTCTGAATTATAATTTATATAACGATCTTTCCATATCAAAGGTTGCGGAGGTGGAGGAAGCATGAAGAAGATGAAGATGAGGAAATGAAATGATGAAGGAAAAAGAATGAATGGGATGGTCAAGGATGTGGGAGCCTCTCTCTCTTATGCTCACTCTCTCTTATCCTCACTCTCTCTCAAAATATCTCATTTGTTTTTCTCTCATGGCTAGTTTTTCTTTCTCACTCATAAGAACCAACAAAAAGAATACAACATGCAACCAAAATGTAACATGACGTGGTGCACTAGCCATGGGAAAATGTAATAATACGGATTTTGCCAAATTGTGATTAGTAGTGCACTAATCAAGTTTAATTTAACTTGCATATAATTAATTATAAAAATGCCAAAATCCGATAAATATATTTATAATAAATAAATCATTTTAATCTCCACCTATATTCTAAATATTTGTATATAATTATACTATTTTACGAAAAAACCCTATTCGCAAATCGAATAGTTTTCGCGAAATATATTGTTTTAATATTTAAATTCCAAAAATAATATTTTAAATTTCTGAAATGTTACAATCTTCCCTCCTTAAATAAATTCGGTCCACAAATTTAAATTTAAACCCCCAAATACTAAAATATTTCAATAATCAGCTCAAATCAACGGGACTCCGAAATCACGAAAGACACAGAAATACCACAGCGCATCATGTGCGCATGAAAACGAGGGCGAAACTCAAAATCGAACTCCGTCAAGCGTCACGCAATCACCGGAGTTACAATGGAGATACAGATCTCGAAATCCACTACAGAAATCCAATATATATAGTCAAATCATAATACGTATATAGCACGCATCCCTTCAAAATTCTCTAAAAACTGGATAAAACGCTTGCAAAATATTTTCCGAATCGCTTTGTGATACGTAGCTCACGGCACATATGGCGGGCAATCATTTGTAAAGTAGTAAATATATACTTATATATGTTTTGCTCAAACTATACGCCCCGCCTTTTTGAAATATCCCAGAAGGTTTTCCTTGTAAAGGTTCCTGTCACTCACGGACACGTAGGAAATAGCGAGACTATAGCTCCTTTCTGAAAACCTCTTGGTAAACTTTTGATGCGTGCAAAAGTACTCAGGTACTGTCCTCAGATCATTCATGCTCGGCTACTATATAACATAGTACCCATCATAAAAAATACGATACTCATATATAAAATCAGCCTAAAAAGGCGTATCCAATATCGCATGCGTCTGGTGCGCACGGAAAACCAAAACCAAACACAAGTGCCACTAATGTGCACAAAAGTCAAACTAAGTGCAACGGGTGTGCGTGATAGCATCTGTCAAGTGCAATGGATGTGCACGACAACAATATCAAGTGCATTTAGAGTGCATGAAAATCTCAATCAAGCGCAACAATCATGCACGAATAAAGTCCCCATCAAGTGCATCCAACATGCGCGAATAAAAATCTAAATCGGGTGCACCCGGTGTGTACAAAACCACATCTCATGTGCCCAATGTGTGCAAAAATCTAAATCAAATGCTTCAGGTCCGTATGAAACACCTAGTGAAATAGTGTGCACGATAACGAATGTCAAGTGCAGACGTGTACAGAAACATAAATCTGGTGCAACAAATGCACGGAATACAATTCTGGCGCAACAAATGCACGAAATACAAATCAATATCTCAAATACGTACCGAACAACACCGAGCATGCCAAAGTGTATAAAATCATAAACGTGTACAACTTTGTGCACAAAACACGTATCAATGCACTACAAGCACATGTGAGCTATACCGAGTGCAAAATCAAATTGAGTGCGTACCACATGCACAAAATCAAATCGACAGTATCGAAATCCACCAAATCATAAGTATGTGCAAGGAAGGCAAAAAATCGATATCAAGTGCAATAGATATGCATAAATCATAAACCGGTGTAGCGGTGTATAAACATAAATCAAGTGCAATAACTGTGCACAAATTAAAATATCCAATAGATGCAGCCACGGTGCACAAAAACATAAATCACGAAACCCAATCATCGAAACTCAAGTCCAAGCGATAAAAACGTGATACTTGGATCACAAAACGCAAATCGCAATAACTGACGGTGAGGTACACCTCCTTCAATGTCGAAAAAATGCCGGTGCGCCCAAAACTGGCATAGCAAGAACATCCTCTTGCCTCGTGCTCATGGTATGGCGTCCTCAGGACGACTTTCCTCTAGAATCGGCTATAACTAACTCCTCTGCACACATATCAATCCTCTGGCATCAATAGAAAGTAACAACAGCTCGTTAACATCTCGCACAAACCTCTTGTTCCACTCGTCTTTATTATCGTCCATTTCGACGTCATCTCTTGCTGTCTTCGTACGACAATTCGTTCTCGGCTACAGTAAATCCGTGGCCTCTCATAAGGACTCGAAATTATGAACTCGGGTATCTTCACCACTCCATAAAAGATATCTAGCCGAACACGTCCTCAGGAACTCATCCCAATCATCGAAGGAATACACTTTATTCGTCCGTTCTCGATCAACTCACAACGCATCTAGGTGAGGTCCTTCTATCTGAAGCTGGTCAACTTACCGATTCCACATCAGAGCATCCGACGATCAACATCCTCTCTTGATCGATCTACTCTAGATCTGAGTAAGATTCTCTAAACTGGAATCCTTCAACTCAACTGAACCTGCGTTGGCGCATCAAATCAGATGAATCATCTTCGTCACTCTATTCAAGATAGACTAGCTATCTTCTGTCATATCTCTGTCTGAAAGCTCCAGCGGTCTCAGCTCATAATCTCTGGAAGCGACATTCCATCTATCTCAGCAACAGCTGGGTCATCTGTCTGCACGGTAGACAACATAGCGACCTTAGGGGTAGGCTGTAAATCAACAGTCCTCTCAATCCGGCAGCCTCTAACAATGGCCCGATCATCCGGTGCAAAACCGAACACTCGGCTCAAGCAAGAGATCTCAACACAAACACCATACCTACACGTTCCTATGTCACCAGAAAACATCATGGTCAGCCCTCATCGATGACGAGCTCGCTCTGACTGCATCCCTAGCAGCAGCTCTCTCTGCGCTCAAACCATGGTAACAGGAACCTCAAGCAGGTATCGATGAAGATAGATCAAAAGAATGAAAGGAATCAATAGATCCAAAATGGATATATGATCATAGGAATGAATAAAAATCACCGATCTCAAGATATGTACATCCTAAGGTTACTTAAACGGAGTATCGTATCGTAAGTATGCCGCGGAACACACACACGGTACATCACTCAACTCAAGCTACCTACTCCATCAATCAAGGTCAACCTATGAAACGAAAGTTCGGGTCTAATACCCCCGGGTCAAGTCTAAGTTCCATAAGGTCAAGCCTAGGTTCCGAAATATATTACGCCCTAGACTCCGCATAGTCAAACCTAGACTCAAACCAAGGTTAAACCTAATGCTCTGATACCAACTTTGTCACGACCCATAATTTAGCACGTGGCCAGCACTTAAATCACGCAACGTCTTAAGGCGTAACGTAATTCAAGTAAGTCGAAGCCCAGAAAATCTAATCCTTTTTGCGGAAAAATAGTAGAGGTGCAGTTTTGAAATAAAGGTATAATGAAGTAAAGTTTATCTATAAATGCATAGCTAATGATGTAAGAAATGCAAGTAGAATATACTAAAGTTGAGAACATTTTACGTCCTTTAAAAATTTAGGCAGCACCTCCCCCGTAAAATTTGATGCAAACCGTACACATAACAATATATATAGGCATCCCCAAGCGGGACCTAGCTCTTCGCCAATTGGCGGAAACACAACCACACAAGTAACATATATACGACGCCCAACGGCGAAAATCAACCCAGAAAGAACAATAAATAAGCAAGACAACAGAACCTCAAGGAAAGTGAATATACACCCATCGCTCTAAGTCTCGCAAAATACCCAAGTCTGACTAGGTCTCCAAATATAAAAATTATAGTTTTTGATTGATGGAGTTTATCTAGATACAGCCGAATAATAACAGTACAAGAGTGGGCACGATCCAATATGTGTCTCACCTACCAAAGCAAAACACCCTGGATGAAGCTGTGTGCTAGCGATACCGCGCGGTCAAACCTGCAAAAACTGTGGCTCAACGGGGGTGAGTTGCCAACTCGTGAGTAGAAAACTGTAACGTTTTGAAAATCGTTTAGGTGAAATTTCCGATAATCGGTAAAATAACTGGTCTTTTCCGTAAAAACCAAGATACAATTATTTTTCAACAAAGAATTAAATATACCTATTCTAGCTAAGTAATTGCTAGTATTTGGTATTTAATGGGTCACTTATAAAATTTCTAGTTTACTAAAATATTTTCCGTAATTAATCATTTTAAATATTATTTTAAGCCTTCACTAATACATTTAATTAGTGATAATTACAATTTGGAGTGGGGTAACTAAGCTTTAGTGAACCATGCTACATTAAACTAAAATGTAACATGTTGTTTCTGAAATAAAAAGAAGTTGTCAAGATGGTTTTAGAAAATGTAAAAGAAAAAGGCTTAAGTTGTGAAAATAAATGTAATTAGAAATTGAGGTATGGTGTTTATCTTTTTTGTGTCCACTCACTCACACACACCCTCTCCTCTCATGGGCTGGCCAAACCACAACAGCACCCCTCCCCCCTCTCCCTCAATTTCTTTTCTTCACCTCATCAAATAAAAAAATAAAATGAAAGAATAAAAAAAGAAGGGTTGAAGTCAAATGAGGTATGGCTTTCTTTGACTTAGCCCCACTCCCTCACCTCACTATCTCTCCTTCTCCCAATGCTTGGCTGAGCTCCCCCCTCCTTCCAAATTCCAGCAGCCCCCTCCCCTTTGTTTCCCCTCTTCTTCTCACTACAAAAATCCCCAAAATTCCTTTTAAAATCAATAAAAAACCTCATTAATTCTTTAATTAAATCTCTACCTATTTTTATTTGGCCCAAGCTAGCATGAATTAAGGAGCAAGATGGCAATTTGGAGGCAATGTTAGCATGCTAGATCTCAAACTTGTTGAGGTATAATCCTAAGCCATTGTTTGATTATTGATAAATTACTTAATTTGTCTTATTAGGTGTGTAGTTATGGCTTTAATTTCAAGATTAAATATTCAAGAGAATGGTTAAATTAAGGTTAGGGTTTTATCACTTAATCATGATTATAATGTGTAGTCTAACATCTTAAGATTTACAAAACCTAACCGAGTTGCTAAATTCTTAATTATTAAATTTAAATTGTCTTAATTATGTTTTTTGCAAACTAGATTTTTATAATTAATATAAATTAGTGAGCTTAAAATCTAGTTAATGGTTGTGTGACCTAATTAAGATATTTAGAGAATCTTATGGCCACTAAAATTGTTAAAACATTTAGATTTGTGCTAAAACGGGTAATTGAGGCTTACTAGGTTTTTTTGAAATAAATCGATTTAAATGAAGTTGAGATTTTGATGAATTATAACATATTTCATATAATATATGATGTGTTGTGAACGCGCGATTGGTGCGATTGGGTTTTTGGTTTGGTAGTTGCCACGTATAGCGACCCAAGTTGTAGTTTGTGGCATTGTCGCGGTGCATTTGGGGCACCAAGTGCGTGCGCGTTTAATTAGTGTGCGTGCTTGACTTGTATTGTTGTGTCCGCGACTATATATATATATATATATATATATATATATATATATATATATATATATATATATATATATATATATATTCTATTTTTGCTTGTGTGCGATTCTAGGATCGGGTGCAGAGGCGTCGGATGTAGTGCGGAGACGACAGAGCTGAAATCGGATCAGATTAGCCGAGGCGTCCAGGTGAGTAGATGTATATCTACGGGGTAAGTCGGGTGGATGGCGTATAGCACCCCCGCAGTTTCGTAGTGTAGTATGTGAATACGTTATAATTATATATTTATGTGTATTGTGATACGTGTAGAATTAGTAAGAGCGGCTCTAGGAGATCATGGGTTAGTTTAGTGTAATTGGACGATAGTGTTTTTAGTTAGTTGTTAGTTGTGAAATCCTAGTGTAAAAGTGGACACACACGCACACACGGGATATGGTATTGGGTGTATATGTTTATATGTGTGTGTGTGTGGATGCGTTAGCGCGCGCACACACACACATATATACGTATACACGTATGATGAGGATAGTATATAATACTTGGAGATGAGTCGATATGATTGGGCATGATGCCGTGAGATCGGTGATGTGAATTGGGTCGTGTTATGATATACTACAGGATAGTATACTGGATCGATGGGCAATGTGTTTTATTCACACGCGGATATATGTTTGGTGGTATCGGAATGTACTAGAGTGTAGATCAGTACCCCTAATTCAGGATATGTTGATAATGATACCAGATAAATAGCGAGTTATATGTGATATTTGACCCGTACCCCGATTTGGGATGCCGTACGATGGATTTTTACCGTACGATGTATAATGATGATGATTGACCCGCACTCTCGACTCGAGGATGTCGTATAATATATTTTATCGTACGTGACGCTATTGAGGCGGGATCACCGACTCCTAGATATATCGACTCGGAGTTAGGTGGATTTCTTTACCTTTTGACTAGTCTCTTAGCTTCGTACTGTAGTTCACTTGGTAGATGTTAGATTGAGCTCGAATCATACTTATTTTCAAAACTAACAAATCGTGAGTATTTTAAGGACATGCCTAGGGATACTACGGATTTTTCAAATGATGCATCTTTTCTCAAAGACCCCGTAGCCCTATTTTTTACTAAAACCACAATTCGTGCGATTTCAGACACCAAAAACGGTATGACTCGTATATAGGGATGTATATTTCTTTATTGTTGCATTTACTATTAGTTTTCCATATATTCTTGTTGTTCGCATCGTATTGTATGATTAAATGTGTTTTCATTAGTTATTATGAACCATGTTGTCAGGACACCAGCACCATTACCGATGATGCGTATGCTCCACATACACTTACCTGCCGGCCCACACACATCATCATCGGTAATTTCCATGTCACGTACACTCTAGAAAATATTATTTCATGGATATAACTGCTTGTAGATAGTTCCGATATCGAATTACTATGCTAGTTTAAATATTGCATTCTTTGCCTAAATACCATGCATGTATATGTATTCATTTGTCATGCGATATCATGGAGCTTTATGCCAATATTCACTGTTCACTGACTCGTGATTTTGAAATTTCGGATCTTTTATGAGATTTTTGGATTTGGGAAACCGCATGCGAATGTTTATAAACTTATGATTTGTTTTAAAGAGAAAGATGTGGTTTTCCTTGATATGATGTTTTCTCGATTTTGAGATGGTTACGGGTCGATCCTGTTCATGCGGAGCCCGAGATTTGAGATGGTTATGGGCCGATCCTGTTCATGTGGAGCCCGAGATATTGAGATATTGAGACTTGAGATGGTTATGGGTCGATCATATTCATGCGGAGCCCGAGATATTTAGATATTGTGATATTAAGATTTGAGATGGTTATGGACCGATCCTGTTCATGCGGAGCCCAAGATACTGAGATATTAAGATATTGGGATATGTATTTTGTGTCGAAGCTTGACACGGATTCTCTGTTGATTTCATTGATGATATTTCGGTTTTTATACAAAAAATCTCACTAAGATAAGAAAACAGTTTTCCCATTCATGATGTATTTTGCTTTCATTCTTAGTGCATCCGTACATCATATATGTGACATGTTGCTACCATAGGCACTGACACGAGCACTTGGTATTACACTTATGTATAAATGTTTACCTTGCCATTCTTAGATGCTTCAGGTTACATATTGAGGATATTATTATTTTATGACCTAGGAGAGAGTCATACATGAGATTTCTTCTCGGTGATGTTTTCTACTCAGGAGTTGGCAACTCACCCCCGTTGTGCCACAGTTTCTTGCAGGTTTGGCCGTACAGGTTTCGTTGCGACTTGCTGGCACACTGCTTCCTTCCGGGTGATTGCTTTGGTAGGTGGGTTCACTTGTATCGTGACCACTGTAGCACTTGTATTTATATTCAGTTGTATCTAGTAAACTCCATCAACCATACTTGTATATTTGATAGACTTAGAAGACCAGTGTATATTCTTTCGACCTTAGAGTCGCGCGCTTGTATTATTATGATTCTTCTCTAGTTTTCCTTAAGTTGTTGGTTTTCTTCTGAGTTTTGATCCTCTCCCTTCGGCGTTGTAAATTATATTGCATTGCATGGTTGTTTCCGCCATTTGGCATAGAGCTAGCTCCCGCTTGGGAATGCCTTTATTCATTATTATGTATTTCTTGTGTTGTACCCATTTGGGGGCCAGTATTTACAAAGGAGACTCTGCCGAAATTTTCGGGAAAATATGATGTTGCTTTTAAAATGTTTAATGCCTTATTTTGTTAAAACTACTTGCTTTAAAACAAGTTTTCCTTCACTCATTTCTTTAAAAATGGTTTAGATTTCTGGGCTTTTGGGTTACTTGAATTAGGTGGGGTCCTATAGACTTCACATGATTCAAGTACCAGTCATGTGCCATTTCGGGTCCTGACAAAAACATCAGCGGGTAGAAATCGAATAAAACAACGATTTCCTAGGTCATACTATATCATGAAGGTAATACTATGATATCTAGGATGACTATATATGCCTATATGTCCACAATCGAATTAATGCGAATGACATATATATAAATAACATCTGAAACATATGCTTGCATGTATGAGGATATCAACCATGTGTGTCTATCAACGACACATCAAAATCATGGAACCTGAGTGTTCAACACCGACAATCAAAACATCATGAAAACCCAGTGTCCAGCATCGACAAGTAAATCCTCATATCTCAGACGCCGCATACTCAGATCGGCCCTCATATCAATCTCATCTCAGGCGCCGCATACTCAGATCGGCCTTCATATCCATCTCATATCATAACTCCAAAACAGTATCCTCCGGATATCCGCTGAGTTCTATACAATCACTGGTAGGTAGTGCTCTCTCTGCCAGGCTCATCGTCTACACCACAAAAATCATTTCTTGCCCCGGGGTACCATACCGGGTCCACTATGTACCCGCAGACGGTGCATCCCGCTCCTCGAATCGGGTATGCTCACAACTCAGAACCGAGAAAACTCATGGTGGACGTCTCAAAATATCATATCAAGAGAAACCGCGTTTTTAAAACGATTCATAATTTCCTTTGAAATATAACTGCGGTTCTCAAATCCAGAGATCTCATGAAAACAGCATCTCAATGCATATAACCATGAAGTACGATGTATGTAAACATAGAACTGTAATATAAGCATGTCAAGTATATCATGCAAGCATGTCCTATGATAGTGCTGAACAATGAATGTACTTTACAGTTAAGGATAATATCATGACATGGCAGTTCTACTGTGCAAGTAGCATAGCAATTACCGATGATGATTGTGTGTGAGCTGGCAAATCTGTGTAAATGTAACATGCGCATCATCGATGATTATGCAGGTGTCATGACCCGAAATTCGGATGTGACCGGCACTTAGATTGTATGAAATCTAAAGATGTCGACACAATATGAGTAAGCCAAAAACCAAGATCAAAAATCCTTTTTGCGGAATTTTGAAATTTTTAGTTTTTCAGTAAAAGGATGAAGTTGTTGGATATAGTGCCCTCAAAGTCAATTATTGGATCGCAGGAACGTTATTGCAATGATTGAGGGACCTATAACGGTAGGACAGTCTTACTCAAGATGATAGTATGCTATCTGGTTTATCTTTATCATCGTGTACAGCTTTAGGTGACCTTACAGATCAATATTACACGTTGATAGAGCCCTTAGGATTCTTTCTTGACTGCCAGCAGCATGATGGCGATCATATACGTGGGAGCTGGGGTCTATAAGCACATCCTTAAAAGGTCCCTAGTCGAGGGAGTTTTCGAGACTGGGCATCGATACTCCAGAGTAGACTAGTGTATACGGATCGAGACCCCGACGAGGGGCGGTGGCTGGTCTCACAAGCCATTGGTGTCAGTTGGTTCACCTAAGACGTATACAGGTGCTCATTGGGTTATGAGTACATCGGACAGGACTCGCCAGGAACATGCTAGTTAGTTTTATACCTAGCGTCATATAGCAGTTCCCTGGTGACATGTGTACAGGTTAGTTCATCGACCTTATATCGTCATTTGTCTCGTGTGAGTTCCCACTGTGCTTTGATTACTACCCTACCACAGCTCAAAGGAGTCGTGCAAACAGGTTTTAGTTGGGTACAGTCCTGAGCCACATGGAGGCAGTGAGCAGATCGGCAGGGGTTTCGTCTCTCCTGGTATTGGGGGTGAGATCGCGCTGTGTCTAGGAGAGCCATTACACGAAGTCCTTGGCCAAGGTAGGAGATTTACTGGTAGGTATTCCAGTAGTATCTCAGGGTGTTCTGGGCTACACTCCGACACGACTTGTACCGCTTTTGGGGGTCTGACTTTTACCAACCCCCTAGGCCTGACATGCGATTCTCATAGACGAACGGACCGGACTGTACGGATATTGTCATTGACAGGCTCAGTAGGGTGTCAGGATGAGTCCGCTCATCGACCTCCCTTTTGGTAAATACCTGGTAGCCCGTTACGTACGGCTAGTACCACTGACGTGCTAGTGGTTAAATCCACAGCCAAAGTATTGACGAGTCTTTAGAGTCCCCCACAGACAGTTTCTCAAGTTTCTGGCGAAACGTTGTAGAGAACGTATGGTATTATGGCAGGGTTCGATCATATACGTGCAGTAGTGCACGGATCATGATCGGACGGATCATACTAGTGGGCTTTTGGTTTAAGCCAGATTCTAGTATTAGATTTGTTGGATTACTTTAGTCTCATCGTATTCGCATTCAGTCGGAATGCGAATGCAGGTATGTATATACAGGTGAGGGGTACCCTTGTGATCCGTCACGAGTTTACTTTAGATGTTGCCATATATTTTTTATTGTTGTAAACATTTGGATTAATATTTACAAATGGAAATAATGAGCTCAAAGCCATGATTAGGAGCATTAATTGTGACACATGCACAAGTGATGACTCGTGGTCTCTTTCTTTGTGCATATGTCACATTATTGATTGATTTAAGTGTTGAAATGATAAGAAGATAGAGGGGGGGCAGCCATATAGTTGTGGTTAGCTCTTGTATTATTGATCTCACTCTCATTTTTATCATGAAACACAAAAGAAAGCTCTTCTTCCTCCTCTTTCTTCTTGAGCTCACTATCTCCATTGATGGCATCATCTTCAACCTCCATCCATACACTCTCATGTGTTGAGAATCAATGGATGCTTGAGACAAAGTGATCACGCACATTCTCTACATCGCCTTGGACACGTCGGCTAGCAAACTTCGTGTCCGAGTTGCTTCGGACGAAGCGGGAGCCCGTAAAAAGACTCATTGATGTGGTGCCCTTTCCGACGAGGAGACCGGAGATCGGGGATGCCGCGAGGAGCTTGGGAAGGTGGCCAAAGACCGAAGGACACGGATCGATCGGTATAGCCTTTCTAACCATTCTCTAGTTGCTAGTTAATGTTAATGGTTCGATCCGGGGTGAAAGTATACGATAGCGCCAGTTTCAAGTTTATGAAATGTTTTTGTTTCCGCATTTTGGCCTCGGATCGACGGCCGCGGCGCTACTGTAGACTTACATGGTATCAGAGACACGCCATTAACCTTTACTAGCTTGTTCTAACTTATTTAAAATATCAATCGAAAAAAATTTCCGAAACCGCAATTTCAAAAGTCAAGTTTCTGTCGAATTTTTTTTGTGGTCTAAAAATTATTTTGGGTATGTCAGAAAATCAGGCAGGCTTTTTTAAGACTACTGTAGAAATTTGGAAGTGTGATTCCACCATAGCGCCGCGGAACCACGGCATTACCCACGTTTTGGCCGAGGTTCCACCGCGGTACTGTAGCTTCAGTGCACCAATTTTTCTACTGTGGTCTTGACTTGGAATTGGGGTTTCTGGAATATATAGTTTTGGCCCAGATTATTTTGAGTACTGGACTTGTGCTTAGGGCCCACTTCGGGAAATTTTGTCGATCGAAATTTTAAATAAGTTAGTTCGCAGTAGTTACATTACTATCTGTGACCATGAATGTCATTCGAGCGGTAAATCTTGTCTAATTGCTATAGCTCTTTTAGACGGATTTGCGAACGTGACATTCACGTTGATGTTCTGTGTTGTGCTGTGATGTTGCGAATTTGTCGTGGTGGATAGCCTGGATGCAATGGTAGTACAGTTTGGTTATATTTGTACATTTGATATTGCGGGGCGAGCGTCCGACATGTGGACTGTCGTCACTGCCTCTTTGTATATTATTCTTTTGGGGCACGACCGGGCTGAGGTATGTACCCGTTGTATATATTTTACTTTCTGTACTAGGATTGCCCCGCGGTGGGCTGCACGGATATCCGGGTTCTAGAGGGCAATGGGCCCGCATCTCATGGCTTTGAGACGGAGGGGGCTTCACTCTAGAATTGGCGGGCTATTCGCCGCACTCGTAGGGGGTACAGGTTGACCCAAGGAGGGGTGCTCAAGTTAGCGGATTCCGTGAAGTGTTGGGTGGTCCATTCACTTTGTTGAAGGGGGCTGCCTCGCTTCAGGTTTTGGGGGGTAACTTGCCGCGCCCGTAGGGGTCTAGGATTTCATTGCACAGGCAATCCACACGACCAGGGGAACGTCGGGCTTCACTTGCGGCTCAAAGGAAACCCGGGGATCCCAGATTATCTGTATTGTTCTGTGATGCTTATTACTCTCTGTGATGTTGCATTTATCACGCCTGGAGCGTAGGTCAAAATACATAGCTTGAATACTACCGAACATTTAACTGAAATGACGGAGGGCTACGAATGGTTTTTGGCGAAAAACCTTTAACGTAATGAACTTGATATCGTTGAAGGAACCGGATAGCTTTATAAAAATATAGTAATGAAAACCTTTGCTAAAGAGGTCACTCCCGGTGAAGGGATCTCGGCTCTTTCCCCGTAGAATGAGGTGCAGGATATTCCAACTGAATACCACGATGCAAAGCAAAAGGCAATCGGCTATAGTGAAGTTACTGCCTTGACGCAAACTTCTGTCGAAGGGGTCACTCCTGGTGAAGGGATCTCGGCCCTTGCCTCGTCGACTGAGGTGCTGGATATTCATAACCGAATACCACTGTGCAAAACAAAAGAGAACGTCCTTGCAATAACAGCTTTTTGAAAAATGTTCCAACACCATCAGAATAGGTTTTTTTAGCTTGCATTGATCCGAATCAATGCAGTCCCATCAATTGATCACACCAATAAAGAACGAAAATAATGATGTACGTATATGCCATCCGCATTCGCCATTGGGTCCCGTCATCACCCGTTAGGTTACTTAACTAACGACAGAGCGGGGACTGGACTAGCGCGAATGTAAAACATATACAACATCTACTAGTATATATATCAATATATAATAATCGCTCAAGGCGTGATAAAATGCAACATCACAGAAATGTAATAAGCATCACAGAAAAATACAGATATCTGGGATCCCCGGGTTTCATAGAGCCGCTACTGAAACCCGACGTTCCCCTGGTCGTATGGATAGCCTGTGCAATGAAATCCTAGACCCCTACGGGCGCGGCAAGTCACCCGCCAAAACCTGAAGCGAGGCAGCCCGCTTTAGCAACGTGAATGGACCACCCAGCACTTCACGGAATCCGGTAACTTGAGCACCCCTCCTTGGGTCAACCTGTACCCCCTACGAGTGCGGCGAATAGCCCGCCAATTCTAGAGTAAAGCCCCCTCCGTCTCAACGCCATGAGATGCGGGCCCGTTGCCCTCTAGAACTCGGCTATCCGTGCACCCCACCGCGGGGTAATCCTAGTACAGAAAGTAAAATATATACAACAGGTACATCGACCTCAGCCCGGTCGTGCCCCAAAAGAATAATATATAAACAGGCAGTGACGGCAGTCCACATGTCGGACGCTAGCCCCGCAATATCAAATGTACATAATACCAAAACTGTACTAACATTGCATCCAGGCTATCCACCACGACAAATCCGCAACATCACAGCACAACACAGAACTTCAACGTGAATGTCACGTTCGCAAATCCGTCTAAAAGGGCTATAGCAGTTAGACAGGATTTACCGATCAAATGACATTCATGGTCGCAGATATAATGTAAATACTGTGAACTAACATGTTTAAAATTTTCGATCGACTAAATTTCTCGAAATGGGCCCCCAAGTACAACTGCAGCACTCAAAAAAAATCTGAGCCCAAAAAGAATATACCATAAACCCCAATATCAAGTCAGAAAGCTACTGTGAAAATTTCGTACGGCGTTGACATATTCCTGACGCGGAACCGCGGCCATAACAGTGGTTTGGCCGCGGTTCCGCGGTCCTACTGTAGCAACATCATATCAAATTTTTACAGAATGCTTAAAATTGCATGCACGAATTTCTGCAACACTCAAAATAATTTTTCGAGCCAAAAAAAATTCGACAGAAAACTGATGCACCTGAAATCGCGGTTTTGGGATATTTGTTCGATCGAAGTTTCAAACAAGCTAGAGCAAGCTAGATTAGGTTAATGGCGTGGCTCTGATACCAGTGTAAGTGCACGGCAGCGTCCCGGCCATCAATCCGAGGCCAAAATGCGGAAACGAAACTTTTACAAAACTTTAAAAACGGCACTACCGCGCACTATAAACCCGGATCGGGCCATTAACCTATTCCTAGCTAACTAGAGAATGGGGTAGAGAGCTATACCGAGCGATCCGTGTCCTTCGGTCTTCGGCCTCCACTCCTATCTCCTCGCGGAATCTCCGGTCTTCATCTCCTCGTCGGAACGGGCACCACATCGCCGGGTTCTTTTACGGGCTCCCACCTCTGGACCGAGGCAACTCTGGCATGAAGTTGGCGAGCCGACGTGCCCAAGGATGCTGTAGGCTAAGTGTGGTAATGTTTGTCTCATGGGGTTGTGAAGTTGCCATTTATGATGGAGGTGAAGAATCAACTTTGGAGAGAGGTGAGGGAGTTTTGTAGCAAGCCCAAAAATGAGATGAGTAATTTTTCCTCACACAAAATGAATCCTCTTTTTTCACCAAAATGTGGTCGGCCTTGACAAATGATGGAGGAGGGGAAAAAATACAAGGGAGGTGAGTGTAGGAAAAGGAAATGGTGACCATAACCCAAAAGCAAGCCTCACATCATAATCCAAATCAATCCAATCTCAAATCCTTTCTCATTAATGCAAAACCATGATGAATGAAAAATCAAAGATGCTTGAATAATCATGAACCATCCAAGTCACAAAAAACCCCTCCACAATTGCTAATTTGCACAACTGCAAACTAGCCCCTCCATCAGAAAAATCCGGCCATGTCGGAACAAAGGAAAACTGGCCGAAAAGAAATACAAACTGGCAACTTCAAAAAACTGATCCCGTAATAAATTACAGGAAAACCCCGCGACTGTATATACATACCCGCATTTGTATTCCGACCGAATACAAATGCAATGAGACAAAATCTACACTGTACAATACTAGAATCTGGCTTAAACCAAAGCCCGCTAGTATTATCTGTCCGATCATGATCCGTGCAATACCGCACGGATAAGATCGAACCCTGCCATATCTCCATACGGCCTCTACAGTATTTCGCCCGAAACTTGAGAAACTGTCTGTGGGGGACTCTAAAGACTCGTCATTACTTTGGCTGTGGATTTAACCACTAGCATGTCAGATGTATTATCCATACGTAACGGGCTACCAGGTATTGACCAAAAGGGACGTCGATGAGCGAACTAGCATGTTCCCCGGCGAGTCCTGTCCGGTGTACTCATAACCCAATGAGCACCTGTATACATCTTAGGTGAACCAACTGACACCAGTGGCTTGTGAGACCGACCACCGCCCCTCGTCGGGGTCTCGACTGTATATACTAGTCTACTCTGGAGTATAGATTCCCTGTCTCGAAAACTCCCACGACTAGAGACCTTTTAAGGATGTGCTTATAGACCCCAGCTCCCACGTATATGATCGCCATCATACTGCTGGCCGTCAAGCAAGAATCCTAAGGGCTCTATCAACGTGCAATAGTGACCTGTAAGGTCACCTGAAACAGTACACAATGATAAAGATAAACCAGATAGCATACTATCATCTTAAGTAAGACTGTTCTAACGGTATAGGTCCTCCCTCAATCATTGCAATCACGGGTGTGTGATCCAATAATTGACTCTAAGGGCACTATCCCCAATAATCTCCCACTTGCACTCAAGGCTAATTATTGCGATGTCGCATACTCACAACCCGTGTGATACCGAACACCCAACTCCTCTACTAATCAGTCTCACAAAAATTGTTTACTAAACTAATGCGTTCGAGGAATAGCCTCAGTGAGTGGATCCGCTCAAATGTTTCTTTCTATGTCTCTGTTTATCTCAAGTTCGTGGAAATAGCCATCTCCCGAAATGAGCAATACCTGACTTAGAATGTGTCTGGATATATGATGGGACCTCGTTCATAAATGAACTCCAAATCCAAACTTCTTAAACTGTATCGTCAACTGAACTTAATCAGTATCATGCGCCATGCCTCCCTCAATTTCCGCTTGGACCACCTGTCCATAGTACTGTCCCTCGTCAGAGGAAAAACTATAACTCTGACAGTCACTTTGCCGTCCAGGTCACCTTAGAAGCCTGGAATGATAACCGTCTCCTGAATGAGGCCGATGTTATCATATCCCTAGAACATCCACTTATGTTCTAAAACTGCTTCCGAATGTTTCTCCAGGATATGATCAATATCAACTTATTGCATCTACTGCAAAAACAACATCTGGTGTGGTACTTGACATCTCATGATTGACTCAATTGCCTAAGCAAGTGATCTGCCAATCATGCACATCCCTCTCCCCTTTAGTCAGTAAGACACCTTTAGAGAGGGTGACTCCATCACCTGCAGGTATACTACCGTGCGAGGAGTCGTCCATTCTAAAACACCTTTAGAATGCTGTCTAAGTACCCAGATTGGGAAACTACCCAAATCTAGATTTAAAAACATAAATCTAGTAACCGGAATGTCTGATATAATGTCCAACTCCTATGTGGAGAAACCACTGTGTGACAACCAAAGTATAACCGACCGTAGTATAGGAATTTCACTTCCTACTCTGTGTATGTCATCCAAATACCAGGACATAACACCCTACTACCTTCTTAACAGATCCATCCCCTATTCTGATGAAGTCAAACCTATGACTGTGACATCAGAAATAGATGATCATCTCCGCTATATCTGCTTTAGTCTATAAATAGTCATAAGCTGCTTGTCCACTATACTTCCGCTGCTCCCACTGACTACGACAACCCTCTGGCAGAGTCATATAGACGTGCACTTCTAAATATAGTTCAGAACGACACTATACTCATCCTCCTGCCGGGTCTCATAGTCTGGAACAACAGCAATGGAAAGTCTGGGTAAACAAGAACCTCCCTGTCACCGTCTTTGAGCATACCGAAGTACCTCTCGAGTGCCTGAGGTTACCCACCATATCTGCGGAGTGGCAAATGGAATTTCAAACCAGATTGAATCTTTAAGTTCTTATCAAATCTTCAGTAATCGCTTGCGGTTCTGGAATCACTTCCAGTTCTACCATACTCCTACTACTGTTTTCTGAAAAATCCATTTTTATTAAAACTGTAGAGAGTCAAGAACAATATCACTATTGATCTTCCAGATGGTAGAAAGTCAACCCTCGTCATAGCCCGGGTCAATCCACAAACAGTCATTACAGAAACGTGCCTTGAGTTGTCCAGAGTCTGGTTTTAAGCATAAGCTGGACAACTCCCCGTACCTTAACAATGTCAAGATATGAACTGTTCTATATCCAATACAAAAACAGAGGCACGGATTTAATTGAACCAGATTCAAATCATGCAGCAGTCTCCAGTGCATGTCAACTAAATGGAGAGAGACTGATCAGCATTACTCAACTTAGGAGTGCTTCCAATTATGAGTAACCTGAAAGAGAAGCAAGTTCTCTTAATCATTACTATCAACTGAATACCATACACAAGTATCTATATCTTCGATCACCTTGAAGAATCCCGATACTTGCAACACCTGGTTCTCTACTTTATTCTTATACCTATAACTTCTCAAAACTTAGACGTTGCATTTCTACGAAATACATGTCTAAAAACTAGAGAAGTCACAAGTAAACAGAATCTAGTACGAGTACCAACCCCTCTGTCCTAATGGACACTGGACAACATACAATACTTTGTATAAGTCCCTTGAGTCTAATGACTCATTCCCTGTGTGTCGTAGGTTGAAAACTGTACTTATGGTTAAGAAGAATTACACCGCTGTTTAATGCTCCTTACCTAACCATCCACTGATATAGGTAAATGTCATAGACATAATTTCAAAAAGGTATATCTCACTCTATATAAAAATAAACGTACAGATATATCAATTTGAAATTGGTGCATAACAGCGGATATTCAAAACCAAATATTTGTCGTCCGGCAAACTACCCAGGTGATTTCCTCAAATATCACCAATTAAAAAAAATTCCGATATAATGAGGATGATCACCTAATTCCCAATAACTTACTCTCACTCATCATCTGTAAAACCATACAGATGTGAGAATCATATCTGGTAAATACATACCATGGAGCAAGTGTCTAATTGGGAAATCAGTTTTCTTTTAACAATACACAGTGAAACTGAAACATTGAAATGTTTCGAAGGGGTATCCTGGTATTCCTAGTAATGTCTCTTCCATTATCCAGATTCACAACTGTAACCGTATATTTCTTTTCCATCTCTCCAAATCCCTTCATATGTCTTTAGTCATTACCTTCTATACACCCCTTTAGGCCAAATGGTTTTCTTCCTTCCCTACCGCTCGGCACCAGCCTATGGTTTGGAAGAAGACTATCCAATAAGCATAATGGGTGTACTGTCCTAATCCTAGGAGCACTCGCAATGCGAGAGAAGGTGAAGATAAAAGACAACCGAATAAACCTTATTCCTATTTCTCCCGAACCAGAACCCATCCCCGAACTGGAACAAGTTCCTTTCGAGTTCGTATATAACCATACGATGGAGTATCCAAATAACTGTGGATCTTCGTAGTGATACGGAGTGTTCTGGAGAAATACAAAGGTGAAATGGGAGTGGTAATGAAATACTTGGTTTGGTTGTGAATAGCAGTCGCAATTTACTTTGCCCTCTTACTAATCCCTTTATTTGTCTTTACTTAATACCTTCTGTACACCATCGTTAGGCTAATTGGTTTTCTTCATTCCCTACCGGTCGGCACCTGCCTATGGTTTGGAAGAAGACTATCCAATTTGCGTAATGGGTGCACTGCCCTAATCCAAGGAGCACTCGCAACCTGAGAGAAGGTAAAAGGAAAAGACAACTGAATAGTCCTATTCGTTTTCTCCAGAACCGGAAACCATCCTCGAATAAATTCCTTCGAGTTCGTATATAACCATACGATGGTTTTATCCAATGGAAGTGGACGTTCGTAGTAATACGGGGTGTCCTGGAGAAAAGGGTAAAAGTAGGAGTGGCAATGAGGTTTGCAACTCAGATAATCCAAAAACCAGTCTTATAAGAAGGTTCAGTCAACTTGGTCACTGATTCATAGTCAAGGGTCGGGTCATGGTCGCTGCCAGTGAGAGAGAAAAGAAACACTCAGCGTGCACTCTAACCTAGATCAGAATGGTTATCACTTTATCTAATCAGAAAACCTCCCACTGTAACCTCAAATTCTCCTCCAAACCTGAAAGAAGAATTAGTCAGGATCGCCCGAGGAGTAAACCAACTCATCAGTGGGAATCGGGATCCAACTATCATCGCATGATAACGTGACAGAATCCGCTCACGTTATCACACTCCAAAAGGTATGCGCATATCTGGCAAGTTTCAGTTTCTTTAGAAACTCCCGATGTGATTTTTGCCCCATTCTCTTATGACCTTGACGTAGGCCAAAATATCATAAGTCACATGTCAAGTTCTACCCGTCATTATCCAGGTTAATTTGAACCCACCCGTACATACCATTGACGTAGGCCAAAATAGTAGTACGACTGTCCCAAACCAACGCATCTATCTATGCAACAGATAAATATCCGGTAGCTACCAATCACTATGCCTTGGCGTAGGTCAAAATACATAGCTTGAATACTACCGAACATTTAACTGAAATGACAGAGGGCTACGAATGGTTTTTGGCGAAAAACCTTTAACGTAATGAACTTGATATCGTTGAAGGAACCGGATAGCTTTATAAAAATATAGTAATGAAAACCTTTGCTAAAGAGGTCACTCCCGGTGAAGGGATCTCGGCTCTTTCCCCGTAGAATGAGGTGCAGAATATTCCAACTGAATACCATGATGCAAAGCAAAAGGCAATCGGCTATAGTGAAGTTACTGCCCTGACGCAAACTTCTGTCGAAGGGGTCACTCCCGGTGAAGGGATCTCGGCCCTTGTCTCGTCGACTAAGGTGCTGGATATTCATAACCGAATACCACTGTGCAAAACAAAAGAGAACGTCCTTGCAATAACAGCTTTTTGAAAAATGTTCCAACAACATCAGAATAGGTTTTTTTAGCTTGCATTGATCCGAATCAATGCAGTCCCATCAATTGATCACACCAATAAAGAACGAAAATAATGATGTACGTATATGACATCCGCATTCGCCACTGGGTCCCATCATCACCTTTTAGGTTACTTAACTAACGACAGAGCGGGGACTGGACTAGCGCGGATGTAAAACATATACAACATCTACTAGTATATATATATCAATATATAATAATCGCTCAAGGCGTGATAAAATGCAACATCACAGAAATGTAATAAGCATCACAGAACAATACAGATATCTGGGATCCCCGGGTTTCATAGAGCCGCTACTGAAACCCGACGTTCCCCTGGTCGTGTGGATAGCCTGTGCAATGAAATCCTTGAACCCTACGGGCGCGGCAAGTCACCCGCCAAAACCTGAAGCGAGGCAGCCCCCTTCAGCAACGTGAATAGACCACCCAGCACTTCATGGAATCCGGTAACTTGAGCACCCCTCCTTGGGTCAACCTGTACCCCCTACGAGTGCGGCGAATAGCCTGCCAATTCTAGAGTAAAGCCCCATCTGTCTCAACGCCATGAGATGCGGGCCCGTTGCCCTCTAGAACCCGGCTATCCGTGCACCCCTCCGCGGGGTAATCCTAGTACAGAAAGTAAAATATATACAACGGATACATCGACCTCAGCCCGGTCGTGCCCCAAAAGAATAATATACAAACAGGCAATGACGGCAGTCCACATGTCGGACGCTCACCCCGCAATATCAAATGTACATAATACCAAAACTGTACAAACATTGCATCCAGGCTATCAACCACGACAAATCTGCAACATCACAGCACAACACAAAACATCAACGTGAATGTCACGTTTGCAAATCCGTCTAAAAGGGCTATAGCAGTTAGACAGGATTTACCGATCAAATGACATTCACGGTCGCAGATATAATGTAAATACTGTGAACTAACATGTTTAAAATTTTCGATCGACTAAATTTCTCGAAGTGGGCCCCCAAGTACAACTGCAGCACTCAAAAAAAAATCCGGGCCCAAAAAGAATATACCATAAACCCCAATATCAAGTCAGAAAGCTACTGTGAAAATTTCGTACGTCGTTGACATATTCCTGCCGCGGAACCGCGGCCATAACAGGGGTTTGGCCGCGGTTCCGCGGTCCTACTGTAGCAACATCGTATCAAATTTTTACAGAATGCTTAAAATTGCCTGCACGAATTTCTGAAACACTCAAAATAATTTTTCGAGCCAAAAAAAATTCGACAGAAAACTGATGCACTTGAAATCGCGGTTTTGGGATATTTGTTCGATCAAAGTTTTAAACACGCTAGAGCATGATAGACTAGGTTAATGGCGTGGCTCTGATACCAGTGTAAGTGCACGACAGCGCCCCGGCCTTCAATCCGAGGCCAAAATGCGAAAACGAAACTTTTACAAAACTTTAAAAACGGCACTACCGCGCACTATAAACCCGGATCGGGCCATTAACCTATTCCTAGCTAACTAGAGAATAGGGTAGAGAGCTATACCGAGCGATCCGTGTCCTTCGGTCTTCGGCCTCCACTCCTATCTCCTCGTGGAATCTCCGGTCTTCATCTCCTCGTCGGAACGGGCACCACATCGCCGGGTTCTTTTACGGGCTCCCACCTCTGGACCGAGGCAACTCTAGCACGAAGTTGGCGAGCCGACGTGCCCAAGGATGCTGTAGGCTAAGTGTAGTAATGTTTGTCTCATGGGGTTGTGAAGTTGCCATTTATGATGGAGGTGAAGAATGAATTTTGGAGAGAGGTGAGGGAGTTTTGTAGCAAGCCCAAAAATGAGATGAGTAATTTTTCCTCACACAAAATGAATCCTCTTTTTTCACCAAAATGTGGCCGGCCTTGACAAATGATGGAGGAGGGAAAAAAATACAAGGGAGGTGAGTGTAGGAAAAGGAAATGGTGACCATAACCGAAAAGCAAGCCTCACATCATAATCCAAATCAATCCAATCTCAAATCCTTTCTCATTAATGCAAAACCATGATGAATGAAAAAGCAAAGATGCTTGAATAATCATGAACCATCCAAGTCACAAAAAACCCCTCCACAATTGCTAATTTGCACAAATGCAAACTAGCCCCTCAATCAGAAAAATCCGGCCATGTCGGAACAAAGGAAAACTGGCCGAAACGGAATACAAACTGGCAACTTCAAAAAACTGATCCCGTAATAAATTACAGGAAAACCCCGCGACTGTATATACATACCCGCATTTGTATTCCGACCGAATACAAATGCAATGAGACAAAATCTACATTGTACAATACTAGGATCTGGCTTAAACTAAAGCCCGCTAGTATTATCTGTCCGATCATGATCCGTGCAATACCGCACGGATAAGATCGAACCCTGCCATATCTCCATACGGCCTCTATAGCGTTTCGCCCGAAACTTGAGAAACTGTCTGTGGGGGACTCTAAAGACTCGTCAATACTTTGGCTGTGGATTTAACCACTAGCACGTCAGATGTATTAGCCATACGTAACGGGCTACCAGGTATTGACCAAAAGGGACATCGATGAGCGAACTCATCCTGACACCCTACTGTGCCTGTCGGTGACAATATCCGTACAGTCCGGTCCATTCGTCTATGAGCATCGCATGGCGGGCCTAGGGGGTTGGTAAAAGTCAGACCCCCAAAAGCGGTACAAGTCGTGTCGGAGTGTAACCCAGAAACCCTGAGATACTACTGGAATACCTACCAGTAAATATCCTGCCTTGGCCAAGGACTTCGTGTAATGGCTCTCCTAGACACAGCGCGATCTCACCCCCAATACTGGGAGAGACGAAACCCCTGCCGATCCGCTCACTGCCTCCATGTGGCTCGGGACTGTACCCAACTAAAACCTGTTTGCACGACTCCTTTGAGCCGTGGTAGGGTAGTAATCAAAGCACAGTGGGAACTCACACGAGACAAATGACGATCTCAGATCGATGAACTAACCTGTACACATGTCACCAGGGAACTGCTATATGACGCTAGGTATAAAACTAACTAGCATGTTCCCGGCGAGTCTTGTCCGGTGTACTCATAACCCAATGAGCACCTGTATACGTCTTAGGTGAACCAACTGACACCAATGGCTTGTGAGATCAGCCACCGCCCCTCGTCGGGGTCTCGATCTGTATACACTAGTCTACTCTGGAGTATCGATGCCCAGTCTCGAAAACTCCCTCGACTAGGGACCTTTTAAGGATGTGCTTATAGACCCCAGCTCCCACGTATATGATCGCCATCATACTGCTGGCAGTCAAGCAAGAATCCTAAGAGCTCTGTCAACGTGTAATAGTGATCTGTAAGGTCACCTAAAGCTGTACACGATGATAAAGATAAACCAGATAGCATACTATCATCTTGAGTAAGACTGTTCTAACGGTATAGGTCCTCCCTCAATCATTGCAATCACGGGCGTGTGATCCAATAATTGACTCTGAGGGCACTATCCCCAACAACAATGACGGGTAGAACTTGACATGTGACTTATGATTTGTTGACCTTCGTCAAGGTCATAAGAGCATGGGGTAAAAATCACATCGGGTGTTTCTAAAGAAACTGAAACTTGCCAGATATGTGCATACCTTCTGGAGTGTGATAACGTGAGTGGATTCCATCACGTTATCATGCGATGATAGTTGGATCCCGATTCCCACTGATGAGTTGGTTTACTCCTCGGGTGATCCCGACTAATTCTTTTTTCAGGTTTGGAGCAGAATTTAAGAATACAGTGGGAGGTTTCCTGATTAGATAAAGTGATAACCATTCTGATCTAGGTTAGAGTGCACGCAGAGTGTTTCTTTTCTCTCTCTCTTTGGCAGCGACCATGGCCCGACCCTAGACTATGACTCAGTGACCAAGTTAACCGAACCTTGTTAAAAACACTGGCTTTTGGATTGTCTGAGTTGCATACCTCATTGCCACTCCTACTTTTACCCTTTTCTCCAGAACACCCCGTATTACTACGAACATCCACTTCCATTGGATAAAACCATCGTATGGTTATATACGAACTCGAAGGAACTTGTTCCAGATTCGAGGATGGTTTCCGGTTCTAGAGAAAATGAATAGGACTATTCAGTTGTCTTTTCATTTTACCTTCTCTCAGGTTGCGAGTGCTCCTTGGATTAGGACGGTACACCTGTTACGCTAATTGGATAGTCTTCATCCAAACCATAGGCAGGTGTCGAACGGTAGGGAATGAAGAAAACCGATTAGCCTCAGTAAAGTGTACAGAAGGTAATAAGTAAAGGGATTAGAAAGAGGGCAAAGTAAATTGCGACTGCTATTCACGACCAAACCAAGTATTTCATCGCCACTCCTACTTCACCTTTGTATTTCTCCAGGACACTCCGTATCACTACAAAGATCCACAGTTATTTGGATACTCCATCGTATGGTTATATACGAACTCGAAGGAACTTGTTCCAGTTCGGGGATGGATTCTGGTTCAGGAGAAATAGGAATAAGGTTTATTCAGTTGTCTTTTATCTTCACCTTCTCTCAGATTACGATTACTCCTAGTATTAGGAGAATACACCCATTATGCTTATTGGATAGTCTTCTTCCAAACCATAGGCTGGTGCCGAACGGTAGGGAAGGAAGAAAACCATTTAGCCTAAGAGGGTGTACAGAAGGTAATTAGTAAAGACAAATAAAGGGATTTGGAGAGATGGCAAAGAAATATACGGTTACAGTTGTGAATCTGATAATAGAAGAGGCATTACTAGGAATACCCGGATACCCCTTCGAAACATTTACATGTTTCAGTTTCACTGTGTATTGTTAAAAGAAAACCGATTTCCCAATTAGCCCTTTCTCCAGGGTATGTATTTACCAGGTTTGATATCACATCTGTATGGTTTTACAGATGATGAGTGGGAGTAAGTTATTGGGAATTGGGTGATCATCCTCATAATATCGGGATTCGTTGTAATTGGTGATATTTGAGGAAATCGCCTGGGTTGTTTGCCGGACGGCAAATATTTAGTTTTGAATATCCGTTGTTATGCACCAATTTCAAATTGATATATCTGTACGTTTATTTTTATAAAGTGATATAACTTTTTGAAATTATGTCCATGACATTTACCTATATCAGTGGATGGTTAGGTAAGGAGCGTTAAACAACGTTGTAATTCTTCTTAACCATAAGTACAGTTTTCGACCTACGACGCACAGGGTTTGAGTTATTCAACTCAGCGGACTTATACAAAGTATTTTATGTAGTCCAGTGTCCATTAGGACAGAGGGGTTGGTACTCGTACTATATTCTGTTTACTTATGACTTCTCTAGTTCTTAGACATGTATTTCATAGAAATACAAGATCCAAGTTTTGAGAAGTTATAGGTATATAAATAAAGTAGAGAACCAGGTATTGCAAGTATCAGAATTCTTCAAGGTGATCGAAGATGTAGATACTTGTGTATGGTATTCAGTTGATAGTAATGATTATGAGAACTTGCTTCTCTTTCAGGTTGCTCATATCTGGATGTATTCCTAAGTTGAGTAATGCTGATCGGCCTCTCTCCATTTAGTTGACATGCACTAGAGACAGCTGTATGATTTGAATCTGGTTCCAAATAGATCAATGCCTCTGTTACTATATTGGATATAGAATAGTTCATATCTTAACAATGTTAAGGTACGGGGAGTTGTCCGGCTTATGCATAAAACCAAACTCTGGATAACTCAAGGCGCGTTTCTGTAATGGTTGTTTGTGGGTTAGCCCGGGCTATGACGAGGGTTGACTTTCTACCATCTGGAAGATCAATAATGATATTGTTCTTGACTCACCATAGTTTTGATAAAAATGGATTTTTTCAGAAAACTGTAGTGGGAGTATGGTAGAACTGGAAGTGATTCCAGAACCGCAAACGATTACTGAGAATTTAATAGGACCTAAAGATTCAATCTGGTTTGACATTCCATTGGCCACTCCGCAGATATGGTGGGTAACCTCAGGCACTCGAGAGGTACTTCGGTATGCTCAAAGACGGTGACAGGAAGGTTCCTGTTTACCCAGACCTGCCATTGCTGCTGTTCCAGACTATGAGACCCGGTAGGAGGATGAGTATAGCGTCGTTCTAAACTATCTTTAGAAGTGCACGTGTATATGACTCTGCCAGAGGGTTGTCGTAGTCAGTGGGAGCAGCGGAAGCATAGTGGACAAGTAGCTTATGTCTATTTATGGACTAAAACAGATAAAGCGGAGATAGATCATCTATTTTTGATGTGACAGTCATAGGTTTGACTTCATCAGAATAGGGGATGGATCTGTTAAGAAAGTAGTAGGGTGTGATGTCCTGGTATTTGGATGACATACACAGAGTAGGAAGTGAAATTTCTATACTGCGATCGGTTATACTTTGGTTGTCACACAGTGGTTTCTCCACATAGGATATAGATATAATATCAGACATTCTGGTTACTAGATCTATAGTTTTAGATCTGGATTTGGGTAGTATCCCAATCTGGGTACTTAGACAGCATTCTAAAGGTGTTTTAGAATGGATGACTCCTGGCACGGTAAGATACCTGCAGGTGATGGAGTCACCCTCTCTAAAGGTGTCTTATAGACTAAAAAGGAGAGGGATGTGCATGATTGACATATTACTTGCTTAGGCAATTGAGTCAATCATGAGATGTCAAGTACCACACCAGATGTTGCTTTTGCACCAGATGCAATAAGTTGATATTGATCCAATTCTGGAGAGACATTCGGAAGCAGTTTTAGAACATAAGTGGATGTTCTAGGGATATGATAACGACAACCTCTTTTAGGAGATGGTTATCATTCCAGGCTTCCAAGGTGACCTGGATGACAGAGTGACTGTCAGAGTTATAGTTTTCCCTCTGACGAGGGGCAGTTGTTTGGACAGGAGGTCCAAGCGGATACTGAGGGAGGCATGGCGTAGGATACTGATTAAGTTCAGTTGACGATACTGTCTAAGAAGTTTGGATTTGGAGTTCATTTATGAACTAGGTCCCATCAGATATCCAGACATATTCTAAGACAGGTATTGCTCATTTCGGGAGATGGCTTTCTCCGCGAACTTGAGATAAAGAGAGACATAGAAAGAAACATCAAGGCGGATCCACTCATTGAGGCTATTCCTCGAATGCAATAGTTTCGCAAACGGGCATTGTGAGACTGATCAGTAGAGGAGTTGGGTGTTCGGTATCACACGGGCTGTGAGTATGCGACATCGCAATAATTAGCCATGAGTGCAAGTGGGGGATTGTTGGATATAGTACCCTCAAAGTCAATTATTGGATCGCAGGCACGTGATTGCAATGATTGAGGGGGGACCTATACCGGTAGGACAGTCTTACTCAAGATGATAGTATGCTATCTGATTTATCTTTATCATCGTGTACAGCTTTAGGTGACCTTACAGATCACTATTACACGTTGATAGAGCTCTTAGGATTCTTGCTTGACTGCCAGCAGTATGATGGCGATCATATACGTGGGAGCTGGGGTCTATAAGCACATCCTTAAAAGGTCCCTAGTCGAGGGAGTTTTCGAGACTGGGCATCGATACTCCAGAGTAGACTAGTGTATACAGATCGAGACCCCGACGAAGGGCGGTGGCTGATCTCACAAGCCATTGGTGTCAGTTGGTTCACCTAAGACGTATACAGGTGCTCATTGGGTTATGAGTACACCAGACAGGACTCGCCGGGAACATGCTAGTTAGTTTTATACCTAGCGTCATATATCAGTTCCCTAGTGACATGTGTACAGGTTAGTTCATCGATCTGAGATCGTCATTTGTCTCGTGTGAGTTCCCACTGTGCTTTGATTACTACCCTACCACGGCTCAACGGAGTCGTGCAAACAGGTTTTAGTTGGGTACAGTCCCGAGCCACATGGAGGCAGTGAGCGGATCGGCAGGGGTTTCATCTCTCCCGGTATTAGGGGTGAGATCGCGCTGTGTCTAGGAAAGCCATTACATGAAGTCCTTGGCCAAGGCAGGATATTTACTGGTAAGTATTCCAGTAGTATCTCAGGGTTTCTGGGTTACACTCCGACACGACTTGTACCGTTTTTGGGGGTCTGACTTTTACCAACCCCCTAGGCCTGACATGCGATTCTCATAGACGAACGGACCGGACTGTACGGATATTGTCACTGACAGGCTCAGTAGGGTGTCAGGATGAGTCCGCTCATCGACCTCCCTTTCGGTCAATACCTGGTAGCCCGTTACGTACGGCTAGTACCACTAACGTGCTAGGGGTTAAATCCACAGCCAAAGTATTGACGAGTCTTTAGAGTCCTCCACAGACAGTTTCTCAAGTTTCGGGCGAAACGTTGTAGAGGTCGTATGGTATTATGGCAGGGTTCGATCATATACGTGCAGTAGTGCACGGATCATGATCGGATGGATCATACTAGAGGGCTTTGGTTTAAGCTGGATCCTAGTATTAGATTTGTTGGATTACTTTAGTCTCATCGTATTCGCATTCAGTCGTAATGCGGATGCAGGTATGTATATACAGGTGAGGGGTATCCTTGTGATCCGCCACGATTTTACTCTAGATGTTTCCATATCTTTTTTATTGTTGTAAACATTTGGATTAATGTTTACAAATGGAAATAATGAGCTCAAAGTCATGATTAGGAGCATTAATTGTGACACATACACAAGTGATGACTCATGGTCTCTTTCTTTGTGCATATGTCACATTATTGATTGATTTAAGTATTGAAATGATACGAAGAGAGAGAGGGGGGGCAGCCATATGGTTGTGGTTAGCTCTTGTATTATTGATCTCACTCTCATTTTTATCATGAAACACAAAAGAAAGCTCTTCTTCCTCCTCTTTCTTCTTGAGCTCACTATCCCCATTGATGGCATCATCTTCAACCTCCATCCATACACTCTCATGTGTTGAGAATCAATGGATGCTTGAGACAAAGTGATCACACACATTCTCTACATCGCCTTGGACACATCGGCTAGCAAACTTCGTGTCCGAGTTGCTTCAGACTAAGCGGGAGCCCATAAAAAGACTCATTGATGTGGTGCCTTTTTCGACGAGGAGACCGGAGATCGGGGATGCCGCGAGGAGCTTGGGAAGGTGGCCAAAGACCGAAGGACACGGATCGATTGGTATAGCCGTTCTAACCATTCTCTAGTTGCTAGTTAATGTTAATGGTTTGGTCCTGGGTGAAAGTATACGATAGCGCCAGTTTCAAGTTTATGAAAAATTTTTGTTTCCGCATTTTGGCCTCGGATCGACGGCCGCAGTGCTACCGTAGACTTACAGAAGTAGTATGTCGAATGATTTTAAGAAATGAAATCTAACCAATTGATTTTTTTGCATTTAAATTGTTCGACAACACCTCCTTATTAATCATTAATAAAAGAAGTTATAAAGTGTTTAAATAAGTTGCATCCCTAATTGGGAGCAAAACAACGCCAAACGGCGGAAATCAATACGCAATAATAATACGACACATCAAGCGAAGACTTTCATGCATACATAGAGAAAGCATAAATTAATACAACTAGACGATCTCACTCAATCGAATTTAAAACATATACAGACATATCTCGTTCTAAGTCAAATATACAGGGTCTGATGGAGTAATACTAGATCCAAAATACATATACAAAATAGGAGGTTACTATGTAGGTAACCCACCTAGAAAAATAAGCGATAAAAACTGACAAGTGGATCCGCACTGCTGCTATGTGTCCACGCGTCTCCTGGAAGGAACTATGACACAACGGGGGTGAGTTGCCAACTCAGTGAATAAACTAACATCTAACAGCTGATAATGTAAGTATGACAAACTAAAGTTATCAGCAATAATATAAGTATAATGTATGATAACATGTGAAAGCATGAATATGTATTGACTAAATGTATTAAAACAACACTGAAATCTCATCAAGTATTTCCAATATCATAATTTTCCAAATAAGGCTCATTTTTCCGTGTCCAACATCGACACAAATCTTCTGTTTTCAGCAGACATCGTTCCTCGAACGATTCTGTCAATCCATAACATCGGTCGGTATCTCCCAGATATCCTCCGTATTTCATTACTATCTCCGGTATCGAGTATCCTAACTAGACTCCCCGCCTCACATGCAGCTATCTTGCCCCTCGGTCTCGACCGGGTCCACCGTGTATCCAACTGTATATCCCCCCACTCAGTCTGGTTAACATATAAATCCGCAACCGTATAGCCCCCTTATTCGGTTTGGAGTAAATCCAAATCATAAAAACGACATCTCATAGTGGACGTATCACGTCAATCATGAAAAATCAATGAATATAACTTAATAATGTATAAAACTCAAAACCAGAAATCCTTAAATCCAATACACCTTGTGCAACAATTAACAACGAATTGAAAGTAATACATGATAGGTATCAATTAATAACAATGATGCACACAACCACTAATAATGATGCTTATGGTATGAAGGGAATCATATAAGATATGGAAAGTTCTAAATGATACGTGACATGTCAATATCGATGAGGTGTAGTGTACATATAAGTATGTACGCGTGCAACATGACTCATCGATAATTCGTGCAGTGTTTTAACAAGTGTTATTTTATAAATATGAATGCATATGATAAAGTTTCTTAGTTTTAAACATATACTCAATATAAAGGAAATTATTATCCAACTATTAATTATGGGCGCATAACGCCATCCATACAAAATCTCCCGGTAGATGTTAAATCTACTCACCGGAATACGTCGAAACTACTCAGATGTTATCAATCATTTTCCCTTCCTTGCGGTCTCCGAAGTCTCCGCAGTCGAACCAAACATCGAAATAAACTTTCGTATAAGAGTGGCTAAAATCCGATACGACGAAAACTTGAAACTACAAGATTTACATACTAAACGTGCTACGTGAGAATATCGTGAGTTAACTAGACCTAGTTTAACCGGAGCTAACCCTATTATGGTCGCAACAGGCAGAAACAGAAATTGTGACGCGATATATCTGTATCGCATTAAGAACTTTAATCCCAAAACAGATATTTGCTTCCATATTTTATATACAGAAATTATAACTTAAACTAACAATACCAAACACCCTAAAATACATATAGAGAGCTACCCTAGAAAAACTAACACCTAACTCCATTGAAAAACCGGTGAGCTCGGATTTTGGGCAGATGTCGTCAGCCGATTGTGCAAGGAATGGGTTCGTATTTCTGGTGTGTATTCTAGGTCCAATCATTAAGGCTAAGGTACTGCTTGATTTTGTTATAGATTAACTATACTATAGCAGATCAAAACAGAGTAATAATCCAACACAATACGATATTTTACCGATATTACACTTCTATGTTAGAACGGTATTGAACTAAAATAACACAGGGTTGGAAATTATACCTATCTAGAAGATCAACTGAAAGTTTACTTCAGAGATGTACAAGCACAATTTCCTATCTTGATGGTAGTGGGAATGATCCTTAGCACTTAGCTTTTCTTCTCTTCTATCTTTTTCCTTGGTGTGTTCTAAGATTTCTTTTCTTTCTAATTTGGTTAAATTGTTTCTAACTTAATATATCAACTGAATAATTTTGAACAATATAGGAATAAGGGATGTGTTCAGTCGAAAATATTGCAATTTTTAACATAACAATTTCCTCACTTTTCTAATCATCTAAGAATGTTTGTTATAAATATAACATGGATTACAAGTTTATCTGGAAAATATCAATTACCACGTGTTATACATTATAATCAACATTCTGGAAGGAAATTGTATGTTTATTATTTCACGCATGATATTGTATAGCTCAACATTCTTCGTGCAGAAAATTATTTCAGGACAGATATCGGAATCTCAAATTCGCCGACAAAATACAGGAAATCAAAGAGTTAAAATCTGGCAGGGATTCAGAAGAGATAAAAATATTCCAGATATCACCTGAATACCCATAGACCAACACCATAAGACACAAGAAGAATGAGGCAGTGATCTTACCAAACGGCCGCGGATCCGCGACCGAATCAGGCCGATCTGCCGCGGATCGGCCGAGTTAGGGGCTCCGGTGACAACAATTCTCCAGAAGCTTCATTCCAACAGCCTAGCTTGTTGAAGACGCTCCATTGTAACAACCTTGTTCTGGAAACTTCCCTACAACAGCTTAGCTTCTTGAGAAAGCTTGATAACTACCTTATTCTAGAAGTTTCCCTACAACTACCTAACTTCTTGGGGAAGATTGACCTAGCTTCTAGTGGAAGATTGGTGTAGGGCTATAAAAAGGGACCTAAGCCTACATTAATGAGGTTGTTGATGGTAGTTGATTTCTATTCAATTACCAAATCAAGATCCAAAATCAAGAATCGTTGAGAACAACATCCAAAACCAAGAATCGTTGAGAACAACATCAAGAGCACGAGATCCAAAACCAAATCCAATTCAATTCCAAATCAAGATCCAAAATCAAGAATCGTTGAGAACAACATCGAGTGACGACATTCAAGATCTTTTACGCGAAGCCGATCGTCATCAAAAGCATGAGATCCTCGACAGGTCCAAGTCTCACGGAGATCGAGCAAAAAGAAATTCGACGGAATAGTTACCTCTTCAAGGGAGCGATCGAGAGCAATTCTTGTAATCTCGGATTGAAGGAAAGTGTAATTAGAAGTTGATTAATAAAGGTGATCATTTGTTAATTCTCGCTTTCTTTAAATTTTCACATTATGGAATATCTAATCGTTGATTCTTCTATTTTCATGATGCGTGAGTAAATCTCCACTTGCTAAGGATTCGAAACAATTTGGTAGATCAAATGGTGAGGAAATCCTATATTTATCTTAAGTCTTATAAGAATTATGAACTTTAGGAAAAGAATCATCAATGACTAAATTTGGAGCGAGATCACCATTCTTGATAATTTCGTTGCAATTTGGGAGTAAATGATTGATGATTTTCTTTGCTAAAGGCTAGATTTGAATGGTGATCAATGAAAAGACAAGGGATGGTAAAGGAGAAACCCTAGTTTCTTTAATAGATCCCTAATCTTCATTCATCGCAATCAACCTAGTTATAATTCATCAATAGATAAGATGAGTCATTTTAGTATTCATCATTGCTACTAATTCTTATCGAATCCTACAAGCTATTCTTCAATTTTCTTGATAACTAAAATTGGTATTGGACATTTTCATGATTACTAAATCTAAAACTCTTTCTTGATTTTTCTTGAAAATATTTCATCTACTCAATCGTGAACTATTTCTTGAATTTTCTTTAATAATTCTTTCAACTCAACTAAAGCAAGAGTGAATAAATACACGAATCTCAGTGGACGACCCGTACTCATTAACGAACTACAACAACACCGTTATTGATTACGGTTATAAATTCTTTGATTGTGATTATACTTTTCATATCAAACGACGAATTATCAAATCAATCAAATGGCGTCGTTACCGGGGATCCGTGTATAATTTGTTCGTTCTTGCTATTTGAGTTGAAATATTATTATTCCATCAAAATTTGAATCAAAATCGCATCGTTTGCTTAACGATTAGTGTGTGAATTTTGCAAGGAAATCTAGAATCACTGCAGCAGGGAGAAAATTATTCAGATCATTTCATCTAGGACAGAGGAACAAAGAGAGCAGCAGTACAAAATTTCGTTCAAAGAACTTTACAGGTGACCGCGGAACCGCGGCCGCTTTGACGAATTAGGGTTTCTGTTTTCTCTGTGGTATATTTTATACTTTCTTATCTCTCCTTTGATCTGTCCAATAACAACTTTTCTGCAGGATTCTTTGCAAAAATTCGCTGCGCTTACTGATCAGTCGAAAATATTGCATATTTTAACCGGCAATTTCCTTATCATCTGCATACATATAGGAGAGTACGGTATTCATAATTCACATATTAGCTAATTGGTCGCAAAATATGAGATTGCATGTATTCGACCTTAAAACCGGCAATTCTAGGGAAATTAACTGCATTGCATTACATAGCATATTTTCCATATCTTGCAACCCCTGTTTCGGAGTCTGTGCAGAAAAGAGAAGCTTGCTCGATCATTACATTGCTCGACCATTACAATTGCTCGTAAATTCACTGATCTCAAATCTGGTATCAACACAGAAGGGAAACTGAAATTCTAAACATCAGACAAAAGCCCAAATAGCAGTACCAAGCAACTGCAGAAGACACAGATCCCGAGGCCATTAAGGAGCCGCGGAAGCGCGGCCTAGAGGCACATTATGCGGCGGATCCGCGGTGGGCCCAAGACATCAGCTCCTGAATTTTACTGCACAACTCCTGTTTCTGGGCCTACAGTTCAGAAATACATCTCAGTTTCCAGAATATTCCAGATACTTCCACCAGATCATCAAGCTCCTAAACTAGCCTAAAACTTCTAGAACTTTCCTAAACCCTTGCTTAAACTCTAAGCTAAAGCCCAACAAACTTGGCCAACAAACTTTGGGAGGGAAAGTCCAAATTCAAACCTAAACCTAGTTCTATAAATAAGACCCTAGGTTCACTCATTTCTCATCTTGGAAAAATATTGATTCAATCTTGGAGATAGATAGATTCAACCCATTTTTAGTTTTTAGCCATTCTTTTTCTCCATCTTCTTCTTCCTCAAGATTAGTGAGAAATCTTGTAGGAAACCCTAACCCTAAATCCAACCACAATTCAAGATCTTGAGTGCAAGCCAAGCAAGATTCCTTCAACCCTTTTATGAGCCGAGCCGATCTTCCATCGGGCAAGAGATCAAAGTAGATCCACGATCCACGGAGACGAGCGAAGCCGAGTCAACGATCGATTTTCTTTCTTCTTGTAGATCTTGAAAGAATGTATTGACATTGTTGATTAAATAAAAGGTGATATTTTCTTCTATCTTGTTTTCTTTAAATTCCGCATCATGTTATCTTTACTATTCTTGAATATTGTCTATGTGGTGATGTGTGAATAAAACTCCGCTCGTTAAGGAGTCGAAACGATCTTTAGTATGATGATGTAGCAAATTTGTAATCAATTCTTGAATCCCACGAGTTTGTAAACCCTAGCAAGTTCAAGAATCGACAACCCAAATTGATGCAATGCTTTCTTGATCAACATCGCTCGAGATTGGGGTGATCCGATCGTTTCTTGAAATTGCTAGAGGCTAGAATATAAATGGTATCCTCGAAAGAGCAAGGGTTAAGAGATGAAACCCTAATTTCATCAAGAAAACCCTAACTCGCGTCGATAACCATTGATCTAGTATCAACTCTTCGAAGGACAAGAATACGAAATATTGTAGACTACAACACATCTAAAGATCCAATCGATTCCTACGAGCCTCTCTATTATTCTTGATTGTTGTTTGGAAAATACCATTGAAACCCCGATTCTTGATTGTTTATAATTTCTTGATTCTTTAATAGAGAATTGTGACACACAAATACAAATCACTCTTGAATCTTGTTTTCTTGTTGCTTAACATTTCATTTCAAACGAATTAAAATACAAACGAATCTCGAGATCCCTGTAGACGATCCGCACTCATTCATTAACTACAGCCGACACCGTAGTTTGATTGCGGTGAATTTAAATATTTGATTTGATTTACACAAACGAAATTTACATTCAATCAAAATGGCGCCGTTGCCGGGGATCGCGCGCTAATTCGTTTACATTTTATAGTTTGAAGTGAAAGAATTATTACGTTTCATTTCTTGAAATCAAAATTCGTACAAACTCTTACACGTGTGTTGTGATTTGATTGCAAGGAGATCTGGAGCATTCTGAGCTGTGGAAAAATTATTTGGGATATACAGGAAAGTTGAGGAAAGCAACAGAGACTCCCTGTTGAAATCTGGTACAGTGAACCCACTGTTGGAGCGCGGAAGCGCGGCCTGAGCCCAGTATTCGCGGCGGAAGCGCCGCAGTGTAGGGGGTTCTCTGGAAAATTTTCCAGCAGGTGATTTCTGTCTCTCTCCCCTCTCCTCTTTTATCTCCAACTAATCCTTTCTGCAGGATTCTTTGCAAACAATAGCTGCGCCGCAAAAGCAAATTAAAATTGTGCGTGATTTTGTTTTTCTTGGTTGTTTTGCATATTAAATACGGAATTTAAGGGGCACGGCCAAATCCAAATTAGGTGGGGATTTCATTACCCTTCCTAGGCCCCGAAAACCACCAAACTTGCATCCGCATTGACCCACATTAACTAAAAGAAATCTAGAGATGACTCTAAGGACTGTCGCGTTCATTTAGGACAAGAGAGGGCCGTGGGTAATTCATTGCTTATCCGCGTTTTCTTGTGGTGCCTAAGGCGAGTGTGTCTAAGGCTAGTGGTTATTAATTAGGTCCACTGTAGTGGTGGTTCCTTCCCACTTACCTGGCACTCATCCGGCCACAGGGGGACAAAGAGGCAGTGGAGGATTGATCCCGCGACTTGTCTTTTGGCAGTTAGGAGCGGTCTAGAGCCGGACCTAGGTGACCATTAGATTCTAGGGTTTGTGTGCTGCATTTGGTTGTCGCATCATTTTTTTCAAAATCCGTCCCTTTTCAAAGCAAACACCGCATTCATTTTACCCCTAATTATAAAGCCAACGCTGCCACTTGTACTAACCCTTTTTAGTACAAGATAGGCTGGACACGGGATTCTAGTGCCCGTTTAGTCCGCGTACCCTTTATCGACTCCGAAGTCGATAATTCTCCATTTACCTTTTCTTTACCTACTACCACACCCACACCGATGGATCCGAATCCATCCAACTTCTTTAACCCTAATCTGCCACCGTCCGTTGGTGCGCAGAATCCTCCACACATTTCTCTCCAGGAAAGATGCTATCCACACAGAGGTCCTCTTTCGACCTGCTTATCCACACCACCAGCCAATGGGGATAACTTTGAAATCAAGCCCCAGTATATCAACCTTTTACCTAAATACCACGGACTCGAGACCGAGGACGCTTACGTTTTCATTACCAAATTTGAAAACGTATGCGCAATGATGGGTACGTCTCAACTTTCTGTGGATGTGATGCGTCTACGACTTCTTCCTTTTACCTTGTGCGATATAGCCGAGAAGTGGCTATATAACACTACTGCACACTCTATTACGAATTGGGAAGAATTCGTCGCTGCATTCCTAAAGAAATTTTACCCAGTCCAAAAGACGGCTCGAATCCGTAGCGAACTAAACCAATTTGCCCAGCTCCCTACCGAACCATTTTCAAAGTACTTTGAACGTTTCAAGGATCTCTTGGTTCAATGTCCTCATCACGGCATCCCGAGATGGGAGCTTTGCCGAATCATCTATGAGGGCAGTAACCCTAGCACTAAACAGAGCCTTGAAAATATGTGTCAGGGTACATTTATGACCAAAGACGATGGGGAAGCCTGGCGATACTTAGAAGAGTTCGCTGAAAAATCACTAATCTGGGAGAGTGGAACCCAACCATTGAATAGGGGTGGCGTACACCAAATAGATGTGTCCATAGGTGTTCGAGCAGAAATGGCAGCAATGCAAAAGAAGCTCGACGCTATGGAACACAAATTTGCAGCAGCCTCCCTAAACCCGGTATCACTCCCCAAAACTATTTGTGGGTGCTGTTCTGATCCGTCACACTTAACGGAAGAATGTCCATTAAACTCGGCGTTTCAAGGTCACGAGCATTCTAATGCCGCATTTCAACGATCTCGAAACGATCCATATTCTTCCACATACAATCAGGGTTGGAGGAACCACCCGAATTTTGCTTGGAACCAAAATCAATCTCAAAACACGGTTCCAAACACAAATAACTTTCAAAGGGCTCTTCCTCCACCACAACAGCAACCCCTCCAACTCACTCAGCACCCCTACCAGTCACAAAATTTCCAAAACCAGGGCAACACTCCTGCACAGTCTAATCCTATGCAGCCATGTTCTGACGATTTCTCTCAATTTACTCAAACCATGAAATCACTTTTATCAAATTTCATGGAGGTTTCAACTGAGGTTAGATCTTCCGTCAGTGAAATAAAGAAAAACTCAGCGTCACAAGCTGAGAGTATTAGAACGATGGAAGCTGAAATCGCACGCCTCAAAGCCGAAATGAGTGCGAGAGAAAAAGGGAAACTTCCCTCTCAACCCCTACAGAATCCTGGGCATTACAATGTAAATGCCATCACCACGTTGAGATCGGGAAGAGTGCTGAATAATAATGTCGGGGAAGATATTGATAATACTGAAAATCATGTCAAAACCCCGGCTGAGACCTTTCCACATACACACACTTCTCTTTCTGATCCTTCTTCTTCTACCAAACCACCTTCGCACGAGCCTATTCTCCAGTTCCCTTTAGGCTCAACACCTTCACCCAACCCTTATAGTTCTCCACAGACGGTCCCCACACCTCTTTTGGGATCTCGTCTACCCCCTTTTCCTTCTCCTATGATGGACCCTGCACTTATTGCGAAAGCACCTTACCCGAACCGGTTAAGGGCTAACAGAACGAGTCCTCATATGGAGAAAATATTAGAAATGTTCAGACAGGTTAACATCAATATCCCTCTCCTAAATGCGATTCAACAAGTCCCCGCTTATGCGAAGATTCTAAAGGACTTGTGCACTAGGAAGAGGAAGACTCAAGTGCCGAAGAAGGTCTTTATGGCTAATAATATCAGCACTGCTTTTATTCCCCAGCTACCAAAGAAACGAAAGGACCCAGGATGTCCTACAATATCGATTTCGATTGGGGGTAAAAACATAAATCGTGCTCTTTTAGACCTTGGCGCGAATGTTAACCTGTTACCTTATTCTGTCTATGAGCAACTAGGAATTGGAGAGCTGAAACCTGCTCATTGTACTCTCCAGATGGCGGACCGATCTATCACCAAACCAAGGGGTGAATTAGAGGATGTGTTAATAAAGGTCGGGGAATTTGTTTTCCCTGTAGACTTCATTGTGCTCGACACACATCCTGTAGCAAACCCCCGGGGCCAAATTCCGGTGATTCTAGGTCGTCCTTTCCTTGCCACTTCCAACGCTGTTATAAACTGTAGAAATGGTTCAATGAATTTATCATTTGGAAATATGACCATTGAACTAAATATCTACAGAGTTGGGAGTCAGCCATCAGAACCTAGTGCTCATATTTTAGATGTGTGTTCTGTCCATGAGATCGCTCCCGAAAGTTGTGGAGCCGAGGAACTTTGCTTTACTGATCTCGATGACATTAGCACATCTCTGCTTGATCTTACACTTGATCTTAGTGAGGACACTTCACTTACACTTGAGTCCTGCACTTCTGACTTTTCTCCACCCGAGTCTGTATCTTTCACAGGCTCTGAGCTTCTTTGTAAATCCAAAAATCATTCTATGATCCTTCCTTCTATCATTTCTCCGCCTGAATTAGATCTCAAGGTTTTACCCTCTCACCTTAAATATGCATATCTTGGTGAGAAGGAGACTTTACCGGTTATAATTTCCGCTTCCCTTGCATCAGAGCAAGAGAATGCACTTCTATCGGTATTAAGATCTAATAAAGAGGCGTTTGGTTGGAGTATGGCGGACATCAAAGGGATCAGTCCCCTGATTGTTGAACATCATATATACGTGATGGATGATGCCAGACCGACCCGAGAACCACAGAGACGGTTAAATCCCGTCATGAAGGAAGCTGTCATGAAAGAGATCGTCAAATGCTTAGATAGTGGTATTATATACCCGATCTCCGATAGCCAGTGGGTAAGTCCTATACACGTCGTTCCAAAGAAATCCGGCATCACAGTTATCACAAATGAAGCGAATGAGTTGATTCAGACACGCACCCAAACTGGGTGGCGTGTATGCATCGATTATAGGAAACTCAACGCTGCTACGAGGAAAGATCATTTTCCTCTACCATTTATTGATCAAATGCTGGAACGCTTAGCGGGACGACAATACTATTGTTTCATGGACGGTTACTCAGGCTACAATCAGGTCCCCATCGCCAAAAAGGATCAAGATAAAACCACTTTTACTTGTCCTTTTGGTACCTTTGCTTACAGTCGCATGCCCTTCGGGCTATGCAATGCTCCCGCTACCTTTCAGCGGTGTATGATGGGGAAATTCTCTGATATGGTAGAGAATTTCCTGGAGATCTTTATGGACGACTTTTCGATTTTTGGAGACTCTTTTTCTGAATGCCTAGCGAATCTTGACGCTGTTCTTACTCGTTGCAAAGAGAAGAACTTGACTTTGAACTGGGAAAAATGCCACTTTATGGTCCAAGAAGGAATAGTCCTTGGACATGTCATTTCACAGAAGGGCATTGAGGTTGACAGAGCTAAAGTAGATGTCATTCAAAACCTCCCTCATCCCAAAAGCGTCAAAGATATTCGCTCTTTCCTTGGCCATGCTGGCTTTTATAGGAGATTCATAAAGGACTTTAGCAAAATTGCTAGACCTTTAACACTACTCCTGGCCAAGGATACGACCTTCCACTTTGACTCGGATTGCGAGACAGCTTTCGACTCACTTAAACACTCACTCACTTCAGCCCCCGTTTTATCATCACCAAACTGGGACTACCCCTTTGAGCTGATGTGTGACGCATCTGATTTTGCAGTAGGTGCTGTCCTTGGACAACACATTGAAAAGATGCCACACGTGATTTACTATGCTAGTAAGACCTTGAATGATGCGCAAATCAATTATACAACCACAGAGAAAGAACTATTAGCGGTTGTATTCGCATTAGAGAAATTCAGGCCTTACTTAATCGGCTCACCTATTGTTGTATATACTGACCATTCCGCTTTAAAACATCTGTTGGCGAAGAAAGATTCCAAAGGTCGACTAATACGTTGGATCCTTCTTTTACAAGAATTCGATCTTGTTATCAAAGATAAGAAAGGATGTGAAAACGTAGTAGCTGACCACCTTTCACGCATCGTTTCTTCCCTTGTGACCCTGCCGATCAATGACTCGTTCCCTGACGAACAACTCTTGAGCGTATCCTCTGAACCATGGTTCAGGGATATTATGAACTATCATGCCACGGGACTTATACCGAGCGATTGGTCAAAACAGGACAAATACCGCTTTCTTTCCCAAGTAAAACACTATTACTGGGACGAGCCTTATTTGTTTAAATATTGTCCGGATCAGATCATTCGCCGGTGCGTCCCGAATGAAGAGTTCAAGAGTATTCTTTCATTTTGTCATGATCAGGCCTGTGGGGGTCACTTTGGTCCTAGAAAAACAGCGGAAAAGTTTTTGCAATGTGGATTTTATTGGCCGACCTTATTCAAGGACGCATTTGAACATTGCAAAACCTGCACACAATGTCAGTATACGGGTAGAATATCCCAAAGGAATGAAATGCCTCAGCAACCCATTCTGGTTGTTGAAATGTTTGATGTTTGGGGCATAGATTTCATGGGTCCTTTTCCCAACTCCTTTGGGAATCTATACATATTGCTGGCGGTTGATTATGTCTCCAAGTGGGTAGAAGCCATTCCAAGTCGCACTAATGACAGGAAAGTTGTCATTAAGTTCTTGAAAGAGAATATCTTCTCGCGATTTGGACACCCACGCGCTATTATTAGCGATAATGGGACACACTTCTGCAATAGATCTTTCGAGACTCTGATGCGGAAATATTCAATCAACCACCGTCTTTCTACACCCTATCACCCCCAAACAAGCGGGCAGGCTGAGATCTCAAACAGACAAATCAAACTTATCCTGGAGAAAACTGTTGCCAAAAATAGAAAAGACTGGTCGACCAAATTGACGGATGCTCTTTGGGCATTCAGGACTGCATATAAGACCGACCTAGGAATGTCTCCATATAGGATAGTGTTTGGAAAAGCATGTCATCTACCTGTTGAGATAGAACATAAAGCATTGTGGGCTATAAAGGAAATAAATTTTGATTTAAACCTTGCTTGCAACTTTCGGAAGCTGCAACTAAACGAGCTAAGCGAACTCCGCGATGAAGCTTATGATAATGCTGTAATCACAAAGAATAGGACTAAGGTTTTTCACGATAAAAGCATTTTGAGGAAAACATTTTTACCTGGTCAACAAGTCCTTCTTTATGATTCACGATTACACCTTCATGCGGGTAAGCTCCGATCTCGTTGGAAGGGACCTTTTGTTGTGCGGTCTGTATACCCACACGGGGCAGTAGATATTGAAAATGTTAAAAACGGCACTGTTTTCAAAATAAATGGACATAGATTAAAGCCGTATTTTTCCACTGACCCCACGGAGGAGCTCTTATTCTTACAAGAGCCAGTTTATTTTGATTAAAATTCCTCCGTCTCACTTTCATGTCCAGTATATCATTGCATCATTTTTTTGAATGAAGGTGAGTAAATAAAACAAGTTTGGGGGAAGTTCTTCACTTATATATTTTGCCCCCACTAATAATTCTCCCCAGATTTACAGATTTTTGTAGGTATAACTGTCAGCAACAGTGAGGACACTGTTGAAAACAAGTTTGGGGGAGGTTTGTGCTTATTTTCGCATCATTTGCATATCATCTGCATAAGCACAAAACATTTCTTTTAAAAATCTATAAAAATTGAAAAAATTTCAAAACCCATAAAAATTTGAAAATTTTCAAATATAAAAAAATAATTTTAATATTTACACTTTTTTTATAAATAAGATAATGAAAGTTTAGACAGTGAACAATTACATCCATGAGATTGGAAAAATTTTAGAAAACTAAGAAAATTAGAAGTTTTCTTATACGAACTAGTAATAAGTAGTTATGAGCCGTTGTCCCAAGGGTTAGTAAGATGAAGGACGTCACTAATCTGAGGATAAAAATAAGTCTGAAAAATAGTTTCTATTCTGGAAGCCAAACATTTTGAACGTTGCTACCCTGCTATTCGCACTTACACACATCTTAAAACCTGGGATAGTAGAGGATACCTTGAAATGCTCTTGTCTTAAAGCCAAAAGTATGAAAAAAGAAAAAAAAGTATTTTGAAAGTGGTGAGAAAAATGGATACTGGTTTTGTTATCACCAAGGGCAAGAAAAATATATAGCAAAAGGGTGCTTCTTCACCTAGTGCCCCAAGGTCAACTGGTCTGGGAGTCACTGCTATGCCTGAGGTGGTGCAAGACTAGGAAAATACACCAAATTAGCAAGCACATTAGTAATCGGTCGGTTAGTACCTCAAGAAGTATTAACGGTCGCATGAAAGTGTGTAAGCAATCTCGTTTGCCAAGAAGTACTGAGGCCGATGGGCAAGGGTATGATAGCTTGAATTGAATTCTCCGGGTGTAGGGATGTCTTTACACACACGCAGGGTGATATGATCGATGTTTGGAATAAAGATAGGAATGAAGAATAAGACGATGTTTTATTGAGGGAGGACGTGATTTCTAACATCTTTTCATGACCATTAAGATAGGGCTCATGACAACCGAAAAGCTAGCTTAGTTGGAAACCCTAATTTTCAAGGCTTTTTCTTTTACAATTCTTTTCTTTAAATGTAATATTCATGATCTTGCTTTTATTTTTGGATTTTGTGGGTGCAATCCGCTGAAAACCCTCAGGAGACAACACTCCTCCTACTAGGGACACCTAGAGGTTTAAAGGCTTGTTGCACGTGCTCAGTGCAATCGTGTTGCCTACGAAAGTGTGCTAGTTAGTTTTTCTCTTTCTTTATTTTCTCCTTCTCTTTTTCTTTTTAATAAAATATTCTCTCGAGACGATCGAAATTAAGTTTGGGGGTATTTGATCAGTCGAAAATATTGCATATTTTAACCGGCAATTTCCTTATCATCTGCATACATATAGGAGAGTACGGTATTCATAATTCACATATTAGCTAATTGGTCGCAAAATATGAGATTGCATGTATTCGACCTTAAAACCGGCAATTCTAGGGAAATTAACTGCATTGCATTACATAGCATATTTTCCATATCTTGCAACCCCTGTTTCGGAGTCTGTGCAGAAAAGAGAAGCTTGCTCGATCATTACATTGCTCGACCATTACAATTGCTCGTAAATTCACTGATCTCAAATCTGGTATCAACACAGAAGGGAAACTGAAATTCTAAACATCAGACAAAAGCCCAAATAGCAGTACCAAGCAACTGCAGAAGACACAGATCCCGAGGCCATTAAGGAGCCGCGGAAGCGCGGCCTAGAGGCACATTATGCGGCGGATCCGCGGTGGGCCCAAGACATCAGCTCCTGAATTTTACTGCACAACTCCTGTTTCTGGGCCTACAGTTCAGAAATACATCTCAGTTTCCAGAATATTCCAGATACTTCCACCAGATCATCAAGCTCCTAAACTAGCCTAAAACTTCTAGAACTTTCCTAAACCCTTGCTTAAACCCTAAGCTAAAGCCCAACAAACTTGGCCAACAAACTTTGGGAGGGAAAGTCCAAATTCAAACCTAAACCTAGTTCTATAAATAAGACCCTAGGTTCACTCATTTCTCATCTTGGAAAAATATTGATTCAATCTTGGAGATAGATAGATTCAACCCATTTTTAGTTTTTAGCCATTCTTTTTCTCCATCTTCTTCTTCCTCAAGATTAGTGAGAAATCTTGTAGGAAACCCTAACCCTAAATCCAACCACAATTCAAGATCTTGAGTGCAAGCCAAGCAAGATTCCTTCAACCCTTTTATGAGCCGAGCCGATCTTCCATCGGGCAAGAGATCAAAGTAGATCCACGATCCACGGAGACGAGCGAAGCCGAGTCAACGATCGATTTTCTTTCTTCTTGTAGATCTTGAAAGAATGTATTGACATTGTTGATTAAATAAAAGGTGATATTTTCTTCTATCTTGTTTTCTTTAAATTCCGCATCATGTTATCTTTACTATTCTTGAATATTGTCTATGTGGTGATGTGTGAATAAAACTCCGCTCGTTAAGGAGTCGAAACGATCTTTAGTATGATGATGTAGCAAATTTGTAATCAATTCTTGAATCCCACGAGTTTGTAAACCCTAGCAAGTTCAAGAATCGACAACCCAAATTGATGCAATGCTTTCTTGATCAACATCGCTCGAGATTGGGGTGATCCGATCGTTTCTTGAAATTGCTAGAGGCTAGAATATAAATGGTATCCTCGAAAGAGCAAGGGTTAAGAGATGAAACCCTAATTTCATCAAGAAAACCCTAACTCGCGTCGATAACCATTGATCTAGTATCAACTCTTCGAAGGACAAGAATACGAAATATTGTAGACTACAACACATCTAAAGATCCAATCGATTCCTACGAGCCTCTCTATTATTATTGATTGTTGTTTGGAAAATACCATTGAAACCCCGATTCTTGATTGTTTATAATTTCTTGATTCTTTAATAGAGAATTGTGACACACACATACAAATCACTCTTGAATCTTGTTTTCTTGTTGCTTAACATTTCATTTCAAACGAATTAAAATACAAACGAATCTCGAGATCCCTGTGGACGATCCGCACTCATTCATTAACTACAGCCGACACCGTAGTTTGATTGCGGTCAATTTAAATATTTGATTTGATTTACACAAACGAAATTTACATTCAATCACTTACAAAAAATTCTTGTTGCGTGTTTTGATATTGGTTGTTTTGCATATTTTAACACGGAAATTAAGGGGTAAAGACCAAATTCGGATTAGGTGAGGATTTCATTACCCTTCCTAAGCGCCGCAAATCACAAAACTAGCATCCGCATAACCCTTCATTAACTAAAAAATATCTAGACAAGACTCTAAGGACCGTCGCGCTCAATTAGGACAGAAGAAGGTCATGGGTAATCTATTGCTTATCCGCATTTCTTTTGTGGTGTCTAAGGCAAGTGTGTCTAAGGAAAGTGGTTACTTAATTAGGCCCGCTACTTACGTAGCGGATACCTCCCACTTACCTGGCACTTACCTGGCCACAGGAGGGATAAAGAGGTAGTAGAGGATTTATCCTGCGATTTCTCTTCTAAAAGTCTAGGAGCGGTCTAGTGACTTGACCTAGGTGACCGTAAATCTAGGGTTGATTGTGCATTTTTGTTGTGATTTTTTCTAAATCCGCCTTTTTTCAAAACGAACAAAAAACAAACCACTTTCTCTAATTATCATAAACGCTGCCACTTGTGATAACCTGCTTAGTGCATGCTCGGCTGGACACGGGATTCTAGTGCTCATCTTGTCTGCGTTTCTCCTATCGACTCCGAAGTCGGTAATTCTATATCTTCTTTGTTCTCACCACACACCACATCCACCGAGATGGAAGGTTCTCCATCAGCTTTTAATAACACCACTTTGCCACCACCCGCAGGTGCGCAGAATCTACCGTGTATATCTTGTTGGATATAGTGCCCTCAGAGTCAATTATTGGATCGCAGGTACGTGATTGCAATGATTGCGGAGAACCTATACCGGTAGGACAGTCTTACTCGAGATGATAGTATGCTATCTGGTTTGCCTTTATCAGTCGTGTACAGGTTCAGGTGACTGATCACTGTTACACTTTGATAGAGCCCTTAGGATCTTGCTTTACTACCAACAGTATGATGGCGATCATATAAGTGAGAGTTCGGTGGTTTATAAGCACATCCTTAATAGTGGTCCCTAGTCGTGGGAGTTTTAAGACAGGGTATCGATACTCCGGAGTAGACTAGTGTATACAGTCGAGACCCCGACAAGGGGTGGTGGCCGGTCTCACAAGCCACTGGTGTCAGTTGGATCACCTAAGATGTATACAGGTGCTCATTGGGTTATGAGTACACCGGACAGGACTCGCCGGGAACCTGCTAGTTGGTATTATACATATCGTCAGATAGCAGTTCCCTGGTGACATGTGTACAGGTTAGTTCATCGACCTGAGGTCGTCATTTGTCTCGTGTGAGTTCCCACTGTGCTTTGATTTCTACCCTACCACGGCTCAAAGGAGTCGTGCAAACAGGTAGTTTTTGGGTACAGTCCCGAGCCATATGGAGGCACGTGAGCGGATCGGCAGGGGATTCGTCTCTCCCGGTATTGGGGGTGAGATCGCGCTGTGTCTAGAAGAGCCATTACACAAAGCCCACGGCCGTGGCAGGAGATTTACTGGTAGGTACTCCAGTAGTATCTCAGGGTGTTTTTAGGCTACACTCCGACACGACTTATACTGCTATTGGGGGTCTGACGTTACTAGCCCCCTAGGCAGATATGCGATACTCATAAACGAACGGACCGGACTGTATATACATTGTCACTGTTAGGCTTAGTAGGGTTTCCGGATGAGTTCACTCATCGGCCTCCCTTGAGGTCAGTCCATGGGTAGCCGTTACGCACAGCTAGTGCCGCTGACGGCTTGTGGTTAAACCCACTGCCAGGGTACTGACGAGTCAATAGAGTCCCCCACAGACAGTTTCCTAAGTTCGGGCGAAACGTTGTAGAGGTCGTATGGTTTTATGGCAGGGTTCGGAAAATGCACGTGCGTTTACGCACGTGTCATATTTTAGGCAGATAATACTGGTGGGCTTTGGTTTAAGCCGGATCCAAGTATTATACTGTGTAGATATAATATATTTGTCTCAGTTGCATTTGTATTTGGTCGTAATACAAATGCGGGTATGTTTATACTGTTACGGGGTTATCCTGAAATTCGTTTTAGGATCACTTTTGGAAGTTGCCAGTTTCCAGTTTCCGTATTTGACATTCGGTTAAATACGGATTTATCTGTCCGTCACTCGGGTGAGTCATGAGGGTGAGTCGTGCTTCTAGAAGCTTCTAGATTGGTGACTAGGTTCATGAACCTTTGTTTGCATTAATTATATGATGACTAGGTTTAGTTGTGTCATTCATTACATTAATGCATTTTGTTCTTGCTTAGATATTTTCTTCATGATCTTTTATCCTTAATGTCACCACTTGGTTCCTACACTCACCCCCCTTCTATATTATGGCCGGCCCCCTTGTGAGAGAGAGAGAGAGAGAGATTGATTTCATTTGAAAAAGGAATAAAGTTTTGGATGTATGGAAATTTCATAGTTCATTTTCTCATTCCATTTCATTTCGAGTGGCAACTTCATTAACCGTTCGTCCACGGCTTTGGACGAAGTGAGACAAAGTATTCTACTCATTCTCTACATCAATCTTGGTCGTCTCTTTTAGCAAACTTGACGACCGAGTTGCCTCGAGTCAGAGGCGGGAGCCCGTTTAAAGATCCGTTGACGTGGTGCCACCTGGACGAGGAGATCGACGAGAACGGAGCAGCCGCAACAGAGCGTGGGATGATGGTTAAAGAACGAAGGACTCGGATCATTCGGTATAACCATTCTACCCTCTTTACAGTTTGTTAGTTTAGCAATAATGGCAGATCCGGGTTATAGTATACGATAGCGCCAGTTAAAAGTTTTTGTTCCGCATTTGGCGTCTGTTAGACGGCCGGGGCGCTACCGTAGACTTACAGTGGTATCAGAGCCTCACCATTTTGCTTTACTAACTTGTGCTAACGCGTTTAAAACATCGATCGAACGGATTTTCGAAAATCACAAATTCCAAGTTCTGAGTTTCTGTCGATTTTAAAATGGTTCTAAAAATAATTTTACACATCACAGAAAATTCAGCAGGCTTTTCTAAGCACATGGTACAAATTTGGTCACGTGACCCTACAAGACCGCCGCAGAATCGCGGTCAAACCTAGGGTTTGACCGCGCATCCGCGGGCAATCTGTGGGATCATTGATTCAAATTTGTACAGTTGCTTCTCTTGGCTAAATTGTGGTTTTTGGTATATATCTTTTGGACCCATATTTTGTTACTGTACAGCAGATGTACGTGGGGCCCACTTCATGATATTTAGTCGATCGAAATTTAAACACGTTAGTTTATAGTACTTACATTATATCTCCAACCGTGAATGTCATTTGAGCGGTAAACCGCGTCTGATTGCTATAGTTCTTTTAGACGGGTTTGCGAACGTGACATTCGCGTTGATGTTCTGTGTTGTGCTGTGATGTTGCGGATTTGTCGTGGTGGATAGCAGTGTGCAATGGTAGTGCAGTTTGGATTTATTTGTACATTTGATATTGCGGGGCGAGCGTCCAACATGTGGACTGCCGTCACTGCCTGTTGTATAATATTCTTTTGGGGCACGACCGGGTTGAGGTCGATATACCCGTTGTACATATTTTTTATTTCTGTACTAGTTTTACCCCGCGACGGAGTGCACGGATAGCCGGGTTCTGGAGGGAAACGGGTCCGCATCTCATGGCTTTGAGAGGCAGAGGGGCCTCACTCTGGAATTGGCAGACTATTCGCCGCACTCGTAGGGGGTACAGGTTGACCCAAGGAGGGGTGCTCAAGCTACCGGATTCCGTGAAGTGCAGGGTGGTCCATTCACTTTGCTGTAGGGGGCTGCCTCGCTTCAGGTTTTGGCGGGTAACTTGCCGCACCCGTAGGGGTCTAGGTTTCATTGCACAGGCTATCCACACGACCAGGGGAACGTCGGGTTTCAGCAGCGGCTCTGTGAAACTCGGGGATCCCAGATTATCTGTATTGTTCTGTGATGCTTATTACTTTTCTGTAATGTTGCATATTATCACGCCTGGAGCGATTATTGTATATTGGTATATATACTATTAGATGTTGTATATGTTTTACACCCGCGCTAGTCCAGTCCCCGCTCTGTCGTTAGTTAGGTAACCTAACGGGTGATGACGGGACCCAGTGACGAATGCGGATGGCATATACGTACATTTTATTTTCGTTCTTTTCTGGTGTGATTAATTGATGGGACTGCGTTGATTCTGATCAATGCAAAGGAAAGCAAACATATTTGGCAGTTGTTGGAACAAATTTAAAAAGTGTTATTACAAAGACGTTTCCTTTTGTTATGCATAGCGGTATTCGGTTGGAATATCCTGCACCTCATTCGATGAGGCAAGGGTCGATATCCCTTCACCGGGAATAACCCCTTAGGCAGAAGTTTGCGTCAGGGTGATAACTTCACTATAGTCGATTACAAGTTGCTTTGCATAGCGGTATTCAGTTGGAATATCCTGCACCTCATTCCACGGGGAAAGAGCCGAGATCCCTTCACCGGGAGTGACCTCTTTAGCAAAGGTTTTCGCCACTATATTTTTATAAAAAGCTATCAGGTTCCTTCAGCGATATCAAGTTCGTTACGTTAAAGGTTTTTCGCCAAAAACCAGCCGTAGCCCTCCGTCATTTCTTTTGGGTATTCAGTAGTATTCAAGCTATGCATTTTAGCCAAAGTTAAGGCATAGTGTTTGGTAGCTGCTGGGTATTCGTTTGTTGCATAGATAGATGAGTTGGTTTGGGACAGTCGTTCTGCCGATTGGCCAAAGTCAGGGGCATGTGCGGGTAGGTTCAAATTAACAAGATAGTGACGGGTAGAACTTGGCATGTGACTTATGATATTTTGACCAAAGCCAAGGTCATAAGAGCATGGGGCAAAAATCATATCGGTAGTTTCTAAAGAAACTGAAACTTGCCAAGTATGCGCATACCTTCTAGAGTGTGAGTAACGTGAGTGAATTCCGTCACGTTATCATGCGATGAGAGTTGGATCCTGATTCCCACTGTTGAGTTGATTTACTCTTCGGGTGATCCCGATTGATTCTTCTTTTAGGTTTGGAGGAGAATTTGACAGTACAGTGGGAGGTTTCCTGATTAGATAAAGTGATAACCATTCTGATCTAGGTTAGAGTGCACGCAGAGTGTTTCTTTTTTCTCTCTCTCTCTTTGGCAGCGACCTATGAACGACCCTAGACTATGACTCAGTGACCAAGTTGACCGAACCTTCTTAAAATACTGGCTTTTGGATTGTCCGAGTTGCATAAGTCATTGCCACTCCTTCTTCTACCCTTTGCATTTTCTCAGAACACCCCGTATTACTACGGACATCCACTTCCATTGGATAGATCCATCGTATGGTTATATACGAACTCGAAGGGACTTCTTCGAGGATGGATCCAGGTTCAGGAGAAAAAGAATTGGTTTATTCAGTTGCCTTTTATTATCACCTTCTCTCAGGTTGCGAGGGCTCCTTGGTTTAGGAGAGTACACCTATTACGCTTATTGGATAGTCTTCTTCCAAACCATAGGCAGGTGCCGAAAGGTAGGGAATGAATAAAACCAATTAGCCTAAGTAGGATGTACAGAAGGTAATATGTAAAGACAAAATAAAGGGATTATAAAGAGGGCAAAGTAAATTGCGACTGTTATCATTCACGACCAAACCGCGTACTTCATCGCCACTCCTATTTCACCTTTAAAAGAATAAGGTATTATTCAGTTGTCTCTTATCATCACATTCTCTCAGGTTACGAGTACTCCTTGGTTTAGGAGGGTACACCTATTATGCTTACTGGATAGTCTTCTTCCAAACCATAGGCTGGTGCCGAACGGTAGGGAAGGAAGAAAACCATTTAGCCTAAACGATGGTGTACAGAAGGTAACGACTAAAGACAAATAAAGGGATTTGGAGAGATGGCAATAAAATATATGGTTATAGTCATGAATTGGATTATGGAAGAGGAATTACTATAAATACCAGGATACCCCTACGAAACATTTTCATGTTTCAGTGCATTGTTGAAGCAAAACTGTTTTCCCGATTAGATACTTACTCCAGGGTATGTATTTACCAGGTATGATTCTCATATCTGTATGGTTTTACAGATGATGAGTGGGAGTAAGTTATTGGGAATTAGGTGATCATCCTCATTATATCGGAATTCGTTGTAATTGGTGATATTTGAGGAAATCGCCTGGGTACAGTTTTCCACCTACGACGCACAAGTTTTGAGTTGTTCAACTCAGCGGACTTATACAGAGTACTGTATGTTGTCCAAATGTCCATCTGGACAAAGGGGTAGGTCCTCGTACTATGTTCTGTTTACTTATGACTTCTCTAGTTTTTAGACAAGTGTTTCGTAGAAATACAAGGTCTAAGTTTTGAGAAGTTATGGGTATAAGAATAAAGTAGAGAACCAAGTGTCACAAGTATCGGGATTCTTCAAAGAGATCGAAGATGTAGATTCTTGTGATTGGTATTCGGATAATAGTAATGGTTTTGAGAAACTTGTTTCTCTTTCAGGTTACTCATAATTGGATGGATTCCTAAGTTGAGTAATGTTGATTAGCCTCTTTTCCATTAAGTTGATATGCACTGGAGACAGTTGCATGATTTGAATCTGGTTCCAATTAAATAAGTGCCAAAGTTTCTATATTGGATATAGAATGGTTCATACCTTAACGATGTTAAGGTACGGGGAGTTGTCCAGCTTATGCTTAAAACCAGACTCTGGATTACTCAGGCCACGTTTCTGTAATGGCTGTTTATGGGTTGACCCTGGCTATGACGAGGGTTGATTTTCTACCATTTGGAAGATCAATAGTGATATTGTTCTTGACTCGCCACAGTTTTAGTAAAATGGATTTTTTCAGAAAACAGTAGTGGGAGTATGGTAGAACTGGAAGTGATTCCAGAACCGCAAACGATTACGGAAAATTTAATAGGACCTATATATTCAATCAGGTTTGACATTCCATTAGCCACTCCGCAGATATGATGGGTAACCTCAGACACCCGAGAGGTACTCCGGTAGCCTCAAGGACGGTGACAGGGAGGTTCTTGCTTACCCAGACTTGACACTACTGTTGTTCCAGACTATGAGACCCGGCAGGAGGTTAAGTATAGCGTCGTTCTAAACTAGTTTTAGAAGTGCACGTATATATTATTCTGCCAGAGGGTTGTTGTGGTCAGTGGGAGCATCGGAAGCATAGTGGGCAAGATGCTTATGTCTATTTATAGACTTGAGCAGTTATAGCGGAGATAGATCATCTAATTTTGATGTGACAGTCATAGGTTTGACTTCATCAGAATAGGGGATGGATCTGTTAAGAAGGTAGTAGGGTATGATGTCATGGTATCTAGATGACATACACAGAGTAGGAAGTAAAATTCCTACACTACGATCGGTTGTACTATGGTCGTCACACAGTTGTTTCTCCAGACAGGATATGGATCTAATATCAGACATTCTGGTTTCTAGATCTATGGTTTTAGATCTAGATTTGGGTAGTTTCCCAATGTGGGTACTTTAACAGTATTCTGATAGTATTTAGAATAGATGACTCCTGGCATGGTGGTGTACCTGCAGGTGATGGAGTCACCCTCTCTAAAGGTGTCTTACAGACTAAAGGGGAGAGGGATGTGCATGATTGGCAGATCACTTGCTTATGCAATTGAGTCAATCGTGAGATGTCAAATACCACACCAGATGTTGTTTTTGCACTAGATGCAATACGTTTGTATTAATCCAATCCTGGAGAAACATAAGAAAGCAGTTTTAGAACATAAGTGAATGTTCTACGGATTTGATGACGGCAGCCTCCTTTGGGAGACGATTATCATTCTAGGCTTCAAAGGTGACATGGATGACAGAGTGATTGTCAGAGTAATAGTTTTCCCTCTGATGAGGGACAGTATTATGGACAGGTAGTCCAAGAGGATACTGTGGGTGGCGTGGTGCCGGATACTGATTAGGTTCAGTGATCGATACAGTCTAAGAAGTTTGGATTTGGAGTTCATTTATGAACTAGGTCCCATCAGATATCCAGACATATTCTAAGACAGGTATTACTCAATTCGGGAGATGGCATTCTCCGCGAACTTGAGATTAAGAAAGAAAAAGAAAGAAACTTCAGGGCGGATCCACTCACTGAGGCTATTTCTCGAACACAATAGTTTTACAAACGGGCTTTGTGAAACTGATTAGTAGAGGAGTTGGATGTTCGGTTTCACACGGGCTGTGAGTAGTCGACATCACAATAATTAGCCTTAAGTGCAAGTGGGAGATTGTTGGATATAGTGCCCTCAGAGTCAATTATTGGATCGCAGGTACGTGATTGCAATGATTGCGGAGAACCTATACCGGTAGGACAGTCTTACTCGAGATGATAGTATGCTATCTGGTTTGCCTTTATCGGTTGTATACAGGTTCAGGTGACTGATCACTGTTACACTTTTATAGAGCCCTTAGGATCTTGCTTTACTACCAACAGTATGATGGCGATCATATACGTGAGAGTTGGGTGGTTTATAAGCACATCCTTAATAGTGGTCCCTAGTCGTGGGAGTTTCGAGACAGGGCATCGATACTCCGGAGTAGACTAGTGTATACAGTCGAGACCCCGACAAGGGGCGGTGGCCGGTCTCACAAGCCACTGGTGTCAGTTGGATCACCTAAGATGTATACAGGTGCTCATTGGGTTATGAGTACACCGGACAGGACTCGCCGGGAACCTGCTAGTTGGTATTATACATATCGTCAGATAGCAGTTCCCTGGTGACATGTGTACAGGTTAGTTCATCGACCTGAGGTCGTCATTTGTCTCGTGTGAGTTCCCACTGTGCTTTGATTTCTACCCTACCACGGCTCAAAGGAGTCGTGCAAACAGGTAGTTTTTGGGTACAGTCCCGAGCCACATGGAGGCACGTGAGCGGATCGGCAGGGGATTCGTCTCTCCCGGTATTGGGGGTGAGATCGCGCTGTGTCTAGGAGAGCCATTACACAAAGCCTACGGCCGTGGCAGGAGATTTACTGGTAGGTACTCCAGTAGTATCTCAGGGTGTTTTTAGGCTACACTCCGACACGACTTATACTGCTATTGGGGGTCTGACGTTACTAGCCCCCTAGGCAGATATGCGATACTCATAGACGAACGGACCAGACTGTATATACATTGTCACTGTTAGGATCAGTAGAGTTTCCGGATGAGTTCACTCATCGGCCTCCCTTGAGGTCAGTCCATGGGCAGTCGTTACGCACAGCTATTGCCGCTGACGGCTTGTGGTTAAACCCACTGCCAGGTACTGACGAGTCATTAGAGTCCCCCACAGACAGTTTCCCAAGTTTGGGCGAAACGTTGTAGAGACCGTATGGTTTTATGGCAGGGTTCGGAAAATGCACGTGCGTTTACGCACGTGTCATATTTCGGGCAGATAATACTGGTGGGCTTTGGTTTAAGCCGGATCCAAGTATTATACTGTGTAGATATAATATCTTTGTCTCAGTTGCATTTGTATTCGGTCGTAATACAAATGAGGGTATGTTTATACTGTTACGGGGTTATCCTGAAATTCGTTTCAGGATCACTTTTGGAAGTTGCCAGTTTCCAGTTTCCGGTTTCCGTATTTGACATTCGGTTAAATACGGATTTATCTTTCCGTCACTCGGGTGAGTCATGAGGGTGAGTCGTGCTTCTAGAAGCTTCTAGATTGGTGACTAGGTTCATGAACCTTTGTTTGCATTAATTATATGATGACTAGGTTTAGTTGTGTCATTCATTACATTAATGCATTTTGTTCTTGCTTAGATATTTTCTTCTTGATCTTTTATCCTTAATGTCACCACTTGGTTCCTACACTCACCCCCCCCCCTTCTATATTATGGTCGGCCCCTTGTGAGAGAGAGAGAGAGATTGATTTCATTTGAAAAAGGAATAAAGTTTTGGATGTATGGAAATTTCATAGTTCATTTTCTCATTCCATTTCATTTCGAGTGGCAACTTCATTAACCGTTCGTCCACGGCTTTGGACGAAGTGAGACAAAGTATTCTACTCATTCTCTACATCAATCTTGATCGTCTCTTTTAGCAAACTTGACGACCGAGTTGCCTCGAGTCAGAGGCGGGAGCCCGTTTAAAGATCCGTTGACGTAGTGCCACCTGGACGAGGAGATCGGAGATCGACGAGAACGGAGCAGCCGCAACAGAGCGTGGGATGATGGTTAAAGAACGAAGGACTCGGATCGTTCGGTATAACCATTCTACTCTCTTTACAGTTTGTTAGTTTAGCAATAATGGCAGATCCGGGTTATAGTATACGATAGCGCCAGTTAAAAGTTTTTGTTCCGCATTTGGCGTCTGTTAGACGGCCGGGACGCTACCGTAGACTTACATATCTCTCCAAGAGATATGCTACCCTATACGTGGTCCCCTCTCTACTTGTCTTTCCATACCATCAGCCAATAGGGACAATTTCGAAATCAAACCACACTATATCAATCTTTTGCCTAAATTTCATGGTCTTGAGTCTGAAAACGCATACGATTTTATCACCAAATTCCAAAACGTATGTGCTATAATGTGCACTTCATAGCTTTCTGTGGATGCTATGCTTTTACGTCTTCTCCCGTTCACTTTGTGTGATTTTACAAAAAAATGGCTTTATAACACAGCTGCACACTCTATTTCAAACTGGAATGTATTCGTCATAGCATTCCTTAAGAAATTTTATCCCAATCATAAGACCGCCCGTGTCCTTAGCGAAATCAATCAATTTACACAGCTTCCCAATGAACAATTTTGGAAGTGTTTTGAACGATTAAAGGATCTGCTAGTCCAATGTCCTCATCACGGAATCCATAGATGGGATCTCTGTCGAATCATATATGAGGGCATTAATCCAACAACAAAGCAGATGCTTGAATCCATGTGCCAAGAAAATTTCATGTCTAAAGACGATGGTGAAGCTTGGAAATTTTTAGAAGATTTTGCTGAAAAAACTTTGCAATGGGAGAGGGTTAGTCAACCATCGTCTAGGGGAGGTATCCATCAACTTGATATATCCATAGCAGTCAAAACCGAAATAGCAGCAATGCAAAAGAAACTTGAAGTTATAGAACACAAATTTTTATTTGCCTCCCTAAACCAGGTCACACTCCCTAAAACCGTGTGTGGAAGCTGTTCCGATCCATCACATTTGACGGAAGAATGTCCCTTGAATTCTCCATTTCAAGGTCAAGGGCACACTAATGCTGCTTTTCAACAACGACCTAGAAACGATCCTTATTCTTCCACATATAATCAGGGTTGGAGGAATCACCCTAATTTTTCTTGGAACCAACACCAAACTCAAAATACGGTTCCAAACCAAAATAACGTTCAAAGGGTCCCTCCACAACAACAGCAACCACTACAACTGAGTCAGCACCCCTTTCAACTACAAAATTTTCAAAATCCGGCCAACACTTCTGCGCCGTATAATAATTCTTTGCAATTGGTCGGTACCGATAACTCTTCTTCACTCGAACGAACCTTGGATTTGTTTATGAAACATTCGTTCCAAGTGTCGGCTGATATAAGGTCTTCCATCGATGATATAAAGAAGAACTCTGCCTCCCACGGTGAGAGTATTAAATCGATAGAAGCACAGATTACACGATTAAATACCGAAATGAGTGCTAGAGAGAAAGGGAAACTTCCATCTCAACCCTACTGAATCCTGGGCATTCACAGCACTACAATATGAGTGCCATTAAAACGTTGAGATCCGGAAGAGTGCTGAATAATCAAGTCGGTGAACAGATTGATAATGATGTAATAATCAATGACACCCCGGCTTCCACTTCCACTTTTGACCCTAGTTCATCTTCTTCTGAGCCTATTCTTTGTTTTCCTCAAGGCTCGAACCCTCATCCCACTCCTTCTAGTCAACATAAGACGATCCCCACTCCAATTCTGGGATTTTTTCCACCCACACAACCTTCTTCAATGTCGGACCCAGCTCTTATTGCTAAAGCTCCTTATCCGAATAGGTTAAGAGGAAACAAACCAAGTCCACAAATGGAGAAGATTATGGAAATGTTTAAACAGGTTAACAAAAATATCCCTCTCCTAGATGCTATACAACAAGTTCCAGCTTATGCGAAAATCCTTAAGGACTTGTGCACTAGGAAGAGGAAGACTCAAGTGCCTAAAAAGGTATTCATGACGAATAATGTTAGCACGGCTTTTACCCCAAAATTACCAAAGAAACGTAAGGACCTTAGATGTCCTACAATCTCTATTTCTATTGGGGGTAAAAATATTAACCGTGCTTTACTCGACCTTGGCGCTAGTATTAACCTGCTTCCATACTCTGTCTACGAGCAGTTAGGGATTGGAGAGTTGAAACCAGCTCATTGTACTCTCCAAATGGCAGACCGATCCATCACCAAACCTAGGGGTGAGCTTGAGGATGTGTTGATAAAAGTCGGGGAATTTATATTCCCTGTGGACTTTATTATTTTAGATACACAGCCTGTAGCAAACCCACGGAACCAAATTCCGGTGATTCTCGGTCGACCCTTCTTCGCCACTTCCAATGCTGTCATTAATTGCCATAACCGTTCCATGAACCTAACCTTCGGAAAAATGACAATTGAGCTTAACATTTACAAGATTGGAAGTCAACCATCTGAACCTTCTGCTCATTTGCTTGATGTTTGTTCTGTCCACGAGATAGCTCCCGAAAGCTGCAAGGTTGATGAACTTTGCTTTGATGATCTCGACGACGTTAGCACATCATTGTTTGATCTTGCACAGTATCATAGTGAGGACACTTTTGACGAGTCCACCCCTGAGTTTGAAGCTTCTGACTCATCACAAAAGTCAGTCACACTTTCCGAGTCTGTATCCTTTGCAGGCTATGAAATTCTTTGAGAATCCGAATGTCATTCACTTACCCCACCTTCTATTGTCTCTCCGCCGACATTAGATCTCAAACTATTACCTTCTCATCTTAAATATGCATATTTAGGTGAGAATGAGTCTTTGCCTATGATCATATCCACTTCTCTAGCTTTAGAGCAAGAGGATGCTCTTTTGATGGTCTTGAGATCTAATAGGCAAGCCTTTGGTAGGACAATGTCAGACATCAAATAGATTAGTTCCTTGATTGTACAACATCATATACATTTGATGGATGAAGCCAAACCAACCCGAGAACCACAAAGACGGTTAAATCCCGTCATGAAGGAGGCGGTAAAGAAAGAAATCATCAAATGCCTTGACAGTGGTATCATTTACCCAATCTCTGATAGCCAATGGGTAAATCCTATTCATGTGGTCCCTAATAAGTCCGGCATCACGGACATAACAAATGAGGCTAATGAGTTGATCCAGACACGCACCTGTTAGTTATATGTATGCCCTATATTGTACATGTGATGTATATTATAGTGGATGCTTGGATATATATATAGAGGACTTTCTTGCTCGACATGATAGTATGCTATCTGGTTGCTCTTTGTCTTAACATGTTGACTTGTATAAGTGATGTTGTCTTGCTCTCACATGTTGATGAAGCCCTTAGGACGCGTACTTGACTACCAGGACTATGATAGAGATCATACTAGTGGGGCCAAGGGTAGTCCACAAGTATACCCTAAAATTGCTCCTAGTCGAGAGTGTATCAAGACAGGGCATCGATATTCCGGAGTAGACTAGCATATACGCATCTTGACCCATATGATGGGCGATAGATGATCCTACATCTATTGGTATTTGACATCAAAGATGGTATACGGGTGCTCAGTGGAGACTGGGTACACTGAACGGAATCGCCGAGAACTCCTAACTGGTATTGCCGACCCGCACCCGCTTTCCACCTTCTTCCTCCCTTGTTCGTTCTCCCTTCCCACCTTTTCCCCCCAACATCGCTCCCCACTCCTCGCACCCACGCCCCTGTGACTCGCACTCGCTAACTCCCCCGCGCCTCGCTCGTTTCCCCAACGGCCACTTCCCCCAACGGCTCTCCCCCATGACTCCCCGCTCCTCGCGCTCGCCCGCATCCCTCTCCCACTCTCATCACGTTTCCATCTTTCCCTACGAATAGCACTCGTGCCCGCATTCCAAGTTGCCTCACCTCACCCTCGACCTCATCTCTATCTATCCCCTACAAAACCCCACCTCCTCTGCAGCCGAGACCACCGAGTCCCCATGCCAAAGACCACCTCTGCCACCACCGGCCGCCTTGTCCCCAACCACCCGCTGTCCTCCTTTCTAACCCTACTATAAGGCTACGCCAGCGCCCCATCCATCAATCTGTGGCCAAAGGCTGAACAAAAAATATTCAAAATGGCTCTAACGTAACTCTAAACCCCAGATCGTGCCATTAACCCTATACTAGTAACTGTAAAAGGAGTTTAAGAGATTATACCGATCGATCCGTGTCCTTCGGTCATCAACCTCTTCCCAAGCTCCTCGCAGCTGCCCCAAACAAGTTCGCTCTCCGGTCTCCCTCGTCGAAGACGATCCACGTCGAGGATTCTTAATACGGGCTTCCGCTTCAATACCGAAGAAACTCGGGCATCTAGTTTGCTAGCCTAGATGCACAAGATGAACTAGAGAGAATGTGTGATCATTTTGTCTCAATACATCCATGGATTCTCAACACATGAGAGGGTATAGATGGAGGTGAATAAGAAGCCATATGAAGAAAGAAGTGTGAGCTCAAGACTTAGCATGTGAAGAAAATGGTAACCCATGAAAGGAAATGAAGTGGCTGCCTTCATTTTAGTGTTGTGAGATTTTTGTGTTTTTCTTGCAAGTAAAGAAAAAAATCTACACCCACAAAATATCTCACAAAACTAATAAACAATAAAGCATGGAACAAGCCATAATAAATGCACCATGCCAAGACCCATGCACACACTGTAAGTGCACGGCGGCGCCCCGGCCTCCATCCCGAGACCAAAATGCGGAAGCGGTGATAAACTTTAAATTTTGGGAACTTAGCAAACCGACACCACCGCGCACTAAACCCGGATCGAACCATTAACAAGTCCTAGCTAACTACAAGATAGGGAATAGAGATATACCGACTGATCTGAGTCCTCCGGTCTTCTCGTCATCGTCCCGATCTCTCGCGGAAACTCCGGTCGTCGCCTCCTTGCCGGAAGGGCACCACATCGTCTGTATCTTTTACGGGCTCCCACCTCAATACCGAGGCAACTCGGGCACGAAGCTGGCCAGTCGACGTGCCCAAGATTTGCTGTAGAATGTGTAGTGCTCAAGTCTCACTTTGGGGTTGTGGAATTGCCATTGGAGGAGGAAATGATACAAGCCTTTTTGGAGATGGTGTTGTGGGATTTTCCAACATGAAATGAATCAAAAATCCCACACCAATAATCATGGGCAGCCCCATGCATGGCCGGCCAAGAAGAATGAGCAAGAGAGTGAGAGAGTGGAGAGTGTGTGGCTTGATCAATAATGCAAGAGGAAAAACAATGTTATCATGAAAAGGCAATGATCACAAAATAATTCCAACACTCAACCAACAACCATCACTCATCATCAACCATCATATCCTACAAAAGTCAAGGCATGATGAAGCTAGAAGTCAAGGTCAAGGAAAAGCTATCATGATACAACAAAATGCAAAGACCCCCTCCACAATTGCTTATTTGCACAAATGCAAATAAGCCCTCCTCCACCAATCTTCGGCCAATGAACGAAACAAAGGAAATTGGCCGAAACGGAAAGCAAACTGGCAACTCCAGAAAACTGGTCCTGTAATAAATTACAGGAAAACCCCGATACTGTGCATACACACCCGCATTTGTATTCCGACCGAAATACAAATGCAATGAGACAAATCTACACAGTACTATACTAGGATCCGGCTTAAACCAAAGCCGGCTAGTAAAATCCGTTCGATCCTGATTCATGCAATACCGCACGTATCTGATCGAACCCTGCCATATATCCATACGGCCTATAGTACAAACTGTCCGATCCTGATCCGTGCAATACCGCACGTATCTGATCGGACCTTGCCATATCTCCATACGGCCTCTACAGCTTTTCGCCCGAAAGCTGAGTAACTGAATGTGGGGGACTCTAAAGACTCGTCAACATCTTGGTTGTGGATTTAACCACTAGCACGTCAGAGGTATAAGCCAATACGTAACGGGCTACCAGGTATTGACTAAAAGGGATGTCTGTGAGCGAACTCAGCCTGACAACCCTACTGAGCCTGTCAGTGACAGTATCCGTACAGTCCGGTCCGTTCGTCTATGAGCATCGCATGGCGGGCCTAGGGGGTTGGTAAAAGTCAGACCCCCAAAAGCGGTACAAGTCGTGTCGGAGTGTAGCCCAGAACACCCTGAGATACTACTGGAATACCTACCAGTAAATCTCCTTGCCTCGGCCGAGGGCTTCGTGTAATGGCTCTCCTAGACATAGCGCGACCTCACCCCCAATACCGGGAGAGACGAACCCCTGAAGATGCGCTCACTGCCTCTATGTGGCTCGGGACTGTACCCAACTAAAACCTGTTTGCACGACTCCTTTGAGCCGTGGTAGGGTAGTAATCAAAGTACAGTGGGAACTCACACGAGACAAATGACGATCCCCAGGTCGATGAACTAACCTGTACACATGTCACCAGGGAACTGCCATCTGACGTCTGGTATATGACCAACTAGCATGTTCCCGGCGAGTCCTGTCCGGTGTACTCATAACCCAATGAGCACCTGTATACATCTTAGGTGAACCAACTGACACCAGTGGCTTGTGAGACCGTCCACCGCCCCTCGTCGGGGTCTCGACTGTATACACTAGTCTACTCTGGAGTATCGATGCCCTATCTCGAAACTCCCACGACTAGGGACCTTTTTAAGGATGTGCTTATAGACTATCAGCTCCCACGAATATGATCGCCCTCATACTGCTGGCAGTCAAGCATGAATCCTAGGGGCTCTATCAACGTGCAATAGTGACCTGTAAGGTCACCTAAAGCAGTACACGATGATAAAGATAAACCAGATAGCGTACTATCATCTCGAGTGAGACTGTTCTACCGGGATAGGTCCTCCCTCAATCATTGCAATCACGTGCCTGTGATCCAATAATTGACTCTGAGGGCACTATCTCCAACAATCTCCCACTTGCACTCAAGGCTAATTATTCCGATGTCGCATACTCACAGCCCGTGTGATACCGAACACCCAACTCCTCTACTAGTCAGTCTCACAAAGCTCGCTTGCGAAACTATTGCGTTCGAGGAATAGCCTTAGTGAGTGGATCCGCCTTGATGTCTCTTTCTATGTCTCTCTATATATCAAGTTCGCGGAGAAACCCATCTCCCGAAATGAGCAATACCTGTCTTAGAATGTGTCTGGATGTCTGATGGGACCTGACTCATAAATGAACTCCAAATCCAAACTTCTTAGACTGTATCGTCAACTGAACTTAATCAGTATCCTGCGCCATGCCTCCCTCAGTATTGCCTTGGACCACCTGTCCAAAATACTGCCCCTCGTCAGAAGGAAAACTATAACCCCGACAACCTCCTTGTCGTCCATGTCACCTTGGAAGCCTGGAATGATAACTGTCTCCCGAATGAGGCTGTCGTTATCACATCCCTATAACATCCACTTATGTTCTAAAACTGCTTCCGACTGTTTCTCCAGGATTGGATCAATGTCAACTTATTGCATCTAGTGCAAGAACAACATCTGGTGTGGTACTTGACATCTCATGATTGACTCAATTGCCTAAGCAAGTGATCTGCCAATCATGCACATCCCTCTCCTCTTTAGTCTGTAAGACACCTTTAGAGAGGGTGACTCCATCACCTGCAGGTACACTACCGTGCCAGGAGTCGTCCATTCTAAATACTCTTAGAATGCTGTCTAAGTACCCTGGTTGGGAAACCACCCAAATCTAGATCTAAAACCATAGATCTAGTAACCAGTATGTCTGATATAATATCCAAGTCCTGTGTGGAGAAACCACTGTGTGACGACCAAAGTATAACCGATCGTAGTATAGGAGTTTCTTTTCCTATTCTGTGTATGTCATCCAAATACCATGACATCACACCCTACTACCTCCTCAACAGATCCATCCTCTATTCTGATGAAGTCAAACCTATGACTGTCACATCAGAAATTGATGATCTATCTCCGCTATATCTGCTTTAGTCTATAAATAGACATAAGCCAACTGTCCACCAATGCTTCCGTTGCTCCCACTGACTACGACAACCCTCTGCCAGAGTCATATACACGTACACTGTAAGTCTACGCTAGCGCCCCGGCAGTCTACAGACGCCAAATGCGGAACAAAAAACTTTTAACTGGCGCTATCGTATACTTTAACCCGGATCTGCCATTATTGCTAAACTAACAAACTGTAAAGAGTGTAGAAAGGTTATACCGAACGATCCGAGTCCTTCGTTCTTCAACCATCATCCCACGCTCCGTTGCGGCTGCTCCGATCTCGTCGATCTCCGATTCCTTAGTCGAGGTGGCACCACATGATCGATTCTTTAAACGGGCTCCCGCCTCTGACTTGAGGCAACTCGATCGTCAAGTTTGCTAAAAGAGACGACCAAGAATGATGTAGAGAATGAGTAGATGACTTTGTCTCACTTCGTCCAAATCCGTGGACGATCGTTTAATGAAGTTGCCGTGGAAATCGGGTGATGGAATGAAATGAACTGTAAAATTCCATACACCCCGAATACTATCATAATCTTTTCTAACCAAAATGAAACATCAAGTGAGAGTGAGAGAGAGGAGAGAGAGGGCCGGCCATATATAGCAAGAGGGAGGTGACCGTAGGAGAGGGGGGGTGACCATAAGAGAAAGCTTCTCACTTCAAAATATCCTAAGGAAAACAAAAAGCTTTAATGAAAAAGCATGAATCACTAAACACATTGAATCAAAAAACCTAGTCACCAAAAGCATTAATGACACCATTAATGCACTAATGACTCACTAGCCTCATCACCACTTCTAGAAGCTTCTAGAATGATGACTCACCTCAACAGAAGAAAAGATAAATCCGTCTTTAACCGAATGTTAAAAGACGGCTGATAGAAAACTGGAAACTGGCAACTTCCAAAAGTGATCCTGAAACGAATTTCAGGACAACCCCGAAACTGTATAAATATACCCGCATTTGTATTACGACCGAATACAAATGCAACTGAGACAAAGATATTATACCTACTCAATATAATACTCGGATCCGGCTTAAACCAAAGCCGACCAGTATTATCTGTCCGAAAATCGACACGTGCGTAAACGCACGTGCATTTTCCGAACCCTGCCATAAAACCATACGGCCTCTACAACGTTTCGCCCGAACTTGGGAAACTGTCTGTGGGGGACTCTAATGACTCGTCAGCACCATGGCAGAGGGTTTAACCACAAACCGTCAGCGGCACTAGCAATGCGTAACGGCTGCCCATGGACTGACCTCAAGGGAGGCTGATGAGCGAACTCAAGGGAGGCCGATGAGCGAACTCATCCAGAAACCCTACTGAGCCTAACAGTGACAATGTATATACAGTCCGGTCCGTTCGTCAATGAGTATCGCATATCTGCCTAGGGGGCTAGTAACGTCAGACCCCCAATAGCAGTATAAGTCGTGTCGGAGTGAAGCCCAATAACACCCTGAGATACTACTGGAGTACCTACCAGTAAATCTCCTACCATGGCCATGGATTTGTGTAATAGCTCTCCTAGACACAGCACGATCTCGCCCCCAATACCGGGAGAGACGAATCCCCTGCCGATCCGCTCACGTGCCTCCATGTGGCTCGGGACTGTACCCAAAAGCTACCTGTTTGCACGACTCCTTTGAGCCGTGGTAGGGTAGAAATCAAAGCACAGTGGGAACTCACACGAGACAAATGACGACCTCAGGTCGATGAACTAACCTGTACACATGTCACCAGGGAACTGCTATCTGACGGTAGATATAATACTAACTAGCAGATTCCCGGCGAGTCCTGTCCGGTGTACTCATAACCCAATGAGCACCTGTATACATCTTAGGTGATCCAACTTACACCAGTGGCTTGTGAGACCGGCCACCGCCCCTCGTCGGGGTCTCGACTGTACACACTAGTCTACTCCGGAGTATCGATGCCCTGTCTCGAAACTCCCACGACTAGGGACCACAATTAAGGATATGCGTATAAACTACCCAACTCTCACGTATATGATCGCCATCATACTGGTGGTAGTAAAGCAAGATCTTAAGGGCTCTATCAAAGTGTAACATGTAATCAGTCACCTGATCATGTACACGACTGATAAAGGCAAACCAGATAGCATACTATCATTTCGAGTAAGACTGTCCTACCGGTATAGGTCCTCGGCAATCATTGCAATCACGTACCTGCGATCCAATAATTGACTATGAGGGCACTCTCTCCAACAATCTCCCACTTGCACTCAAGGCTAATTATTACGATGTTGCGTACTCACAGCCCGTGTGAAACCAACACCCAACTCCTCTACTAATCAGTTTCACAAAGCCCGTTTGTAAAACTATTGTGTTCGAGAAATAGCCTCAGTGAGTGGATCCGCCTAGAAGTTTCTTTCTATATCTCTCTAAATCTCAAGTTCGCGGAGAAAGCCATCTCCCGAAATGAGTAATACCTGTCTCAGAATATGTCTGGATATCTGATGGGACCAAGTTCATAAATGAACTCCAAAACCAAACTTCTTAGACTGTATCGATCACTGAACCTAATCAGTATCCGGCACCATGCCACCCACAGTATCCTCTTGGACCACCTGTCCATAATACTGTTCCTCTTCGTCAGAGGGAAAAACTATAACTCTGACAATCACTCTGTCAACCATGTCACCTTTGAAGCCTGGAATGATAACCGTCTCCCGAAAGAGGCTGCCGTCATCAAATCCGTAGAACATGTACTTATGTTCTAAAACTGCTTCCTTATGTTTCTCCAGGATTGGATTAATACAAACTTATTGCATCTAGTGCAAAACCAACATTTGGTGTGGTACTTGACACCTCATGATTGACTCAATTGCCTAAGCAAGTGATCTGCCAATCATGCACATCCCTCTCCCCTTTAGTCTGTAAGACACCTTTAGAGAGGGTGACTCCATCACCTGCAGGTACACCACCATGCTAGGAGTCAACTATTCCAAAAACCATTAGAATATCTGTCAAAGTACCCACATTGGGAAACTACCCAAATCCAGATCTAAAACCATAGATCTAGAAACCAGAATGTCAAATATTATATCCATATCCTGTCTGGAGAAACAACTGTGTAACGACCACAGTTCAACCGATCGTAGTATAGGAATTTTACTTCCTACTCTGTGTATGTCATCCAGATACCATGACATCACACCCTACTACCTTCTTAACAGATCCATCCCTTATTCTGATTAAAGTCAAACCCATGACTGTCACATCAAAATTAGATGATCTATCTCCGCTATAACTGCTCAAGTCTATAAATAGATATAAGCATCTTGCCCACTATGCTTCCGCTGCTCCCACTGACTACGACAACCCTCCTACCGGGTCTCATATCCTGGAACAACAGTAGTGTCAAGTCTGGGTAGATAAGAACCTCCCTGTCACCGTCCTTGAGCCTACCGAAGTACCTCTCGGGTGTCTGAGGTTACCTACCGTACCTGCGGAGTGGCTATTGGAATGTCAAACCTGATTGAATGTATAGGTCCTATTAAATTTTCCGTAATCGTTCGCGGTTCTGGAATCACTTCCAGTTCTACCATACTCCCACTACTGTTTTCTGAAAAAGATCCATTTTTACTAAAACTGTGGCAAGTCAAGAACAATATCACTATTGATCTTCCAAATGGTAGAATATCAACCCTCGTCATAGCCAGGGTCAACCCACAAACAGCCATTACAGAAACGTGCCCTGAGT